>JASPKZ010007345.1:0-481099 GCA_030220185.1 Diploptera punctata | reverse complement strand
ATCTCTCGCTTTATCTCTCTTCTTTCTATATCTCTCTTCTGGCTCTATCTCGTTCTTTCTCCTCTCTCTCTTTCTCTCTGCTCTTTCTTTCTCTCTCTCTCTCCTATATATATATATATATACACTTCGTTGTGTTTTACCGAATTCTGAAGCAATATAGGTGAATTTCATCGTAACAATCGCAATAAAATATATTATATTTTTTAGCAAAATACAAAATTTAACACCTTATAGTTTGCAGATGACCAAATAATAATTACAAATTCAGAAGATAATTTGCAGAAAGGTCTGTATAGACTTAAAAAAATTACAGAAGAATATGGATTCAAGATATCTACAGATGAAACAAAAAAATTATGGCATTTCAAGGTGTAGATCCTGTCAGAAGTAAAATTGTACTTGACAATACAATTTTGGAACAGGCGAATAATTTTACATATCTAGAATGCAATATCTCACATGAAGAAGAAAAGGATGTAAATGCAAAAATATGAACTTTTTAAAGGATTTTAGGGTTAGTAAATTCTGTCTTCAAGCCATAGTTAGTCCAGAAACATTCAAGAATAAAAGTGTATAAAGCACTGGCTCTTCCAACTCTTTTGTATGGTAGCGAATTATGGACATTGAAACAGAAGGATCTACAGAGACTTAGATCTGCTGAAGTTTCGGAGGACTGCAGGATACACACTACTGGATCACAAAAGAAAATGAAAACATCTTTGAAGAATTACACATGGAATCTTTAGAAAACAAAATTTCTGATTACAAGTCAAGATGGATGCAACATGTTCATCGGATGGAACAACACAGGATAACCAAACAAATGTTAACCTACCAACCTGCAGAAAGAAAAAGACCAGGAATCTACTCAATATACTTTTGGATGGTGTTTTTATTGAGACCGAAACAGGTCAACAAATTACCAAAATTCTTGAATGGGCTATGATGATGATGAAGATTTTTTTAGCCTTCAGATGGTAGCAATGCACTGGAAATGGAATTCTGGAGACATTAGCCAGAATATTCAGGAAAGATAAAATAAAAAAAAAACAGAAATACGACATCTTATGGAAGTGGAATAATAAAGTGTCGTCACAATTGAAAGAAAGCGTCTATAATGGTACGTACATGTATGTAGAATGGGAGAAGGAAGAATACCCAGTATTGTACAAGAATTGTAAATTAAGAGGAGAGGAGGATACTACCTGGATACAGAATGTGCATATGTCAGTGGAAATATTTTGTATAGTGGAGGATTATGTACAAGATAGAGAAAAATGGCGTAACATCATAAACAGTGTAGAGTTCTGAAAAATAATATCTAACTTCGTGTATTTCAGATGTTAATATTGTACCTATTTTATATTTTGATAATGTTCGACTGGAGACAAACCTCTGTATCGAGGAGAACTCTCATAAATAAATAAATAAATAAATAAATAAATAAATAAATAAATATATAAATAAAAAGGTAGTAGGACACTATTTTTTACTCTTCAAAACATTTTTATATGTCGAGTTCCTGTATTTAACAATTGTACTTAAAATGTTACGGTTTTATATCGGTAACTGACGTAACTATAGAATGACACCATGTTTTATAGAGTTAGAGTAAATTAATAATCACTGTGAAGTTTTCAATTTTATTTCAACAAGCAATTTTGAATGTAGTATATATGAGGAGTTACAAATTCATGTTTTGAGTTCTATATTCTAATAAACTTTAGTCACTAATTATACAAAATGAAGGTAACTGACGCTTCTCTGTGGTCTAAGAGATAATTTAAAATAAGTACAAATTCTTTGTTATGTATGAGTTTGTTCATATTCTACAATGTTTTGAGGGATAGGCACTTGAAAATATTTTAATAGTCAATGTACCACTTTGGGAAGCACGGAATAAACTTTAATTTGCATACCGGTATGTGTTTTGTCAAATTTTACGTGGAATTCATCTATAGATGCAGATATTGTTCTGATGAAAATATTTTGAAAAAAAAAACATTTTCACCCATTCTACTTAGAAACATAAAAACTGACCATGAATAAAAGTACATTTTCATGATAAGAAAAATAAATGCCTGTACGGGGTTCGAACCCGGATCTCTGGGTTGGTACCCCAGCATGTTATCCATTACACCACCAAGTGAATCCAATTCAAACACTCATTTTTCTTTTATATATATATATATATAATATTCTCCATTATTACTAGATGTCGCGATAACTCGGTCTTCACTATCACCATATATATATATATATAATATATATAACATGGTGTCATTTTATAGTTACGTCAGTTGCCGATATGAAACCTTGACCATTTTAAGTACAATTATTAAGTATAGAAACTCCATATATAAAAATATTTTGAAGAGTAATATATATATATATATATATATATATATATATATATATAAGTGTGCGCGCGTGTGTGTGTCTGTGTGAATATATGCATGTCAAAGTTCTAGAGTACGCATTTTTCAGAATCAAACTTTACATAATGGTAATCAATTAAGAAAGGTAAAGCTGATTTTGTTAACCAGCAAAATCGGGCAATTTTCAATGTTTTAACAACGAAACTCGTATATGCCACTAAAGTAAAATGAGAAATATGTTCTTAAAAAACCGGTGAAATCCGACCATCAGGAATGGAGGTTTACCTGAAAGCCGAAATAGAAAATTCCTTCTAGCAGCTGCCATGTTTGTTTTATCGAGCAAAGTAACTAGATACTAAATAACAAACTCACCGTGTCTATGGAACCTGTAGGTTCTTAATTGTAATTATTGTTCCTAAGTATTTTAATTCAGCGACTTCTTCAAAATATCCCACATTTATCATTAGCTGTCCATTTCAATTATATAATGTATTTTTATGTGTGAATATATGTTTAGTTTTATTGATGTTTACTTCCAGTCCCAATTTATTTTGATTACTTACTAGAGTGTATGTGTTGACCCTTAGTATCTCCTCGCTATCGATTACTAATACATCTTCAGCACAAACTAACAGCCTATTAATACCGTTGAGTTATAGGCCTTGTTCATCCTCCAAAAATTTGATGGCTTGCTCTAGTACAAAATTGAATAATAGAGGAGATAGAGCATCTCCTTGCTTTTACCCATTATGAATTTAAAAAATATTCGAAAACTGTTTGCCTACATGCACTCTGCTCTTTGTTCCATTTAGGCACATTCGTATCAATCTAACTAATCTTTTTAAAAATTCCGAACTCCAGTTACTCATTATAAATTATTTTAACAATTTTAATATTGTTAACAAATTTAATTTTAATAAGCGAATCTTCAAAATCTGTTTTACAAAAATAGTAGGCCTGTATTATACAAGGAGACTATGTATAATTATAATATTTAAGAGGCGAGCATGTTTATGGCACGAGCGCCAGTGAGTTTCATACCATTTTACACGCTTTATATTAGCTTGACCTGTATCTATCTATCTATCTATCTATCTATCTATCTATCTATCTATCTATCTATCTATCTATCTATCTATCTATCTATCTATCTATCTATCTCTATCTATCTATCTATCTATCTATCTATCTATCTATCTATCTATCTATCTATCTATCTATCTATCTATCTATCTATCTATCTATCTATCTATCTATCTATGTAACGGAATCTTTCAACGCGATTTTCACCCACTTAAAATCATGGGATCGACTTGAAACTTTGTATACTTGTAGAGGACCCGTGACAATACAATAATTTCATATTTATTTTCTAAAATCCTGGCCATAATCATCAGAAAATCAAAAAAAGTGTTTTGTATCAATGTAACGGAATCTTTCAACGCGATTTTCACCCACTTAGAAACATTGGATTGACTTGAAACTTTGTATACTTGTAGAGGACACCCGTGACAATACAATAATTTCATATTTATTTTCTAAAATCCTGGCCATAATCATCAGAAAATCAAAAAAAAGTGTTTTTGTATCAATGTAACGGAATCTTTCAACGCGATTTTCACCCACTTAGAAACATTGGATCGACTTGAAACTTTGTATACGTGTAGAGGACCCGTGACAATACAATAATTTCATATTTTGTTTCTAAAATCCTGGCCAGAATCATCCGAAAATCAAAAAAATGAAAAACTGGTATAATAGGTTGCGGACTTGTCGAGTTTTTAGTCAATCGTTGTAAGAGCTCAGTTGGTAGAGCAGTGAACTCTTAGTGGTATATAATTTCAGTAATCCATACGTCGCTGGTTCAAATCCGGCTGGGAGGGTTTTTTTTGTAGAAGAGTATTACTTTTAGCTCATACTACAATAGTATCGAATTTAAAGATATTTACATTTTTATCTTATTCTGTAAAATATTAAAACTAAAAAATAAAAAATAAATAATAGTTTTAAAAAACTAAAAGAACACGCTTTATTAGAAAACTAAAAAATGAAAAATAATTTTAATTTCCAATACGCTTGGTATAGGCCCTAAAATAAAGTGGTCAACAAAAAAATCATCTCCAATACATATAGAATAAAATTAGAGTTATCAACAAAAAGAAAATAATTTTACCATCAAAAGCGTGGGGTGCTTTTTATGATTTTTACATTTTCTTCTTAGAGAGCTTACTTTTACCAATATCTGTTTATTATCAAATATATTAATTGATATAGAGCACCCCACGCTTTTGATGGTAAAATTATTTTCTTTTTGTTGATAACTCTAATTTTATCCTATAATGTATTGGAGATGGTTTTTTTGTTGACCACTTTATTTTATACCAAGCGTATTGGAAATTAAAATTATTTTTCATTTTTAGTTTTCTAATAAAGCGTGTTCTTTTAGTTTTTTAAAACTGTTATTTATTTAATATTCTGTGATTCTAGTCTCGTCATGCTCTTTCGGTAAGGAATGTTTTCGGACCTGACCCTTATATCCTCAGGGAAATGTTGTGGTGAACCATTGATTTGCTATATTATCTAGCATTTGTTTTGAATATTTATAAACTTCATGGCTCGATTTTATGTAAAGAATAATAAATGTAGTTTTATTTTAAATCTTTGTAGTTAAAATTCACTTAATAATTTATATTATTATACAAAGAATATTCATTACAGTTCTTTTAAATATTTATAAAACTATCTTAAAATTGACATTTTATGCAAAGCATAATAGTTCAGTTTGGTTTTAAATATTTACAAAAGTTTCCATTGTTACTTGGAGATCTTGCGATCCTGACTTTAATGAATAACTGCATTTTAAAGAGGTGCATTAAGTGCAAGCTATGAAACTTATAATTTCGACATTTCGGCATGATCGAACATAAAATAGCGTATTACAATGCGAGGTTGGGAAATGGTTTTTACGGAAGTGAGGATATAATTAAAAACCGACCGATAGCAAGATTTTTAATTTCCAAAATTCTGTAAAACACTTCACAAACGTGCATTGTACACTATGTTTTGCACAATGGTATTTTCCAAATAAAAAATAATAGTAAAATAATAACATCTTTATTCGAAATATTTGCGTTCATTATGAACAACTGACTAACGTTAACAGTGTTGCCATGTGTATACGGTAAATTCCGAAAATAATTTAGTTGAGTCTACAGCTAGCCGTGACACCAATTTATTGTTTTATATTGTTTCAATTGAAGTTCAGTTCATTTAAAGTGTAGTGATTTGTTTCGTATAATGTATATTAACACTACCTTTTGGATATATTTTTGTATATACATTGTACGTAGTATATATAATGGACAGTGATTTTACTTTCCGCAGTAGGTAGGTAATATGTAATATTACAGTATAGTTAATTATAGGTTGGTAACCCCGAAATTTAGGAAATTGAACTTTCAATCATGGTCGCTATTGCTGTATGTATGACTGAACGCACTATCATGCAAAAAAAAAAGTATGTAATCTTATGCTTGCTTGTAAATTAATAACACGATAATTGAAAATGTAAAATCTGCAGTTAATTTCATCTATCCATTACCTTAATTTAGATTATTTATTTTCCTTTAATTTTGAAATATAACTTGAACAGTTAGGGCCTATATTTTTTATAAACATGTGACAAGTTACATATGCACAAACATATGTTACCAGTGATTGAAAATAATAGCATTTCGCTTAATATCGATATTCCAGTACGTAAAGCATATTGGTCTGCTAAATACCATTTGTTAGGGAGAAATAGACCGGGTATAATCGCCGTATATTAATCATGTTTAGTATGTGGAACATTTTAACAATAGTATATCAGCCAGTTAGTAATCCTTCCGCCATAAAGACAATTTGCTGTTTGAAAAGCTCTCGCGTTGACATTAGGTCATCACGCATAACTCTGTTAATATGGCAATTGCACAAGGGATTATTAAATGTTGTGAGATTAAAACACTCGAATACGAGTGATTTCATAGTGTGACTCATCTGCTTAGCGGCAAGCAGTATTAACTTCATAATTTCTAACGTCAAAATAATTATTCATAAATATACCGTGTGTAACAAAATTCAATACTCAAAATCTGAACACGATATATTACAGTCTCTAAACAATAATATTTTGGACAGTCAGCATATTTCAGTAATAAGTGCTAATATTTTATTTACGAATTCTGAAGGAATGGATATATTAAGGTTATGTTATACTCATGAAAAAAAGAACCATTTTTACAAATATCGTGGATATATATATATGTAATCAAGCTTTACTCCTATAAAGTAAAAATTCTTGTTAAAAATGGTTACTATTTATAGTAGCCACTAGATGGCAGTTCGACCGATGTCCCGCTGTCTCTCCTGATTTGAATATTATATATTAGAATGAAAATGGAATGACTGTACTGGGATGCTAGAGTGGCGCAGTGGATGCGCGCTAACGTATAGAGTTAGAGGTCTCGGGTTCAAATTCCGGCTCAGGTATTTGATTTTCTTTTCATATATATATATATATATATATATATCCATCCAATCCATCCATACTAATTCTGCCAGAGGGCAGGTCTTTCACTGCAATCATAGCATTTTCATGCTACGCTTTGCAGCTTTACTGAGGAATTACGGGTGTGATAGCTTCCCGCACCAGTGTAGGATGATGATGATCATGATAAGGATGATGATGATGGCCGGATGATTTTCGGAGACCGTTGGGTTCTAAGCTTTCTGACTTTATCTTACAGGTGATGAAAAACCCCGAAAAAACCTCGTCCATGAGGCCTGTACCGACCGGGACACGCTGCGTGACAAGGCACGCTACCTCGAGTTCACAGCGCTGGACTATATATATAATGTGGGGGCGCACTGGAATATCAATCCAGAGGTCCGGGTTGAAATCCCGTCCAGGCATTTATTTTTCTTATAATGCCATATATATCAAACTTCGTGGTCTCAAGGTAACGAGTTGCCTTGACAAACAGCGGACCCGAGTTCAAGTCTCGGTCGGGATAAGTTTCCTGGGTGAGGTTTTTTCGGGGTTTTTCCTCACCTTTAAGAAAATGTCAAGAAACTTTAAGGCTCAAACGGCCCCCGAACATCATATGGCCAACATAATCATCCTAATCATATTCGCCTTAGATTAAGTTTAGGATCAAGAACCGTCATGACGCACCACGTTCGTCACCATCGCCCATCATATCATCGGGTAGCGTAACCCGCCTTTCAGGTGCCCCAACCTCAGAAGTGGGTTACAATTTCACAAGTGCCAGGAGATACATCAGAAATGACGAAAAGAGAATCTGGTCCGTTAAAAAAATATATATGGTACTGAGAGCCGGATTATTTCCCACTGCCTCTTATGATAAAGAAGTATACATAAGCAAAGAAAGAGCACAATGTTTTGTATTGGGAGCCTGAATGGCGAACGGTGGTATCGCGACTGACATTATGGAGTAGTTAGAGTAAGTCTCGGGTTTATAATCTCCGTTCAGGCGTTAATATGTGTATCTATCCATAGTAATTCTGCCCGAAGGCAGGTCCTTCACAGCAATCATAGCATTTTTATGCTATGCTTGCAGCTTTACTAGGGAATTGTAGGTGTGGTAGCTTCCCGTTACTTTCCACGCCGGTGAAGGATGATGCTGATGATGATAATGATAAGGATGACGATGATAATGATGATGATGATGGCCATATGATTTCGGCGACCGTTTGGGCCATAAAGTTTTCCTGACATTTGTCTTACAGGTGAGGAAAAACCCGATAAAAACCTCACCCAAAAAAACTGCCCCGACCGGGGATCGAACCCGGGCCCGCTGCGTGTGTGTGTCGACTGCGGTTATCTAGTGATTCTGTTCCTTAATCCCATTCCCGAGGGTCGCAGGTTCAAACTAGGGGCGGGGTCGATGTATTTTTGAGATGGAAAAAATATCCAAGCATAAAATCCTCCGGGAGGGACTTTAAGCCGCGAGTCCCGAGTTTGAAGATTTTTCGGTCTCGTATAAGAACCTCAAGCCTAAATTACCACTTCTGAGCAAAATTTAATCGGAATTTCCTGTGCAAATAGTATCTTAGTTGCATACTAGATGTCACTGTGAGGAGATGGCTTAACCACATGTCACCAACTGACATCATTAAGGAAGTAAGCATAATTAAATTAGCTTGGTTACTTATCTCCCGAAAGGGAGCACCCTTGTCTCCACGTGGTGACGTACGGGAATAGATTGGACTGAACTATTATGATTTTAGAAATAGCTGAAAAATAAAATATCCCCGTGTACACAATCACTAAAATCCATGCATAAGCATGTTAATCTTCAATGAAATCCTGGACATTCTTTATAATAATAATAATAATAATAATAATAATAATAATAATAATAATAATAATAATAATAATAATAATAATAATAATAATAATAATAATAATAATAATAATAATAATAATAATATTATTATTATTATTATTATTATTATTATTATTATTATTATAACATGATTATACAGACCCAAATAATTCTGGACTCAACTGGAAAACAGGTGAAAGCTTAATATTTGGATAATCAAAAATTTAAAACATTATACAAGATTTAGGGAACCCTAGTTGTTGAGTTTGCTGTACGTTGTGTGAAACGAACCTTTGCAGAAAGGGAAGTAGAGCAAAGATTAATCGGGATTAGCATCTGACTCAATGAATTTAAGAAGAAGGTTTCGATTTCTTGAAAACAATAGATGAGAAATTCCACTTCCCTCTCAATCTCACTGCTATCCTATTTACTTGCTTTTACATTTTCGCCTTTCTATCTGTTTTAATTCCTCTCTCTTCTCCTCTAATCACAGATTCAATCGTGCCACTAGATATTGGAAAACTTAAGCGATTCTACGATGCATAAAAGTTTCAGTTAAGTTATAGAATTAAGGCATCAGTAAATGAGACGTCCTTCAGCGCAATCTGCCTTTTCTATAATTCAGCGAATTTCTAAAGTTGGAGGAACAAGAATTTAATATATCTAACCTAGGTGTACGGAAAACAATGTATTTAACTTTGGACTCGCAATATAGCATATTATTTGGTAAAATAAAGATACGTGCAGCCTATCGCTGTAGTTCAGGTGTAACGTTATTGTGTCAAAAGCACTGGCCTTGGGTTCGATCGTTGATCGGCACAAGTTTCCTGAGTAATGTTTTTCTTTTCACGTTTTTTCCTCAGCTGAGAGAGAAATGTCAAAAAACTTTAAGACGTTATTAAATAAGATACTTCATAACACTGTATTATGGAATACTATTAGCTTAGATTAAGAAGTAATATACATAGTGTATTGACAACTCTGCTTTTTGCAGACGATCAAGTAATATTGACAGCATCAGAAAATGCTTTACAACAATTCCTTTATACTTTAAATAATATCTCTCTAAAATACAATTTAAGAATATCTACATCTTAAACATATTAGCTCTGAAAGGAAAATGTGCAATAAGAACAAAAATAGTTATAAACAATGTAATTATAGACCAAGTTCAGAATTTTAATTATTTGGGATGTCATTTAGGTAATGGCAGAAATTTAGATAAACACACTAAAATACGATTCAATTATCTATGTGGCACAATTAAACGTACTTTATTGCATAAAACTAGAAAATAAATTATTTTAAAATTGTACAAAGTATTGCCAGTTCCATCTCTTATACATGGATGTGAAACCTGGACATTAACAAATGTAGATAGCAAACAAATAGAGGCTGCAGAAATGAAGATGTTGAGAGCAATAGCAGGATACCAAAGGACAGATAAAAAGAAAAACGAAGACATAAGAACAGAACTTAATATATTTAATCTCTGTGAAAGAATACATTACTATGAAAATGCTTACCTTCAGCACGTATTACGAATGAATAAACAGCGCATACCCAGAAGAATGTATAATTATAAACCAAAAGGGAGAAAATTGTTGGGAAGACCATTGAAGAGATGGAAGGACCATTCGACCTATAATGAGATCGGAACAGGCCATTGGGCTTAATCCTTGTTGTTGATGATGAAGTAATATAGGGTACAGGAATAGGAATCTAGATATACTGATAGAGACACAAACACACACAACACACACAGAGACAGAGTTTTTTTCCGATGTTTTCCTCATTTGAAAGAGAAATGTCACAGTAAACTTTAAGGCGTTTTTAAATAAAATACTACGTAACATAGGTAGATGGATAGATAGTTAGACAGATAGAGACACACACACAGAGAGAGAGTTTTTTTCGATTTCTTCCTCATTTGAAAGAGAAATGTCAGTAAACTTTAAGGCGTTATTAAATAAAATACTACGTAACGTAGTTAGATGGATGGATGGATGATAGATAGATAGATACATACATACATATATACATAGAGAGAATATATTTTTTAAAACTATTTTTTCGGTTTTTTTCCTCACTTTAAAGAGAAAAGTCTGGAAACTCTAAGGCGTTATTAAATAAAATATTACATAACGTACATAAATAGGTAGATACATAGAGAGAGGAACTTTTTTCGGTTTTTTCCCCTGACTTTAAAGAGAAATATCAGAAAACTTTAAGGCTTTATTAAATATAATATTACATAACGTACATAAATAGGTAGACACATAGAGAGAGGAACTTTTTTTCGGTTTTTTCCTGACTTTAAAGATAAAACTCAGGGAACTTTAAGTCGTTAATAAATTAAATGCTACATAATAGAGGTATATAGATAGAGAGGGGAAAAGCTTTTTCAATTTTTGCCCACTTGAAACATATATGTCAGAAAACTTTAAGGCATTAATAAATAGAATACTACATAACGTAGATAGACAGATAGATAGATAGATAGATAGATAGATAGATAGATAGATAGATAGATAGATAGATAGATAGATAGATAGATAGATAGATAAATAGATAGATAGATAGATAGATAGATAGATAGATAGATATATAGATAGATAGATAGATAGATAGATAGATAGATAGATAGATAGATAGATAGATAGATAGATAGATAGATAGATAGATAGATATATAGATAGATAGATAGATAGATAGATAGATAGATAGATAGATAGATAGATAGATAGATAGATAGATAGATAGATAGATAGATAGATAGATAGATAGATAGATAGATAGATAGATAGATAGATAGATAGATAGATAGATAGATAGATAGATAGATAGATAGATAGATAGATAGATAGATAGATAGATAGATAGATAATTAGAAACATAGAGAGAGGAAATCTTTTTTTCGGTTTTTTCCTCACTTGAAAGTGAAATGTCAGAAAACTTTAAGGCGTTATTAAATAAAATATTACATAACTTAAATATATATATATAGATAGATAGAGACAGAGGGAGTTAGATGGAGACTGATAAACAAATAAGTGTGATTAGAATTAGAATTACGTACATTAAGTAGAAGTTGTAATTATATAATTAATAATAGAACGAAGTTATTTAGTTAAGAGTTAATAAAACTTTATATGTTTAAACATGTACAGACTGATATATAATAGTGTAATGGAATTCAGTGATGTTAACACATTGAATCAAGCATATAATATTACTTTGTAATGGAGCATGCTGTAATCAATAAAAAAAGACAGGTTGGTATACAGACAGAAACAGATATACATACAGAGAGACAGACAGGCATATAAAGCTTATAGTGTGCAGATTTACTTTTGAAAAATTAGTGGTGCAAATAACAAGCGAAAGACGTTAATTGAATTAAACATATAACCTTAACTCACCTCTTACTTTTTTAAATGTGTAATACTATTTTATTGCTATATTATTTTCTGTGTTTTTAATCATTCTTTTCCTCATTTCTATACGTCTACAGCATTACTGGATACATACTGTTTGGATAGAGATGTTTTCGTAAAATGGATGCCTGCATGATTTGGACAACTTTTATGGAACCGTAGGTGTCCATGTAATACAAGTTTTACTGTATATTGGTTTAATTTAATTTTTTTTTATTTAGGAATATTCCACAATACAGTGTTTCTCCTTGAACCCAAAGTGATTTGTCGCCAGAGGTTCCTGTCTAAAGCATCTTCTTCCCTCAAATCTCTAGCTTCCATACTTCTCTTCACTCCATCCATCCATCGTTCTCTAGTTAATTTATATGATATTTTTAATAAAACAGTAGTCCCATATTGTAGTCTCGGGGTAAAGTAGTTACCTTGTACGCAGCGCGTTGGGGTTTGATCCCCGATCGGGACAAATTTCCCAGGAGAAGCATTTTTTTTCGGAGATTTCCACATTTGTATATGTGTAACATATGTTTGTCCTGTTTTATATGACTATTATTGTATTTTTTTTTGTATTCATATGTAACATATGCTTGTTCTGGTGAGTGGAAGAGAAGGCCACATGGCCTTAACTCCACCAGGCTAAATAAATAAATAAATAAATAAAAATAAATAACATTCCAGGGAACCGTAAGACCCAAATGTTCCCCGAACATCATCTGGCCATCACCATAACCCATATTACATTTACCGTGATTGCTATGAAGTGGTCTTGACTCTAAATGTTGGCGTTGTTTCAGTGGTGGCTCGAACTTTTAGCTAATCACTCATTCGGGGAGGCCTTCCATATTCTTGTGTGGTCAGAAAAGTAAGTGGATATATGTGATCTAAAGTTGCAAATTCTCTCTCGATAGGACCTGTCCCTATAATGTCTGGGTGGTATGGAGTATGCACAGAACCTATAAAAGGGAACGTTAAATTAAGTCAGAGAGAGAGAGAGAGAGAGAGAGAGGGAGGAGAAGAGGGGAGAGAGAGAGAGAGAGAGAGAGAGAGAGAGAGAGAGAGAGAGAGAGAGAAGAGAGAGAGAGACGGTAGAAAAACTAATGAGTAGAAAACTTGACAATATTTTGTTAAAAAATCAGTTTTCTTATTATTTAAGTTGTCCCTGGATCAAACAAGTATCGTTAAAACAAATAGATGCTAGAGTTACTGCCTTTCCATTTTATTTCAGTTTATAGAAAACATTAAACAGCCTTACATTCAAGATGTGGTTTATTGGTTTATATAGGCCCTATGTATATAATTTCACTAAGGTATAAGGCACATAGATGGCCTGAACAATTTTAACAATTCTAGCTTTCATGAAACCGGAACGAGCGACAGGCTTAATCCCTGGGTGATGATGATGATGATGATGATGATGTATAAGGCACATAAAGAGAAAGCTGATATATCACGTAAAATTATAAAAAAATATAAAAAAAATATTTCATTAAAAGTAATACCATATTTCACACACACACACACACACATATATATATATATATATATATATATATATGGTATGATAAGAAAAATAAATGCCCGTCCAGGCATTTATTTTTCTTATCATACCATATTAAGCTTGCATTGCTCAATGTTAAACATTTAATTATAACATGTATATATATATATATATATATATATATATATATATATATATATATATATATAATGTAAATTGAATAAATCAAAATATTAAAAAAATTGAAACGGATTTATAACATACATATCAAACTTTCAATTTTCTCAATGCAAGGTTGGGAAGTGATATTTACGGAATCGAGGAAAATGTTTAAAAACCTCGCTATCGCTCGGTTTTTAATTTCCGAGATTGTCTAAAACACTTCACATATCTCTTATTATTTTGCCCCTATTTTTAATTTATTTTTATCTTTATTATTATGAATAATTTTTCCTTATTTAAGAGGTCTTTGCTCATTTGAGTTGGGGGCTTTATTATTTTTGTTAGTTGTACTAGACTAGACATGCGTTGTACATTATTTTTTGCGCGATGGTCTTTTCAAAATAATAAATAGCAGTAAAGTAATATCTTTGTTGGAAATATGTGCGTTCATTATAAACAAATGGGGTACCGTTAACAGTGTGGGCAATGTTTATTAGTTGAAAGTGCATGAGGCCGTGAGACCATTGTTATTGATAAAATGGCCGCAAGTTCGTATTTATTGTTTTATATTGTTTCATAATGTTTCAAATAAAGTTCAGTTCATTTAAAATGCAGTGGTTTGTTTCGTATAATGTATATTAACACTACCTTTTGGGTATTTTTTGTATATACGTTGTACGTAGTATACATAGAGGGCAGTGGTTTTACTTCCCGCACGTGCGTGTATACAGTATAGTTATTTAGGTTGGCAATGCCGAAATGTAGGAAGTTCGACTTTCAATCATGGTCGCCATTGCTATAAGTACGACAAAACGCACTATCGCGCAAAGAAACATTTTGTTGGTTGTCAAGGTATTCGCTCACATCTCTTCAAAACTTCAAATTGTGTGGAATTAGACAATACGTCATATAGTTATTCACGTTTTCACTGTGGTCCGACAGATTTAAATAACAGGCATGAGAAATTAGCGTTTCTACAATTTACGGGTTAAATATTTCTTTAGTGATTAAATAAAATAGAACTGTTAGTTTTATACGATTTTCACATTTATTTCAATACAAATTCGTTGCAGCTGTTTCAGCTTCTTGAGACGAATACTACCAAATTGATTTATTAAATACTTAATTTTCTATTTTATTGGATAACTCTGTAGGATTGAGTATTGAAAAGTAATTATGCTGACTTAATGCGTACAGATGATTGAAAGTAATAAATAGGAAGTAAACAAGTGGAATAAAAATAAAAAGTAAATGAAAAAGTAGAAGAAGTAGTTAGTGTTGGAAACCGCAGCGCTAGAGAGATAACAGAAGCGGGCTATCTGGAGTCCAGGGGCTAACTAACAACTCACATCAGAGTCTGTAAAAGCTTCCCTTGGTAGCAGTTTGGTTTCACCTCACAGAAAACAGGTCTGTAATTTCAGCTAGATTATAAACATTTTCTGTACGTGCATCCCAACTAACTTCACTCATGGAAAAGTCCGCACGTGAACATTTGTAGGAGGATCAAATATATATTTAATGTTATCATTGTGACATATTTAAACATTATATAATAAAAATCTGAAAATTATTATTATTATTATTATTATTATTATTATTATTATTATTATTATTATTATTATTATTATTATTAATAGATCAAGTAAATTATTTTGAACTCCTAGGATATAACGTAACACAGATAAACAAACGGATGTCGAAAGAAAAAAATTACAAGGTTATGACCGTTCCTGTATTGTTTTATGGCTCCGAAAATTATACTTGACTAAAATCAACTTAAAATGTATAATCTGCAGAAATACGTTTATGAAACATGTAGCTGAGTATATTTTACAATATAAAAAGTATAGCAAATATATTAGGAATGCGCGTAATATATTCAGCTTCACAGACAGAATCAATGAATGACAAACAAAATTAGTTCGACCACATTCAAAGAATGAATCAAGAACGTATAACAAAACAGCTATTCACATATAAACCAGGAGGGTATAGTTGTGTGGGACGCCAAGAGCATGATAGGGTGATCAGCTTTCTGTATGAGACCGGAACGAACCTTTTGCAGTTCAATCCATGAATAATAATAATAATAATAATAATAATAATAATAATAATAATAATAATAATAATATGAAGAAGATGATTATTATTATTGTTATTATTATTATTATTATTATTATTATTATTATTATTATGACGACGATGATGATGTGTAAAGATCATTCTGCAAATTAAACCAAAATGCACTTTATTACAATCTAACTTTTTCTTCAACCAAAACAAATATCCATCCATCCATTGTAATTCTGCCCGACGGCAGGTCTTTCACTGCAATCATAGCATTTTCGTGCTATGCTTTGCAGCTTTACTAGGGAATTATAGGTGTGGTAGCTTCCCGTTGCTTTCCACACCGGTTGAAGATGATGATGATGATAAGGATGATGATTGGGCCGATTGATTTTCGGGGACCGTTGGGCCATAAGCTTTCTTACATTTGTCTTACAGGTGAGGAAAAACCCCGAAAAAACCTCACCCAGGAGCCTGTCCCGATGGGGAATTGAACCCGGGCCCGCTGTGTGACAAGGCAGCACGCTACCTCCAGACCACAGCGGTGGACTAAAACAAATGCAATGGCTCTTAAAGGAAAGAATCCTGTTAGATCCAAGGTATTGTTCAACGGATAAATGTTAGAAATAGTATCCCTCTTCAGTTGTCTACAATGTGTTATTAGTTATGTATGACTTAGGCAAAGTTAATGGATTTCAAACCCATGAACTTTGGGAAGAAAAACTGGAAATGGTTCGGAATCGTGGACAAAAACAAAAAGAGAGCTCACGTAAACATTCTGCAGGGATAACTAACTCACTGGCACTATAAAAATCGCAGGTTCATAGCAGCACGGACATAGGCCTAAGCTCTCCATACATCCTTACCATGAGCTAATTTTTTTCCAGTCACCCCATGTATAATTTATTTCCCTCAAATCATGGTTAATGCTATTCTCCCACCTCATTTTTGGCCTAATTATTGAGCGCTTTCCCTCTGGTTTTCCTACAAGAAGCTTCCATGCCACTTGTCATTCCCCATTAGTGCCACATGTCCTGCCCATTGCAGTCTATGAGACTTAATTGTTCTTATCATATCTGACTTCCCATAAAGGTCACGAAGCTCACTGTTATGTAGCCTTCTCCATTCACCTGTCTGTTCGTCTCTTTTTGGTCCAAACATTTTCCGAAGAACTTCATTCTCAAATACTTAAAGGGAGGAGAATAAAGTAAAAGTCTATATTTCTTATCCATATAATGTAATGGGAGAATGACATTTTTATATATTTTCAAATTGCCATAATAACATTTCAAATCAAATCCACCGCTGTAGTCTCGAGGTAGCGTGCTGCCTTGTCACACAGAGGGCCTGGGTTCGATTCTCGGTCTGGACACCTTTCCTGGGTGAGTTTTTTTCGGGATTTCGCCTCACCTTTAAGACAAATGTCGTGAAATTTTAAGGCCCAAATAGTCCTCGAACATCATATGACCATCATAATCATCACCATTCTTATTCACCTTAGATTAAGTTTAGGATTAAGAATTCTGCTGCCAAACCACTACCGTCATAATCACCCATCCTATCATGGAGCCGTGTAATCCCCCCTTCCAGGCGCCCCAACCTGAGAAGTGGGTTACAATTACGCCAATTCCTGGAGAGAACACCAGGAATGAATGTCAAAATGACAACCTGCAGGATAGAATTAAAAAAATCATCATCATAGCACATTCACGAATTTAGGCCATTTGTTGACCTGTTTCGGCCTCAAGAGAAACACCATCCAGAAGTCTTATGAGTGGACGTCCAGATCTTCTTCCTGCAGGTTGATATCTTAGCATTTGTTTGGGTATCCTGTGATCTTCCATTCGATGAACGTGTTGCAACCATCTTGAATTATAATCAGAAATTTTGTTTTCTAAAGGTTCCATGTGTAATTCTTCTAAGATGTCTTCATTTTTTTTGTGATCTAGTAGTGTGTATCCTGCAGTCCTCCGAAGATAAACAGAATTTTAAAAATATTTAAAATTAATGAAGATATAATATGAACAAATGCAGATAAATTATGCATATACAATAGCTAGCTCCTTTCAATTGTTCAAGGAAAATAACTTAAGAATAAGCTATAACTACAGACATTTAATGAATAAATTTGCCTAAATTTTCAATTCTGAACTAAATCTTGCTTCGTTCGTAAATTTACAAGTATTGAGAGCGTTATATACATTCCAATAGGCTGATTTGCAAAGTGTGCTGTGAACTTTGGATGAAGTTGTGGACGTAAACTCTGATATGATTGCGAAATCACGCGAGTTCCGAACTTGAGAGGAAGTTTCTTGCTAGCGGGGAAGGGGTTTTTGTAAACCTATTAATATAAAAAATCTATACAAGAGCTAAAGAAGCAGAAATATACAAGTACTAAAATATATTTTATAAAAAACTTTTGACTTGTATATCCAATTTCCTGTAATAAATTACATCTTTGAGAGGAAAAAAGTAACTGAGAAATAGATAAGGATCGTCAAATTCACTTGACTTTAGATTTTTACTCTATAAGCTTTTTGTATTTTTCTAATTAGTAGGAATTAAATAATTATAAGTTTTACAAATAAATTAACAGCCTTAAAAATCTCATAATTCTTACGTTCAGTAGCAGGCCATACATTGTTAGATAGGCCTAAATATTTTTTTTATTTTGAGAATTTTCCTCATCATTGAGGATTTTCTCCAACCAATCTTAGTAATTAACATGAACTAAAAAAAATAAATAAATATAAATGACTACGGACTTAGAGGCTATCCGTTTGCAACAAACATTCACAATTTACCCTTAATTAAAGTTCTCCATCGTTCTCTGTCCTCTGTGTCTTCATCTGTTTCACCAAATTTCCATATTGAATTTTGAATGTCGTTCTTCCAGGTTGTTCTTTGTCTTCCTTTTCTGTTCCTTCTTTGAATTCTCCATGCATAGACGGTCTTTGGTACTCTTCCATCCTGCATTCTTCTTACGTGTTCATACCATTTTAGCCATCAGTGTTCAATCTCATGCATTACATTTCTTTCTGCATTCGTCCATTTTCTAATTTCTGTATTTCTAATTTTTTCCAGTCTAGATTTTCTGTTAGTTCTTCTGGCCTAAATATAATGGATAAATAAGAACTGAATTAAATATCTATAGTGTAATAAATAAAATTCAAAATTCAAGATCTAACTGGCTCCAACATATAGAAAGAATGACTCCCAATAGATTCCCACAAATTTTGCTTCACACCAACCCACAGGAAAAAGAAATATTGGGCGTCCCATAACTAGATTAAAGGATACAGTATCCTGATGTGGTAACAAGTCTAGGCCTAATTCCATGACGTAGAAGAAGAAGAAGAAGAAGAAGAAGAAGAAGAAGAAAAATCCCATGTGGGCAATGACCTGCAGTTGTAGAAAGGTGAAAAGATGAGTAAATAATAATAATAATAATAATAATAATAATAATGATAATAATAATATTGATAATAATATTGATAATATTAATGATAATAATGATAATCATAATAATGATAATATTGATAATAATTATTATAATAATAATGATAATGATAACAATGATAATAATAATAATAATAGCTTTATTTCATTACCTGGCAGAGTTAAGGCCTTAAGGCCTTGTCTACCACTCAACCAGGTAAAAAAAAAATTCTTACATCTAAATTACAATAAACATAAATGTACATGATACGTCTACAATATAATTATTATTTACAAAATATCTTGGTTCAATGCAGATTTAACGATTGAAATATAAAACGTACGAGATAGAAAAGTCAGATAAAATAAACTATTAATGCCATAGAATAAATTTAGTTGTCGAGAAAAATTAATCATTTTACAACTGGATTTGTATGTAATTTCAGACCTAGGATTTTAGGGCGAATGCCGATTTACTTTCGATATGGTTATGTAAGAAATAATCAGGATACACATCTAGTTTCATGAAAAAAAACAGGCAATTGAAACAATTTTATAGTGCCTAATATGTCTTATATGTATATATATATATAATATCCTGTTTTGAAGTTCTTTTCTACCCTTAACTAATTGACTCACTGTCACTATCAAACCTGTAGGTTCATGGCCGCGCGGACATAAGCTCTCCATACATCCCTATCATGAGCTAATGTTTTCCAATCATTATCTGTATAATCTACTTCCTTCAAATCAAGTTAATGTTATTCTCCCACCTCATTCGTGGTCTACTAACTGGACGTTTTCCATCTGGTTTTCCAACAAGAAGCTTTCATGTACGTCTTCCATTCCCCGTTCGTGCCGCATGTCCTGCCCATTGCAGTCTACGAGACTTAACAGTTATTATTATATCTGGCTTCCTATAAAGACCATGTAGTTCATTGTTATGTAGTTTTCTCGATTCACCTGTCTGTTTATCTCTCTTTGGTCCAAATATTTTCGTAAGAACTTTATTTTCAAATACTCATTATCTCATTTCCTCCCTTAAAGTAAGAATAGCCTATATGTTTCGCATCCATATAATGTAACTGGTAGAATACCCATTATTTCCAAAACTTGGTATTTTTTACAGTAGGGGAAAGGGAGGCCTTCTAGACAAGACTTCTATAATTAAAATAAAGGGGAATACAAAATCGTTTGAAGTTTGCGGTGCAACTTCTGTTTCAGAACTCCATTCCAAGTTATATATGTGTTGTTAACACGTGATAAATTCAATTGAATACTGCTACAAGTCAATACAATACCAAGGAATAAGTTCTTGGGTGGTCGAGTACACCGACCTAATTAGAATGGGAGAATATATAATACATTCTATCTTCAAGCCACAGTCCAAAACATTTAAGACTAAAACACTGGCTCTTTCAACTCTTTTGTATGGTAGCGAAGTATAGACGTTGAAACAGAAGGATAGACTTAGATCTGCTGAAATGAGATACCTTCGGAGGACTGCAGGATACACACTACTAGATCACAACAAAAAGAAGAAATCTTAGAAGAATTACACTTGGAACCTTTAGAAAACAAAATTTCTGATTATAAGTAAAGATGGATGCAACATGTTCAACATACCCAAACAAATGTTAAGATATCAACCTGCAGAAAGAAGAAGACCAGGACGTCCGCTCAAAAGACTTCTGGCTGGTATTTCTCTTGAGGCCGAAACAGGTCAACAAATGGCCTAAATTCGTGAATGTTCTATGATGATGGTGATTTTTTTTGCCGAACCATCCGGGCCTTAAAGGAAAACGACCTCCAGAGAGAGTATTTTAAATTCTAGATCACACATATATTTTTTAACCACGTGGAGACATAGAGGGCCTCCCCGAGTGAGGGATCAGCTCAACGGCAGGGCCAGCTCCGAGACAACACAACATTAAGACGAAACACACCACACACATCCATACTAAACATGGCAAATATGATAATGATGGTTATGAAGGCCAGATGATGTTCAGGGACCGTTTGGACTTTAAAGTTTCCTGACATGAGGAAAAACTCAAAATAAAAACCATCACCCAAGAAAGTTGTCTCGACCGGGGATCGAATACGGGCCCGCTGCGTGTGATGAGGCAGCGCACTACCCCGAGAACATAATAATTTCAAGTCGGAAAATACGAAGAAATTAAAAAAAAAAGTTAAACTGAAAATATATATAAAACAGTTATTCACCCAGTTCTATTATATGGATGTGAAACATCGACTCTTACTTTAAGGGAGAAAAGAAGATTATTATATTTGACAATAAAGTTCTTAGGAACATTTTTGGGCCAAAAAGAGATGAACAGACAAATGAATGGAAGAAACTACATAATATTGACCAAGTTGTATAGGAAGTCAGATATAATAATAACAGTTAAGTCTCGTAGGATGCGATAGACAGGACATGTGGCACGTATGGGGATGAAAGAGGTGCATGGAAGCTACTGGTAGGAACAACAGAGGAAAAACGCCTAGTTGGTAAACTAAGAATGAGGTGAGAGAATAACATCCATGATTTCACGGAAATAGATTATATAGGGGATGATTGGAAAACATTAGCTTGAGGATAGTCATGTATGGAGAGCTTATGTCCGCGCGGTCATGAACCTACGGGTTCGATAGATCAGTGAGTTACTTAGTACTTATGTCCGCTCGACCAGGAATATCCGGGTTCGATAATGCCAGTAAATCAGCTAAATTATTTTTTTAAAATAATATCAGATAACACTGGTCAACATGATTTCTGTCTCATGAGTACCAATAGTTGTACTTAATGCGGTTTTTTATCGTGTTTTCAAATATGTATTCGGAATTTCTCCATCACATTTTGTTATTCCAATTTCAATTAATGGATTTAAATAATTATTTTTTTAATAAACGTTTTTTCGTCCATTTGTCCATTGTAAAATAAAACCAAATGAGCTAACCCAGGATATTTCAGCTATGGAAAAGATATATCAAGGCAAATGGAATCTTAATATGCTGGTCGATTATTCTAGGACTATCAAGAGGGGTACTCCACATGCGAAGTATGACAGAAAATCGTAATTTCTTACTTTCTAGATTAGTCCAAATGTTCGAATATTGTTGTAGTTACGAATGTAGAAAATATTAAAGTGTTTGAAATTAGAAATTCCTGTCTCTCGGAAACCTTGCGTGATGGATAAAACCCGATATCATATTATGAATTCAGGAGAAAAAATACTATCAGAATCACGTATTTTTCTTTCTGAGATAAAAAAGTTTATATTTTGTTGTTCAGTGTAAATAGAATCATATAGAGCCTATAAATTTATCATTACGGGTTTATTTTTATCATTCTTCAGAATTCACATCCCTTAAAAATGCACTTCTGTTCTTTTTCCTGGAAGATTATAGAACGTCTGGTGTTACAATAAGCATGCTAGTCACATGGACATGAAATGACAGGGTAGTGCAGGGCAATATCCGAACAAACGTAACATTTCTTGCCTCTGTCAGCATTTAATGAACCAACCCGTCACTCCCAACAAATTATCGCAAACTTAAGAAATTCTACGCTTGAACGACTCGCAAGTATTGGGTGGATAGTAATTAGACGATGTCATTAAAAATAAGAAAACCTTCATTTTAATGTGAACCTTCTTCAAACTTTCTGATTTTCATCAGACAAATGTCTTTCAAGATGAATCAAACAAAATCTTTTGCCCCATTTCTCAAATAACACGTCTCTTCATCTTTTCAATTATATAGCACTGGTTTAAATTGTTTTCTATACTATATATAATTTGTCTAATTTTTGAATAGATTGTTAGAAAAAGGCTTAAAAAAGTGATTATTTGAGAAAATAATTTTATCTGTACAGCGTTATCTGATTTTTAAACAGCGTTAAGAGGACCCGGAAGGCCACATGTGATGAAAAAATGCATTTTAATTTTTTTTTCAATTAAAATACTAGAAATATTCCTCTTTAATATGGTATAATTATCTTGCCTGTATCTTGTTTCTAAGTGTGTTTATTATTTGTTTTAAATATTCCCCGTACCTTTAAAATGTGGGCGTGAGCCGTCAACTCTCTCCCATAGTTAGCATTCATTTTTTCAATATATAAAGAACATTTTCTTCTAAACTATTAAAGCTAGAGACCTCAAATTTTCAGGGCTTCAGTATAGTGCTCATATACAATATTTACCCTATTGATGTTCTGATAGCTCAATAATTAAGGGATTTAGGTATACCAAGAGGACGAAGATCACTGGGCACTCCTATGAAACGCTGGAGGGAAAATTTTGTATAGGATCGTAACGGGCCTTGGCCTAATACTTGGAAGGAAGAAAAAGAAAAAGAAGGTTGCAAAATGCAGTGTAAAAAACTGAAAGAAAATATTTGTAAAGAAAAAAAAAATATTTTTTATATAAATACATATCTATGTAAATTCTTATGATAGAAGACTCTAAATATATGAACCTTTCCACTGTAAAAATTTCAACTTGATAGGATTAATCGTTCAGGAGAAAATGATCCTTACATTTTTTAAGTATAGGACATTCCGGGTCCCCTTAAACAGATTAATATGTAACTCATTACTGTACAAACTCTGTTAGTTGTCTTAAAAATGTGATTTTTAGCTGAAGGATAGAATGATAGGATGGATGGATGAATCAGAGATATGTAAATTGATGTACGAGTATTTGGAATACAGTTCTTAGGAAAACATTTGGACCATTGAAAGAAATAAGAGAGGCGAAATATGCAAATTACTTAACAGTGAGCTACGTGACCTCTAAATGGACTTATATTATTTAGGTTCCCATTAACAAGATTCCACATGGTGTTTTGGTTAAATTTTAAAATGTATATCCTATTATACCTGGAAACTAGGTTCGATAGTGTCACGGAGTCAGTTTATATGTATGTACGAGTATATATATGGCATGAAAAGATAAATAAACTCTTCAACCGGGATTTGAACCTGAGACCTCTAGTTCTATTCGTTAGCGCTACTCAGGCACTTCTTTTTCTTCCATATATATATATATATATATATATATAATATATATATATATATATAATTCTCTATCATGAGAGGCAGCGGGACAATGGTCGAACTGCCATCTCGTGGCTTCTATAATAAGTAAACATTTAAAGGGAATATTTACTTATAGCAGTACTCTTCTTTATTTCGATGTTGTAATTTAATTTTGACTTTTAGCAATGGAAGCCAAATATGGCATGAAAAAAAAAAGATCATATAATTATAATCATAAGTATTCATATATATATGCCTATGTCGTATTTCATTATTTGTAATAAAAATATTAATCTGTTTACAACATACCTTTTCAACAGTTGAACACCATCTGCCGTCACGATTATCCATATCATATTCCCCATGTTTAGTAGGAATCTATGAGCGAACGGTGTGCCCTGTCTTAAATGTTCGTGTTGTCTCGGATGTAGCCTTGAAATTGAGCTGATTACTCATCCAGGCAGGCCCTCTAGGTCTGCATGTGGTCAAAAAAAATATATTTGTGATCTAGAATTTAAAATTATTTCCTTTAAGGCTCGGATGGCTTTCGGCATATAAAAGTACCTACAAAAGAGAAGTTAATCTATGGTAAAGGAAAGATAGAAAAGAATAATGATAAGAAAAAATAATTACATATTAATTTCTACATGATTTTCTATTTTTTCCTGAAACTAGCAAGGACCTTAAAAGATTCTATCAACACCAACAATGGCGCATTGTTGGACCTTAGCCTCTCCTTTGTTAGGAGTTACTAGACCAAGTTAATTTAGTTATGCGAATTTCATACAGATGTCATGCATGGAATGCGGTTCAACATACCGGTATCGGCCCAATGAGACATCTAGTAGGCTGCTAAGATATTATTAGGATCATTACGTTGATACATTATCTTTATTCAGTCTTAAGGATATTTTACGAGCCTGAAAATCTTCAAACTCGGGACCCATGGCTTAATGTGCCTTCCGGAGGACTAGCTCCTTGGATATTTCCGTCCTAAAATAAGCCATCGACCCCGACCGTGTTTGAACCTGCTACCCTCGCGACCAGAGGTAAGGAACATAACCACTAGTCCATCGCGGTCGACCCTTGAAAGAATAAGGCTGCAAAAGGTTTCCCCCGCCACCATTTGTTTTCTTTACCTTAGTTAAACCTCTCCCTTTGTATATATTTTTACATGCCCTATGACACCTGGGTCTTATAGGAAAATCAGTACTAGTAAAATTCATATTAAATTCCGTTGAGGTGAAGTCATATGATGAAAGTTAAAAATTAAATTGTACCTGTTGCTAGGTGCCGTCGTCCTCAACTTTGTTAAAATATTGTATATAAAATAATGTCCTGT
Source organism: Diploptera punctata (assembly GCA_030220185.1). Classification (NCBI taxonomy): domain Eukaryota; kingdom Metazoa; phylum Arthropoda; class Insecta; order Blattodea; family Blaberidae; genus Diploptera; species Diploptera punctata. The sequence continues at coordinate 455,347 of JASPKZ010007345.1, read as the reverse complement.
TGGTAGAAAACTTTTCAACTTTGGATCATACACACACATACACACACAATTTTCTTTACTACACAAGGATGGAGGACTTACCTCGATAAGGAATTAACTCAATGTCACTCCACCTCCGAGACAATACGAACATTTAAGACAAGACATAACATTCACACATATATTCATACCGAATATGATAGGATGATTATGATGTCCAGATGACGTTTGGGGATATTTGACCATTAATTTCCTCTTTAATGTAAAGAAAATCCCCGGAAAACCTCAGTATGGAAACTTACCCTTACCGGGCCTGCTGCGTCTTGGGCAACGATATTGACTTCCAGATCACAGTAGTAAACTCACAGACCTCCTAATTTCTTAATATATTTTTGCGGGAAGGTTCTCTCAACTAATCAAACGGACTATGTGTTTGAATTTAATAGCCATCGTATTTGAGAATACTCTCTTTAAACTACAATAAATTAATCGATGAAATGAAAAGGGTATATTGTATGGCATTATGTAAATTGGGGCCATATTTTAATTTCACCTAAATAAGAAGGAGGTGAAATGTGCAAACAAATAGGGAATTGTAAGTTCACTTGGGAAATGTAGTGTTTCCATGTTTCACATGCCACAACTTCTCTCGCTACAGACATCTCTGTATAGGTGAACATCATTTCCACACAGAGTATATCTCACAAAACTCTTCAAACATAATACTCTTCCACGTATTAGGCCAAGGTCTGTTACGATCCTATAGAAATGTTTCCCTCCAGCGTTTCATAGGACAGCCCAGAGATCTTCGTCCTCTTGGTATATAATTATAAACAGCTTTGGGGATCCGATTTGAACTCATTCTTTCAAGATGGTGTTTCCAATTTAGTTGGTACTGTTTAATATATTCCAAAATTGGGGTAGTCTTCAATTCTTTTAAGATATCGGTGTTCCTTTTCCGATCCCATCTGGTGTAACCCGCTGTTCTGCGCATGAATCTCATTTCACAAGCCGTTATTCTGCTTTCATGTTGTCTTTTTAGTGTCCATGCTTCACTACCATAGGTTAACACTGGTCTAGCCAAAGTGTTATATAAACGTAATCTGGTGTTTTTTATACAAGGGATGGTTTCATAACTTGATTAATAATTCCCAAACTTGTATTATAACTAGTAATTTTTTCAGGGATATCCTTTTCATCCCAGATAGAGAGATAATTTCCAAGATATTTAAATTGATTAGATTTCTCTAAAATTTTATTCTGGAGACAGATTTTACTTTGTATGGGGTCCTTCCCATGAAATGCCATAATTTTAGTTTTGTTAAGTGGTATTTCCATATTAAATTTGGCACCTATTTTTTGTAAATTATAAATTGATTGTTGCAAATCATTTTCGGAAAGTGCCAGAAGCGCTAAATCGTCTGCAAAAATAATATCGAGTTTGAGGTTCCATCCATAGTAATTCTGCCCTAGGGCAGGTCTTTCACTGCAATGATAGCATTTTCATGCTATGATTTGCGGCTTTACTAGGGAATTATAGGTGTGATAGCTTCCCGTTGCTTTCCACACCGCTTAAGGATGCTGACGATAATGATAAGGATGATGATGATGATGGCCGGATGATTTTTGGGGACCGTTGGGACCTAAGCTTCCTGACATTTGTCTTACAGGTGAGGAAAAATCCCGGAAAAACCTCACCCAGGAGCCTGTCCCGACCGGGAATCGAACCCGGGCTCGCTCTGCGAGACAGGGCAGCACGCTACCTCGAGACCAAAGTGGTGGACATGCTTTCACATAATATACTTATTTGGCTAAACTTTCGAACATGTGACAAGACTGTCTATGTATCCTAATGATTTCTGCCAAATTTTACTCATACGGTTTCATTTTTCAAAATATTTAGTATATTTAGAATGATTTTTACATGTTTTCTAACGATTACTTGAATATATTGAATATTACGATATTTGAATCACAAACGAACCTTGAAGACGTGCCAGCCATATTGACTTTAATGAATATGCAATCAACATAGAGTATGTACTTTACATATACATCAGAATTTCAGAACTTACTATTCACACCACCTATTTTTAGGCGTTGTATTCTATCACAGATTAGAGTACTTAAATTGCGTTAGGTTAGCTTTTAGGTTGGTCTTTCTTAGGTTAGTGTACTTAATTTGTGTTAGGTTATCTGTTAAGTTGGTTGCCAACGCGAGTTCAAATATCGTGAATATTAAATTAATATTGAGAAGCTAAAGCTGTTACATGATAGAAATAAGTAAATTAATGATTACAATAATCGTGTACATGTTGGATTCAACCCTTGATTCCATAGTATAAACTCCTTCGCGTCTGTTGGCCCATGCGCATGGTGTATGGTTGGAACTTTGAAAATTTGTCCTTGTCACATGTTGGAAAGTATTTCCCACTTATTCTATTCTGAAAAATATTAGATCTATATTAAATGATCCAATTTCATGTTTTATTCAGGGTTGATTGATTTAAATCAATATGACTTGAATCCGCGGACCGACATTATTATTATTATTATTATTATTATTATTATTACTATTATTATTATTATTATTATTATCTTCAGCACGTATTACGAATGAATGAACAGCGCATACCAAGAAGAATGTATAATTATAAACCAAAAGGGAGAAGAATGTTGGGAAGACCATTGAAGAGATGGAAGGACCAATTCGACCTATAATGAGATCGGAACAGGGCATTGGGCCTAATCCTTGTTGCTGCTGCTGCTGCTGATTATTATTATTATTATTATTATTATTATTATTATTATTATTATTATTATTATTATAATTGTAAGCCCATGTTTTCCCTTAACAGAGATTTAGGCGCTCTCCCCCTACAGGGAAGAATTTGAACCATACTAATTTAGTTACACTTGTTTCCGTATAAATGTCATTTGAGTGGTCCGTGGTCAGCGTTCAGCCTCATACTTACATCTAGGAACCCAAGGTAGTACTAGGACGGGAACATTCGGTAAATTTTGCGTAGAGGTCTTTTCATTCAGGCTTAACGATCTTTTACGAGCCTGAAAATCTTCAGACTAGGGACCCACGGCTTAAAGTCCCTCCCGGAGGACTTGCTCCTTGGATTTTTCCATCCTAAAAAAATCCATCGACCCCGGCCGGGTTTTATTATTATTATTATTATTATTATTATTATTATTATTATTATTATTATTATTATTATTACTATTATTATTATTATCTATTTGTCTATTTAGCAGGTTTCACAATATTTTACAACTTCTTCCTACGCCCAATTAAGCTACTGTCATTCTATGTCATTCCAATCTCCATCATCCAATCCTTTCCCCCCTATGCTTCTCAAATTACCATCAATCCACGTTATTTTTGGCCGTCGTCTACTTCTACCAAGTGGCACCCTATTCTTTTTGGGAATCTGTCTTCTGTATTTCTTTTTATATAACCATACAATTTTAATTGTTTTTTTTATGAAATCCACAACTCAGTTTTGAACATTCATATTTTGTTTGAGTACCCTGTTTCTTATTTTATCTCTTCTAGAAATTCCAGCTGAACACCTCCAAAATTCCATTTACGCTGAATTTATTTTACTTGTTGTTCTAGATTTTAATTCCCATGTTTCTGCACCGTATGTCACTGTACTCATTATTGTATTAAATGTTTTCTTGTAGAACTTATATTATTATCCCATAAAACTCCATCTAATTTTGGTATTACAAAGTTGTCCTTATTTATCTTCTCATTAATTTCAGCATCTTGACTTCCATCTCCAGTGATTTTTGTCTCCAAATATATATATTTATATACACATATTATTATTGTTATTATTATTGTTATACTTACTCACTGGCACTATCGAACCTGTAGGTTAACGGCCGCGCGGACATAAACTCTCCATACATCCCTATCCTGAGCTAATGCTTTGCAATCATTCCCTGTATAATCTATTTCCCTCAAATCATAGTTAATGTTATTCTCTCACCTCATTCTTGGTCTACCAACTGGGCGTTTTCCCTCTGGTTTTCCTACAAGAAGCTACAATGCACATATTTCATTTCCCATATGTGCCACATGTCCTGCCCATCGCAGTCTACGAGACTTAACTGTTCTTATTATATTTGGCTTCCTATAAAGACCATGTAGTTCATTGTTATGTAGCCATCTCCATTCACCTGTCTGTTCATCTCTCTTTGGTCCTAAAATTTTCCTAAGAACTTTATTAATATTAATAATAATAATAATAATAATAATAATAATAATAATAATAATAATAATAATAATAATGCTTTATTTTAGCTGGCAGAGTTAAGGCCATAAAGGCCTTCTCTTCCACTCAACCAGCGAATAGTAAAATTATACAAAAAATTACATACATATTACAATTTTAAGATATTAAAATACAGACTAAACAAAATACAAAGATGATGTGATCTAATACTAGCTAATACTAACAAAAACATAGAATATAATAAAATTTAAATTATGTAAAATAAAGTAAGTAGCTTCCTAGATGACTATTAATGGAATGCTCTATATAGTTGTTATGCAGTTAATGTTTTCATTGTGTCGAACTTAAGATATCAGTTAATTTGGATTTAAATAATGATAGCGATTGACAGTCCCTGACATGACTGGGAAGTGAGTTCCAGGCTCTAGTCATAGATATTGTGTAAGATTCAGAGTATAGACAGGTCCTGTGTTGTGGTATCAAAAGTAAAGAAGAGTCTTGTGATCTTGTTCCTAAATTGTGATGAGCCGATAAATTTTGAAAACGTGTTGTTAAATAACTTGGTAAATATGTGTGCAGAATTTGGAATAGTAAGGTATGTGAATGTAAAGTTCTTCTGTCATTTAGGCGTAGCCATGATAAGGCCTGAAATGAAGGAGACACGTGGTCATAACGACGGAGATTGAAGATAAATCGAATGCACGCATTATGAGCACGCTGTAGTCTGTCAGATAGATCAGTTGTCAGATTAGTCAGTAATATGTCGCAGTAGTCGAAGTGTGGCATTATAAGAGTCTGTACAAGTATTTATTTTAATTTTGTAGGAAGGAAGTTTTTAAAAATATTTAGGGAGTAAAGAATTGAGAACACTTTCTTGCAGGTATTATTCACCTGGATTTTCCAGTCTAGGTGTTGGTCCATGTAAATACCCAGATTTTTGACTACTGAGCTGTAGGGGATGTTTTTGTCATTTAGGAGAATGGTAGGGATATTTTCGTAATTTATAATGCTTTGGATTCGCCGATGTCCTATAATTATGCACTGTGTCTTGTCAGAATTTAGATTAAGTCCATGTTTCTTCGACCATTGGGAAATTGAGTCTAGGTCACTATTTAATTTGTCTGGTGTGTCATGTACATCGTCAGGATGGGAGTGAATGTAAATTTGCAAATCGTCAGCATATAGGTGATGTCGACAATAGGTAAGTCTAGTGGATATATCGTTAATATAGGTAGAGAATAGAAGTGGTCCTAACACTGAACCTTGTTGGACGCCACCCTTCAGTGATAGCCAGGATGAGGAAAGTTCTGCATTGGATACACATTGCTGGCGATCATGAAGGTAGGATCCAAGCCAGTTAACAGCATTGTCCGGAAGATTCAGAGTGCGTAATTTTGCTATTAATATGTCAGTGTCAACAGTGTCGAAAGCTTTACTGAAGTCCAAGAGTGTAAATATTGTCATGTGGCCACTGTCCATTGCTTCACGCGCATCTTCGGTAACTTTAAGAAGTGCGGTTGCCGTACTATGGCCTGTCCTAAAAGCTGATTGGTGTGGGTCGAGTATGTTGTGAGTGTTAAGGTAATCAGTTAATTGTCCATGAAAAATGCGCTCCAAAGCCTTAGATAGGACTGGGAGGATTGGTCTAAAGTCGTTTGGTGTTACAGGTAATTTAATTTTAGGAATTGGTCTGACTATAGCTTTTTTCCAGAGTTCGGGGTAAGTTGAGGTCATGATTGAGGCATTAAATATATGGGTTACGGTTGGGAGTATGACATGGAGTATTTTCTTTAAAAAGTCGATACTTATATTGTCTATACCTTTTGCCTTAGTTCTAATGCGGTCCAGGGAAAGTGTAACGTCGATTGGCATTATATAGGAAAAGAAGTATAGGAAAGAAGAATACTCGTAATCTCTTCTCCTCCCTTAAAGTAAGAGTCCATGTTTCGCACCCATATAATATAAACTGGTAGAATAATAATTTTATTTTTTTTCAGTTTAACGTTTTTTTGAAAGGAGTTGGGACATCAGAAGCCTCTGCAATGCATAATAGCACGCATTTCCAGAATTGAGCCTATGTTTTATTGTTATTATTATTATTATTATTATTATTATTATTATTATTATTATTATTATTATTATTATTATTATTATTATTATTATTATTATTATTATTGTGTGGTAGTGCTAAAAGAATTTTACTGGACGAGGGAAAAATTATAAAATTTGCATTATTTTAATAAACCAGCCTCTACTGCCTCGTGCAGGTTCTATAAAAGACTCTTGGGAAGTATGACTAATTCTTATTTAGTAGAGCCTACGCGCTAATCCTGGAACAGAGTCAGCTAGATAATTGACCCTAACAGGATTATAGCCTGGAAATCCCATTAAAAACGGAGTAAGAAAGTTAATAATGTGATTAGAACGTATGCGTGGATGTGAACTCTTATGAATATTTATGATTTTGCCAAATAAACAAGAAATAAAATCGATACGCACTCTCATAAATCTTTTTATTTAAAATTGACAGATTTATATGAACATGTGCCGCATAGTGAGGGGAGGGGTATTTGAATTGGAGTATACCGCATCAACCACCGAGCACGTTTCTAAATGACTGTGGCTTAAATTCATTTGTACGTTTCATGTTAACCTACCAGAAATATCATTCACATTCCCAAAAACGTCCGTCACATAGGAATTGCGTAAACTAATCGAATTCTTCAGCAAGTTGAACATATGATTATATTTTGCTGGTTTACGGAATATATTTTTCTTTGGTAGTTAAATTGTATAAAACTGATATTCATCCAGTTATATTATATGGATAAGGTACGGAATATATTATTCGTTTGTTAATTAACTTGTATAAAACTGTTATTCTTCCAGTTATATTATATGGATAAGGTACGGAATATATTATTCGTTTGTTAATTAACTTGTATAAAACTGTTATTCTTCCAGTTATATTATATGGATAAGGTACGGAATATATTATTCGTTTGTTAATTAACTTGTATAAAACTGTTATTCTTCCAGTTTTATTATATGGATAAGGTACGGCATATATTTTTCTTTTGTTAATTAAATTGTGTAAAACTGTTATTCTTCCAGTTATATTATATGGATAAGGTACTGGATATATTTTTCTTTTGTTAATTAAATTGTATAAAACTGTTATTCTTCCAGTTATATTATATGGACAAGTCCTTAATTCAATGGTATTAATAAACTTTTAGTTTATGCTCATGATGTTGTACTATTGGGCGATGGCGAGGAGATACTAAAGGCCAATACGCACACACTATTGAATAACACTAAGAAATTGGCACCGGAAATTAATATCAATAAAATTAAATATACACTGAAATACATTATAGGCCTATAATGGAAATGGAAAGCTAATAACAAACGAGGGAAATTTTGAGGAAGTGTCTGAATTCAAGTACCTAGGAACAATAATCACAAACGGGAAAGAGATGTACAAAGAAATTAAACATAGGCTCAATTCTGGAAATGCATGCTATTATGTATTACAGGGACTCTTGGCATTCCAACTTCTCTCAAAAAACGTTAAACTGAAAATATATAAAACATTACTCTACCAGTTATATTATATGGTTGCCAAACATGGACTCTTACTTTAAGGGAGGAAAGGAGATTACGAGTTCGAGAATAAAGTTCTTAGGACAATTTTTGGACCAAAGAGAGATGATCGGATAGGTGAATGGAGAACTCTACATAACAGTGAACTACATGGTCATTATAGGAATCCAGATATAATAAGAACAGTTAAATCTCATAGACTACGATGGGCAGGCCGTGTGGCACGAATGGGGAATGAAAGACGTGCATGGAAGCTTCTTGTAGGAAAACCAGAGGGAAGACGCCCAGTTGGTAGACCAAGAATGAGGCGGAAGAATAACATTATCCATGATTTGAGGGAAGTAGATTATACAGAAAATGATTGGAAAGCGTTGGCTCGGGATAGGGATGTATGGGAGCTTATGTCCGCGCGGCCATGAACCTACAGGTTCGTAGTGCCAGTGACTTAGTTACTTTTGTTATATTATATGGATGCGAAACATTGACTCTTAATTTAAGGTAGAAGAAAGATTACGAATATTTGAAAATAAAGTTATTAGGAAAAATTTTAGACCAAGAGAGACAAACAGACAGGTGAATGGAGAAGTATTGAGCTATTGAGGACGTTCTCATGAAAATAATTTTAAAAATAAGAACCGGAATGAGAATAAGAGTTCTGGAGGACATGGAGTGGATATATATAGTAGACTAGTTGTATTTTTTTATTGTAAGCCCATGTTTTCCCTTTACAGAGATTTAGATGCTCTCCCCTACAGGGAAGAATTTGAACCATACTAATTTAGTTACACTTGTTTTCGTATAGATGTCATTTGAGTGATCCGTGGTCAGCGTTCCGCCTCATACAGACATCTAGGAAACCAAGGTAGTACTAGGACGGGAAAATTCAGTAAATTTAGCTTAGAGGCCTTTTCATTCAGGCTTAAGGATTTATACGAGCCTGAAAATCTTCAGACTCGAGACCCACGGCTTAAAGTCCCTCCCGGAGGACTTGCTCCTTGGATTTTTCCGTCCTAAAAAACCCATCGACCCCGGCCGGGTTTGAACCCACGACCCTCGGGACCAGAAGCAAGGAGCATAACCACAAGTCCACCGCGGCCGATTTATAGACTTGTTGAGAAGGAAAATAAAACTTCAGGCACAGAGAAATGCGTAATATTGAAAATCTGTATAAAAATATTATTGTTAATGATGTTTTTGATCCGTATAATACAATATTATTATAAAAAAGCGAGAGTAAGAGAAAATGGCTGCAATAATGGGCAAATAGTTCTCTATTTGAAATTTCGCCTTTATTTTGTAACTCGTATCGTTGACATAGCAGAATTTGTAATTTCTATAGAAGATATGTTTTCAATAGACGTGAATGCAAGTTCTTTGTTTCATGTGGGATCCTCATGACGTTTCGCTCTGATGGGTTACATGAATTACAACATCTATTCTGGAGTAATAAATATCTGGCAGAAGGTGGCATAACACCCTCATTTTACTTTCTGCATCCTCAGCCACAGTCAAGCCTAATTTGTCTTCTCTTTCTCAATCCAAACGTATTCATGCTAACAATAAATGTTTGGTTCAAATGTTTCATATAAAAGCTACCAAAACTAACAACAGATTCCAATGAAAACCACAGGTCTAACATATCTAAACCACTGTTTATAGCAGAAACTTTTAACAAACATACAAAATTTAAAATAATATTCTTTATGAATATGTTATTAGGTGATTAAAAGAAATCCATCCATGGTAATTCTGCTCGAGAGCAGGTCTTTCACTGCAACTATAGCATTTTCATGCTATGCTTCGCAGCTTTACTAGGAAATTATAAGTGTGGTAGCTTCCCGTTGCTTTCCACACCGGTGAAGGATGATGATGATGGCCGGATGATTTTCGGGGACCGTTGGGCACTGAGCTTCCTGACATTTGTCTTACAGGTGAGGAAAAACCCCGAAAAAAACCTCACCCAGGAGCCTGTCCCGAATGAGAATCGGGCCCGCTGCGTGACAAGGCAGCGCGCTACTTCGAGACCACAGCGGTGGACTAAAGAAGGAAATATTAAAAGGCAATACATGTATTAATAATATTAAGTGATTCTGGGCTATGTGGCCATGGTGCATTACTGGTGTTCCTACCAGAACGTTTCTCCCTCAACTAGAAGGGCATCTTCAGTGGCGAGTACATCTAGGCGTTGTTTCCTGGTCGGAGGCTCGACTCTGAATATCGAGCTCCGACCAGGAAACGATATCTAGAAGTACTCGCCACTGAAGATGCCTCCGCAGTTGATGGATAAACGTCTGGTAAGAACACCAGTAACGGACCACGGCCACATAACCCGGAATCTCTCAACATTATGATTACCGGCTGTGAAAGCCTGCAGTCAAAAATAACACATGTATTACATTAAATAAAACAAATAAATATTTCCTGCAAAAAATATAAACAAAACTAAATATGGCTAAGTGTAGAAATACATTATAAAATGAAAATGGACAATTAATAATATAAACAGATATTTTGAAGATGTGACTGAATTCATATAACTAACTAATTCACTGGCACTATAGAATCCATAGAACATAAGCTCTCCATGCATCACTATCCTAAAATAATGTTTTCAATCATCATCTGTATAATCTAGTTCTCTCAAATCATGGTTAATGTTATTCTCCCACCTCATTCTTGGTCTATCAACTGAACGTTTTCCTTCTGTTTCTCCTACAAGAAAGTTACATGTTCCTCTTTCATTCGTCATTCGTACCACATGTCGTGCCCATCGCAGTCTACGAGACTTAACTGTTCTTATTATACAGTAAAACCTGTTAAATCCGGAACGTGAATAATGCGGAAATCTGTACAACGTGAACAAATTTATCGGTCCCGGCGAAATAATAGTAATTTTACGTTATTTTGCATAAAACGGAATCTGTCCATCGCGGACACGGAAGGATGTTTTTATACAATTCATGCAAAAATAATTAAAAAGCGGAAAGACACAGAGTGAAATTAATTACTTTTCACTTAATTGAATATCCGTTAGGCCAAAAAACAATAAAGAATGATTTCTGTCGCCGGATGAATTCTTCCTGTACCTGAAATTTTCTATCGGCTTCACTACACACACATAGCGAAGTACAGATACTGTACCTGTCTTACAAATAACCATTGCACTGTAAAATCTTAAATTAATTTAAGTTCTGAGACCGATCTTTCACACTTTACTGTACTTCACTTTTCAACGGCAGCGGAACTATAATTAATCCAAGATAAGTAAAAAGGGCTCTATAATCTACAAATATTAGTAAGTTTTAGTTTTTATAATGCGGAATTTTGTCCAATAAAATTGGTCCCATGCGGTTCCGCTTTGAGCAAGTTTTACTGTATTTGATTTTCTAATAGATAATGTAGCTCAATGGAATTGAAATACATAGCAACAGTAATTACAAACAGATATGAGCTGCAATGAGAAATTCTACACATAGGTTTAAATTTGGAAACTAATGCTATATGGGTGGGACTCTCGCCATACCTACTTCTCATTATAAACATGAAAATGAAAATGTATATAAATCGGTTATTCTTCCACTTTATATGGATGCGAAAAATGTACCTTATTTTAAGGAAAGAGAAAAAAATACGAGTATTTGAGAATAAAATTCTGAAGAAATTTATTGGACAAAAGAGACGAACAGCTAGGTAAATGGAGAAGACAGTGAACCACTTGATCTTTGTAAGAAAACATATGTAATATGAACAGTTAAGTCTCAAAGACTGCAATAGCCAGGGGTTTTGCCACAATGGAAAATGAGAGAGGGGCATGCAATATTTTGTAGGCAAACCAAAAAGAAAGCACCCAGTAAGTAGATAAGAATGAGGTTGGAGAATAACGTGAACCATGATTTGAGAGAGGTGAATTATACAGGGGATGATTGGAGAGTGTTGGGCCAGAATAGGGATCTATGGAGAGCAAAATTTGTCGGACATTTCTCTCCCACTTTTGAACTGTGACTTTAGTGACATAATCTCATAATCTGTTAAAGAGCATAGGTAAATAAAAACTAATTGGCACTATGGAACTCGGAGCTTCATGACCGCAAAGACATAACTTCTCCATACTTCCCTATCCTAATCTACAAATCATTGTTAATATTATTATTCATCTCGACTTGGTTTACCTGTTGGAAGATTTCCCTCTGGATTCCCTACAATCAGTTTTCATGGCCCACTTTAATTCCCCATATGTGCCAAATGTCCTGCCCTTCGCAGTCTATAATACTTAACTATTATTATTACATCTGTCTATACCAGTTTATCCCTATGAGGAACAAGGGCACTCCCTTTTAGGAGTTATTTATCTAAAGTAATTTAGTTACTGTTACTCTCCTAAAGGTAACAGCAAATGACAAGTAATTAGTTAATAACTCAAAGAGACATCTTATAGGCTAAAAAGGGATTACTTTGAAGGAAAATGCCGATTAAATTGTGCTCAAAGTCTAACTCTGCCAGCTTAAATAAATTATTGTTATTATTTTTATTATTATTATTATTATTATTATTATTATTATTATTATTATTATTATTATTATTATTATTATTATTATTATTATTATTATTTGGTGTAACAGATGAAGATACAGAGGACAGAGAACGATGGAGAACTTTAATGAAGAGAAATTTGTGAATGCTTCTTGCAAACTGATAATCTATAAGTCCGTAGTCATTTATAGTTATTATTTTTCTTTTAATTCATGTTAATTCTAAGATTGTTTGGAGAAAACCCTCAATGATGAGGAAAATTCTCAGAATGAATGAATGAATGAATTATTATTATTATTATTATTATTATTATTATTATTATTATTATTATTATTATTATTATTATTATTAATCGGCCGCGGTGGACTAGTGGTTATGCTCCTTGCCTCTGGTCCCGAGGGTCGCGGGTTCAAACCCGGCCGGGGTCGATGGATTTTTTAGGATGGAAAAATCCAAGGAGCAAGTTCTCCGGGAGGGACTTTAGCCGTGAGTCCTGAGTCAGAAGATTTTGAGGCTCGTAAAAGATCCTTAAGTCTGAATGTGCATAAATAATCTTTTATTTGCTGACGATGTAATCATAATACAGAAAAATGAAGACGACTTACAGAAATCAATGCATGCATTAAATGAAATATGTAAATTATACGATCTAAAAATTTCTGTAAGGAAAACGAAGACCATGGCTTTTAGAGGAAGAGATCCAGTGAGAACCAAAATTATTTTAGAAAATCAAAGTATAGAACAGGTGTCTAGTTTCAAATATTTGGGCTGTGATGTTGGCTACAATGTGGAAAGAGATATTGACTCCAAAATAAATAAATTTCAGACGGTGTGTGGAACAATACAGAGAACATTCAAAATAAAATTAGAAAAGAAACCAAGATAAAAATGTATAATGTTATGGCGGTTCCCACAATATTGTATGGATGTGAAACTTGGGCTCCAGTGAAAAGACAGAAGGATAGAATACAGACGGCAGAGATGCGGTTCCTAAGACAAGTAAAAGGATGTACAAGACTTGATAGAATAAAAAATGAGGATATAAGAGAAGAATTGAAAGTACAGCCTTTATTGGATAAAGTCACGAATTACAGACAGAAATGGATTGATCACATGGATGGAATGAACAAGGAGAGATATCCATTGTTAGCCAGAAATTATCAAGCAAGAGGAAGGCGTGATGTTGGAAGACCTAGAAGACGTTGGGCTGATGCAATATGAAGTCGGAACGGGCAATTGCCTAATCCTTGGAGTGATGATGATGATGATGAAGTCTGAATGAAATGGCCTCTAAGCAAAATTTACCGAATTTTCCCGTCCTAGTACTACCTTGGTTTCCTAGATGTCAGTATGAGGCGGAACGCTGACCACGAACCTCTCAAGTGGCATTTATATGAAAACAAGTGTAGCTAAATTAGTATGGTTCAAATTCTTCCCTGTAGGGGGAGAGCGCCTAAATATCTGTTAAGGGAAACATCGGCTTACAAGATACAATAAGATTATTATTATTATTATTATTATTATTATTATTATTATTATTATTATTTATTATTATTATTATTATTATTATTATACGCCGTAGCGTAGTGGTTAAGGCACTGAGCTACAAGCCGGAGGGTCGAGGGTTCAAGTCCCGTTGGGGTCAGGATTTTTAAACTGACCGAAACCCTCTGGCGGTACTATGGCCCTGGGGTCGACTCAGCCTCTAACGGAAATGAGTACCAGACGCTTGTTCTGGGGTAAAGGCGGCCGTCACGCAGGGCTGACAACCCGGCTGACATAAAAGTGCCGATTGTCTAGAAAAAAGTGGGAGCCTTAACCTCCTACTACCCCAAGGGCCTCCGGGTCTGTTGTGGGATCACTTTACTTTCCCTCCATGGTATCTTTACCTTGTCGTGGTGGAGTGGCTTGTGTGCTTAAATGATCCTGAGAGCTATGCCGGCGGTAGCATTGCTGCCGATAGGGTTACCCATGCCGGACTGGTCGAAGGTGATAAGCCAGACGAAATAAGTACCTTGGTCGAAAGAGTGACGATCTTTCACCGTAAAAATACAACCGTCAAGAAATGCGGACATGGGTTCTACTGGGGTAAAATTTTCCGGAGGTCAAATAGTCCCCCATTCGGTTCTCCGGGCGGGGACTACTTCAGGGAACCCATGCCAAAGGCTCAAACACAGGGACATGTTCCTAGGAACATGGAATGTTAGGACTTTATACAATAGCGGGGCACTAGAGATATTAACGCGGGAATTGGATAAATCGCCCTTGGATATAGTCGCTTTACAGGAAGTTAGGTGGCCAGGAGAAGGTAGTCAGGAATCAGGAAGCTTTGCATTATACTATGGGGGTGCAGAAAGACCTGCATTTGGAACGGGTTTTTTAGTCAGAAGGAGGATCCTATCCGCTATCCGAGATATTAAGTTTGTTAGTGATAGGATATCATACATAATTCTAAAGGGTAAACGACATGATTTTATAATTGTAAATGTACATGCCCCCACAGAAGATAAAGATGACAAGATCAAGGATGAGTTCTATGAAGAATTAGAATGCTTATTTGATAGCCTTTCACGATATCATATGAAAATTGTCTTAGGAGATTTTAATGCAAAAGTGGGGCGGGAAGATATATTCAAACCAACAATAGGCAAATTCAGTCTTCATGAAGATAGTAACGACAACGGGGTTAGATTAGTCACATTTGCCACATCAAAGAATCTCATTGTTAAGAGCACAACATTTCAGCATAAGGATATTCATAAATACACCTGGACGTCCCCAGATGGAGAAACTCGGAACCAGATAGATCATGTATTAGTGGATAAACGCTGGCACAGTAGCATCATTGATATTAGATCAGTTAGAGGGACAGACTGCAATTCAGATCATCATCTGGTCAAGGTGAAAATCAGACAACGGCTATCGCTTATGAGAGGAACAAACGCTAAAGATGATTCTGTAAAATATGAATTAAAAAACTTGAAAAATGATGAAATGCGGCAAGAATACCAAATCAAAATTGCTAATAGATTTGAAGTACTGGAATCTTCAGATGACAATGTGGCAAACGAAGAAGAAACTGATATAAATAAAGAATGGGAGGCTATAAGAGATACTATTAAATTGTCAGCATCAGAAAGCATTGGTTGTTTAAAAAAGAGGCAAAACAAGAAATGGTTTGATGAGGAATGTGCCGACATTGTAAAGAAAAGAAAGCTAGCAAAAATGAAATGGTTACACGAGCCAAATGAGGTAAATTTAGAGCAATTGGGTAGTGTTAGACGGGAAACCACCAAGTTACTAAAGAGTAAGAAGAGGGAATATTTGAGAGAGAAGATTAATGATCTTGAAATGAATGCAAAAAATAGGAACATTAGAGAATTATATCAGGGAATTAGTATAGAGAAGAAAGGGTTTCAGGCTAGAACAAACATAATTCGGAATGAAAATGGGGATATGATTGCAGATTCCAAGAGTATATTAAATAGATGGAAAAGTTATTTTAATCAGCTATTAAATGTACATACAGAACAGGACATTGAGGAGGATAAGTTACAGACAGCAGAAATGCTAGTCGCAGAGCCAAGTGCATTAGAGGTTGAAATGGCAATTGAAAAATTGAAGATGTATAAAGCATCAGGTTCAGATGAGATCCCAGCAGAACTGATAAAATCAGGGGGAGAAAAATTGATGGACAAGATACGCTGGTTGCTTAGTATGATTTGGGAAAAAGAAGCTCTTCCAGATGAATGGAAGGAATCAATTATCGTACCAATTTATAAGAAAGGAGATAAAACTGATTGCAACAACTATAGGGGCATCTCATTACTTTCAACTTCGTACAAAATTCTAACAAATATATTAGTAAGCAGACTTACTCCCTATATTGATGACATTCTAGGAGATCATCAATGTGCATTTAGAAGAAACAGGTCTACAACAGATCAGATTTTTAGTATAAGACAGATTTTAGAAAAGAAATGGGAATATAATGGTACTGTACATCAACTATATGTAGACTTCAAAAAAGCATATGATTCAATTAAGAGGGAGAAGTTATATAGTATCCTGCTGGAGTTCGGAATTCCTAAAAAGTTAGTTAGACTTATACGAATGTGTCTAAATGGCTCAACGAGTAGGGTGCGTGTAGGCAAACAGTTTTCAGACACTTTTGAAATCCAGAATGGGTTGAAGCAAGGAGATGCACTATCTCCTCTACTATTTAATTTTGTACTAGAGCATGCCATTAAATCTTTAGAGAATGAGGAAGGCTTACAACTGAATGGTATTAATAAGCTGTTAGTTTATGCTGATGATGTAGTACTACTGGCCGATAGCGAGGAGATACTAAAGGCCAACACGCACACACTATTGAGTAACACTAAGAAATTAGGACTGGAAGTAAATATCAGTAAACTAAATATATGGTCACACGTAGAAATACATTATATAATGGAAATGGACAGCTAATGACAAATGAGGGAAATTTTGAGGAATTGGCTGAATTCAAATACCTAGGAACAATAATCACAAATAGGAATGAGATGCACAAAGAAATTAAACATAGGCTCAATTCTGGAAATGCATGCTATTATGCATTGCAGAGACTTTTGATGTCCCAACTCCTTTCAAAAAACGTTAAGCTGAAAATATATAAAACTATTATTCTACCAGTTATATTATATGGGTGCGAAACATGGACTCTTACTTTAAGGGAGGAAAGGAGATTACGAGTATTTGAGAATAAAGTTCTTAGGAAAATTTTTGGACCAAAGAGAGATGAACAGACAGGTGAATGGAGAAGACTACATAACAATGAACTACATGGTCTTTATAGGAAGCCAGATATAATAAGAACAGTTAAGTCCCGTAGACTGCGATGGGCAGGACATGTTGCGCGTATGGGGAATGAAAGACGTGCATGGAAACTTCTTGTAGGAAAGCCAGAAGGAAAACGCCCAGTTGGTAGACCAAGAATGAGGTGGGAGAACAACATTAACTATGATTTGAGGGAAGTTGATTATACAGGGAATGATTGGAAAGCATTAGCTCAGGATAGGGATGTATGGAGAGCTTATGTCCGTGCGGCCATGAACCTACGGGTTCGATAGTGCCAGTGAGTAAGTAAGTAAGTATTATTATTATTATCATTATTATTATTAAAAAAGTGGAGGAAAAAGAGATCGGGGACGCCCACGAAAGAGATTCATAAAGCAGCTATAATAAATACTTGGAGCTGAAACGAACCAAAAAGATTTAATCCTTGGAAGAAGATTATTATTTTTTTAAACTAATATTATTATTATTATTATTATTATTATTATTATTATTATTATTAATTTAGACTTATTAGTCGTTCAAAATATCTGTGCAGGCGGAAGAATTACGATGCTCTGTTTTTTGCTGCACGTGACGTCACATAAGGCAGTGTACACTATCAACGTCCCACGTCCCATTCCCCTCTGCACTCACAAATAGCAGTGTCACGTGTTCTATTCCTGCATAAACACGACTGCAGCGCCCTCCGTCAACAACTGCGCTTACTCCTTAAACGGGTAATAAGTACTTTTATGAGTTAAACATCTTAATGTTCGGTATCTAAGGCTTATAGTTCCTCCCGGAAGACTGGTCCATTGTATTCTTACATACTAATATAACGGAAAATCACCATGAATTTTACTAGTATCGATTACATACTAAAAAGTCTATCAAATCGGCCGTTTTTTGAACTCTTGACCCTCCGGCCCCTAGGCAAGGAACTTAACCCCTAGACCATCGAGCTCGATTCTAATTACATTTAGTTTCCCATAAAGGTCATGCTACTTACTGTTATAAATAAAATAATATCTACTTAATTTGATTCTGTTGTTGATGTCTGAACACATGGGACAGGAGATAGCTAATTGGTTGTTTTGAGACGCCTTTGTAAAGTGAAGTCACAGCCCACATCATTCTAAATTATCTTAATGCAAAGACTGTGTTTTGGCCTGTTAGTTAGGTCATTGTCAAATAGAATATGTACATATTAAATCTTGTTTCTTAGAGAGAAAAATAAATTACCTGGAATCAGTTTCGCCTTTGAGATGCTACGTTAAAGTTTTGAATATATAACTGTACCTTTGTCGACTACATAGGAACATAAATAAAAAAATACTTTTTTACATCGAGTACAACAACCCTACATGTATTTCAAATACAGTTTCTCCAAAAAAATAATTTATAATTTGTGAAACATTGTACAATGTGAATTCAGAATTTTAAGTTTTTTTAAAGGCATGTTATATTTTCCAGGAACAACAATGGAATGGAGGCAAGTGCCGATGTGCTTCAGTCGTAATAAACCAGTATATTTGCTTGACTATAGGCAATGTTTTATGGATCTAAAAATATATAATTTTGAGATTATAAAAAAAATATAAATAGATGAAATTACTTCACAAGTGAAAACTTTAGGTTTTAATACTTTTAAATTTTATACGTTTGTCCTGGTGACTGGAAGAAAAGGTCACATGGCCTTAACTCCACCAGGCTAAATAAGTAAATACATAAATAAATAAAATTCATTACGAAACACCATTGTGGTCACCATGTAAAAGTTAAAAAGACTACAAATGCAAATAATAATAATAATAATAATAATAATAATAATAATAATAATAATAATAATAATAATAATAATAATGGCAATAATAATAATAATAATAATAAATATAGATTATCGGTTGATAAATATCTTTAACATCGTCCGATTCCTAATAGCCAATTTTGTTGGTCCACCTAAATCTCTTGGTTGTAGATGTTTCTCCCTCATGTTTAAATATTTCCCTGCTTCAGGAGGTTTTTGGTCTTCCTTTACCTCGTCTTCCCTCAGGTTTCCATTCGAAAACACATTAATAATAATAATAATAATAATAATAATAATAATAATAATAATAATTGTATTTATATACAGAATTTTAATGTTTACACATCTTTCTGTGCCTAAAGTTTTATTTTTCTTCTCCACTCGGCTCTCTCCATCCAATCCATGTCCTCCAGTTCTCTTGCTCTCATTCCAGTTCTTATTTCCTGCATCCACGAGTTTTGAGGTCTTCCTCTCCTCCTTCTTCCAGGTGGACACCATTCCAATGTTCTCCTGGGTAATCTTTCTTCTTGCATTCGTCGTACGTGCCCATACTAATTTAATTGCTTATACCGTATATAATCTACTATTGAATAACCAATATTCATTTTTTCTCTTATGTCAGTATAATAATAATAATAATAATAATAATAATAATAATAATAATAATAAATTCTCTATTTTCCCGAAAATAAGCTCCACTTTTGGTCCAGATTTCAACTCGATAAAGTTAGGTTGCGGTTTGTAGGCCTATTCTTTACCTCGATTTTACATAGTTTTAATTAACACCTTACTGGCTCTATCGAACCCGTAGGTTCATGCCGCTCGGTCATAAGCTCTCTAGCATCCTATTCCTGAGCTAATGTTTTCTGATCATCCCCTGTATAATCTACTTCCCTCATATATTGGTTAATGTTATTCTCCCACCTCATTCTTGGTCTACCAACTGGGCGTTTTTCCTCTGGTTTTCCTACAAGATACTTCCATACACTTTTTCATTCCCCATTCGTGCCACATGTCCTGCCCATCGCAGTCTACGAGATTTAACTTTTCTTATTATATCTGACTTCCTATAAACATCATGTAGCTCACTGTTATTTAGTCTTCTCCATTCACCTGTCTGTTCATCTCTCTGTGGTCTAAAATTTTTCCTAAGAATTTTATTCTCAAATACTTTTAATCTCCTTTCCTCCCTTAAAGTAAGAGTCCATGTTTCGCACCCATATAATATAACTGGTACAATAATAGTTTTATATATTTTCAGTTTAACATTTTTTGAAAGGAGTTGGGATATCAAGAGTCCCTGTAATGCATAATAGCATGCATTTTCAGAATTGAGCATATGTTTAATTTTCTTGTGCATATAATTCCTATTTGTGATTTTTGTTCCTAGGTATTTGAATTCTTTCAAGGTCAAGTGATCCCACTACAGGCCTCAGGAGGCCCTTGGGGTAGTAGGAGGTTAAGGCTCCCACTTTTTCTTGACAATCGGCACTTGATGTAAGCCGGGTTGTCAGCCCTGCGTGACGGCCGCCTTTACCCCAGAACAAGCGTCTGGTACTCATTTCAGTTAGAGGCTGAGTCGACCCCAGGGCCATCGTGCCGCCAGAAGGTTTGGGTCAGTTTAAAAATCCTGACCCCACCGGGACTCGAACCCTCGACCTTCCGGCTTGTAGCGCAGTGCCTTAACCACTACGCTACGGCGTGCCCCCATTTGAAATCTTTCACTTTTTCAAAATTTTTCTCATTTGTTATTAAATGTTCATTTCCATTATATAATGTATTTGTATGTGTGAACATATATCTAGTTTTATTGATGCTTACTTCCAGGTCCTATTTCTTAGTGTTATTCAATAGAATGGGTTTGCATAGCTTTATTGTTATAAATTAGGTACCATTATTATTAAAGTAAAACCTATTAGAATGAAACCAGAACGGTTCCCTCTTTTTCCCATTTGCATCAATTCGCCTAGTGTCTGTATATTGCTCGTTCACTTATAAAATGTATAAAACATTATTAATATTTTGCTGCAAACTCTGAACTAGCTTCATTTTTTAAATTTTGAAGAACTAAAAAAGAAATAAAACGTAGTTTTATTTGAGTTTCATATTTATTATATAATTCAGTGACAGCTGTTTCGGTACACTGTACTTTCTTCAGACATGCTAACAGATTATGAATTGTGTTCCAACTGATCTAAGCAACAAAACAACAATATTTATTTAAATTGTTAAATTTAACAAAGGAGATTTGAATAAATATTGTTGTTTTGTTGCTTAGATCAGTTGGAACACAATTGATAATCTGTTAACATGTCTGAAGAAGGTACAGTGTACCGAAACAACTGGCACTGAATTATATAATAAATATGAAACTCAAATAAAACTACGTTTTATTTTTATTTAATTAATAAATGTGGATTTAATCAAGTAAACACCAACTCAATTAATTAACTAATTTTTTTGCACAAAATGAGACAAGGAACGAATCGGAACTTCTTTCTTTTTGCAACAAACCATTTTTTAGCCATTGCTAATTCATATGTTGGTGCAAATGGAGACTTGATATGAATATTACTGTATCTGATACTGTAATATTCCACATAAAGCTATTTTATAAGAACTTTATATAGGTAACGAAATGAGACATTCTGAAATGATTTTTTTTTTCATAAAATCAAAACATACAAAAAATATTTTTAGTTGAAATTATAACCATAGTATTCGGAAACATTGTATTGAAAGTGAATTTCGTAGGAAGCAAACAGGACAGAGAAGATGTTTGGAGGAAATTACCTTCAGATTGAGATGTTATGTGACGGAAGATGAAGAAATGCCATTACTGCCTAAGGAAAGAGGGGGAAATACCAGGAAGTAGAAATATGGAAAAGGCAATTATTTATGAAAGGATAGCAAAATGACGTTATTACGTTTGCTGTGCTCATTTTCCTGCAACTCTTTTGTTATATTTTAATCCTTTCATTGAATTTCTTGTTTATTGTCTTCAGTTCCTAGACGCAAACAGAAATATGTGACTTTTTTAGAAGACAAATGTTTTTCGTTTTATTTATACAGGAAAAAACCAATTTATTATCCTTTTTATTGTTATTGTTATTTATATTATTTTTTCATTATTGTTATAATTTTATTATTATATATTTATTAATTTATTAATGATTATCTAATTATTAAGTAGGTTTTCGATGATATCTGAGAAAGAAGATGGCATACAACGGGCAATTTACAAATGAAGTAAAATATGTGAAACATACAACTTGAAAATATCTACTCTGAAAACAAAAGTCTTAGCTTTTCGAGAGTATGAGCCACTAATAATAACAATCAAATTAGAGAGTAAAGTAATAGAACAGGTGAACAATTTTAATTACCTGGGATACAATGTGCAATGTGTCATATAGAAAAAGTGAAAACATTGAAAACAAAATAAATACATTTAATTACATGTGTGGCACCATAAAACGAAGTGTCAAAGGAGCTAGAAAGGAGGCACTTTTAAAATTCTATAAAACAATGGCGGATCCAACACTACTACATGGATCGGAACACTGGGTCTTAAACAAAACCATGAATGAGGAATAGAAACGTCAGAAATGAGGTTTCTGAGGAGTGTGGCTGGCTATATAATAACAGATCGAAAACGAAATGAAAATATACGAAGTGAACTAAATATATTCAAACTATTAGATAGAATTTCACAATACAGAGATGATGAATGGGCCACATCAATAGAATGGATAACAATAGAATTCCGAAACAGATTCTTCATTACAAACCACTAGGACGAAGAAATGTTGGAAGGCCCAGTAAAAGATGAACAGACCAACTCTAGCATGAGATCGGACCGACCTTAAGGTCTAATCCTTGATACTGATGATTGTGATGATTAAGTAGGTTTTGTATAGTAGATGTTTCACATCTTCCTGCGTCCAATTAATTGTCATTCTCCTCTCTCTGCCATTTCAATCTCCATCGTCCAATCTTTTTTTCCCCTCATGCTGCTCAAACAACTATCAATCGACGTTATTTTTGGCCGTCCTCTTCTCCTTCTACTGCACTAATTGGCAACCATTCTAGCATTCTTCTTGGGAATTGCCTTCTGTCATTCTTTTTATTTGACCATATAATTTTATCATCATCCAGGGATTAAGCCTGTTGGCTCGTTCCGGTTTCATGAAAGCTAGAATAGTTAAAATTGTTCAGACCATCTTCTGTGTGGGCGTCCAACATTTCTCCTTCCGTGCGGTTTATAATTTAGCAATAATTTTGGAAATCTTCCCTCTGACATTCTATCAATATGTTCTTTCCAGTCGTTTCTATATTTAATTATTCGGTCTGTAAATTTGAAAATATTTAGTTCATTTCTTATATCTTCATTTATTTTCTTATCCAGCAGAGTATATCCTGCTATATTTCTTAAAAATCTCATCTCAGCTGCTTCCAATTTTTAATTGTTCGTTTCTTTTATGAAATCTGCAATTTAAGTTTGAGCATTTGTATTTTGTTTAATTATACTGATTCTTATTTTTATCTGTTATATAAATTCCAGCTGAACGCCTCCAATAGTATATTACGATGCGAGGTTAGGAAGTGGTATTTACATAATTGAGGAAAATGTTTAAAAACCGAGCGATAGCGATGTTTTTAATTTCTGAGATTCTGTAAAACACTTCACAAACGTGCTTTATACCATATTTTTTGCGCGATGGTGTTTTCAAAATAATAAATAATAGTAAAATAATAACATCTTTGTTGGAATATTTGCGTTCATTATAAACAACTGACTAACGTTAACAATGCTGGCAATGTTTATTAGTTGAAACAACAGGAGACCTTGAGATCAATTATTGATAACATGGCTTTAAGTACATATTCATTGTTTTATATTGTTTTGACATAAAGTTCAGTTCATTTAAAATGCAGTGATTTGTTTCGTATAATGTATATTAACACTACCTTTTGGATATTTTCTGTATATACATCGTACATAGTACACATAGAGGGCAGTGGTTTTACTTCCCGCATGTGCGTGTAAATGTAATATTACAGTATAGTTATTTATGTTGTCAATTCCGAAATGTAGGAAGTTGAACTTTCAATCATGGTCGCCATTGCTGTAAGTACGACAAAACGCACTATCGCGCAAAACAATCCATTACTGCAGAATTTAATTTAGTTATTGTTTTATATTTGAATTATCGTGTTTGTACGCCGTATGTCAATGTACTCCCTATTGTTAAATTTCTAGTTTAATCGTCAGTGTTCTATTATTTCCCGCGAAACAATTTTCTTTTATTGCAATTTTTTTCAAATACCAATTTCACGCGTCTTCAAAAAGCGAATGTTGGTAAAGTGAGAGAGTGATATTGAACTCTTCTATAAATATTTGGTGTCATTCTACAGAAACAATCATAACAACTGTCAATTTTTTTTATTGTCACCATGGGTGAAAGAACAGTTTTCTTTTTGACAACTTGTACTCAGTTGTAACAGCTACGTTTTGAAATTGCGAACTAAATTGTAAATCTCCTCTCAATTGCTGGAGAGACACCAATATTCTGTATCGCAGTGATATCACATATATATTTGTCATTTCTTTTATTTAATATCATGCGTCACATAAGCTATATGCAGGAACGGTATTGACACATCTTCCTCATACAAAAAGTAGAGTTACAATATGGATCAGCAATAGCGATTTTATTTTCTTTATCTTTTCAAATTATCATAGAAATATTTCCTACAGTTCTATATTACATAACGATTGTATCATCACCTCGTTGTATAGGCCGTTTCAGAAAGTACAACACAATTTTTCAGTGTTGTATTTCTTTTTCATAAAATACTTATTACAACTGTGGAAAGAATAATAACCAAGGGAGGACTCAAACGTAAGCGGGAAGATGGAATAATACCTACCTAATACCTAATACAGACTTTCCACTTTACAGCAGTTCGCCCTTGATTCCTGCTTTCCAGAGATTCCTATCCTTCCATTGTCCCTCTTCCATACATCTCTCTTCATCATGGCATCATATATTCCTTCATTCCATGTTCTTCTACTTCTCCCCCTCTTCTTTCTGCCTGGTACCATCTAACCTAACACCTATTTAGGCCACTGATCTTCCGACATCCGTTGTACATATCCTTTCGATAACAGTTTCTTGTGCATCCATTTCTTGTCTGATAAATGTATTTCGAATATGTTGTAGCCTGTATATTCTCATACTTCTCCGTAATCCATCCATTTCTGTCGCCAAGATTTTTTCTGCATCCTTTCATTTATTGTCCAGCTTTCTGATCCATATGTAAGTATACTTTTTATTATTGTCTGTATAATCTCTTTTTTTTTGTTTTTCTTGTCAAATTTATATTATATAAAAGACCATTCATGAATCTAATCGCCTTCCTTGCACAATTTACTCTGTTAATAATATATTTTTCACAAGTACCAGATTTATCCATTATAGATCCAAGATGGAATAATCATCATCATCATGAACAAATTCGTTTTAGGCCATGTGGCCTGTACGGTAAACTTAGCGAAGATGGTCTTGATCTTTCCACCGATGTTTTGGTCTTCCTTGGTCCCTATGTCCAGTTGGGGTAGGTGGAATAATAAAGAATATAAAAAGCATGGATACATTTATTTATATGTTTGGCACCATAAAACGAAGTATTGAAGGAACTAGAAAGGACGCACTTTTTAAATTTTATAAAACAATTGCTATATGGATCGGAACACTGGGTCTTAATCAGTTATCAGGAAGAATGAGAACTTCAGAAATGAGGTTCTTGAGGGGTGTGGCTGGTTATACTTGTACAATATGAAATCGCAAACGAAATACAGATGTACGAAGAGAACTAAATATATTCAAGCTATTAGATATATTATGTAAATACAATAGGAAGTAAACATTATGAAGTTATACTTAATAAATACGAGTAAGTTCAGTCTTTTTCATCTTACCTCATATTTGTTGTTTCTTGTAGGACATATTACAGAGCATCTTTGCTCTATCGTCAGCTTGCACATGTCCTGCAAGAAACAACACATATGAGGGAAGATGAAAAAACGAACTAACTCACTGGCACTATCGAACACGGAGGTTCATGGCCGCGCGGACATAAGCTCTCCATATATCCCTATCCTGAGCTAATGTTTTCAAATCATCCCTTGTATAATTTCCTTCCCTCAAATCATAGTTAATGTTATTCTCCCACCTCATTCTTGGTCTACCAACTGGGCGTTTTCCCTCTGGTTTTCTACAAGAAGCTTCCATGTACGTATTTCATTTCCCATTCGTGCCACATGTCCTGACCATCGCAGTTTTACGAGACTTAGCTGTTTCCATTATATCTGGCTTCATATAAAGACCATGTAATTCACTGTTATGCAATCTTCTCCATTCACCTGTCTGTTCATCTTTCTTTGGTCCAAAAGTTTTCCTAAGAACTTTATTCTCAAATACTCGTAAACTCCTTTCCTCCCTTGAAGTAAGAGTGAATGTTTCACATCCATATAATATAACTGGTAGAATAATAGTTTTATATATTTTCAGTTTAACGTTTTTTGAAAGGAGTTGGGAAGTCAAGAGTCTCTGTAATGCATAATAGCAGGCATTTCTAGAATTGAGCCTATGTTTAATTTCCTTGTGCATCTCATTCCTGTTTGTGATTATTGTTCCTAGGTATTTGAATTCAGCCACTTCCTCAAAATTTCCCTCATCTGTCATTAGCTGTCCATTTCCATTATATAATGTATTTCTATGTGTGAACATATATTTAGTTTTATTGATATTTACTTCCAGTCCCAATTTATTAGTGTTACTTAATAGTGTATCTGTGTTGTACTTTAGTATCTCCTCGCTATCGGCCAATAGTACTACATCATCAAGATGAAAAAAAACTCAACTTATTTATCTATTAGATAGGATTGTACAACACAGAGATGAATGGATGGATCACGTGAATAAAATGGAGAACAATAGTATTCCGAAACATATTATTCACTACAGTCCACTAGGACGAAAAAATGAAGGAAGACCCCGTAAAGGATGGACAGACCAATTCTAATATGAGATAGGAACAAACCTTAAGATCTAATCCTTGATGCTGCTGCTGTTTATGATGAAAAAGTCTGGATAAGAAAATTCTCATAAGCTTGGTCTTGATAGAGAAGTCTGGAGGGTTTTCAGAAGAAGCGTAGGTTCCACAGTGCGAACTATGACGATGACAATGATAACAATGGTTACTCATAAATATCTTAAGACGCGATGTAAGATTGATTTTAAACCTAAATAAGATGAAATATAAAAAAAAAACATAGAACCTATAGCTTCAACATATTAAAAATATAGAGTTCAATATGATCGAAGGAATAGTAATTTTCCTTTTACAAATCTTCTCAAATTAACAAGGCGAATATCACAAGAGATTGCAACATGTGAATAATTCACGAATTGTTCAAAGAGATAATTTAAAAGTCTACTTATTGAATACAATTAAATGATGATAATGACTTACTTCTCAAAAACCGTCTAACTAAAAATATAATAAAACTCTTATTTCTCACAGTTATATGGATGGGAAACATGGTGTGTTACTTTCAGGAAATAGAAAAGATGACGAGTATTTAAGAGTAAAATGAATGGAGGAGAATTGTGAAGAAAGACAAAGATCATCTTGGAATGCGAAGCGGAGAAAAATATAATAAATAATAATATAATAAATAATAATATAATAAATAATAATATCCATCCATAGTATTTCTGCCCGATGGCAGGTTCTTCACTGCAATCATAGCATTTTCATGCTATGCTTGCAGCTTTACTAGGGAATTGTAAGTGTGTTAGCTTCCCATTGCTTTCCACACCGGTGAAGGATGATGATGATAATGATAAGGATGATGATGATGGCCATATGATTTCGGGGACCGTTTGGGTCTTAACGTTTTCCTGACATTTGACTTAGAGGTGAGGAAAAAACCCGATAAAAACCTCACCCAGAAAAAGTGCCCCGACCGGGATCGAACCCGAGCCCGCTGCATGACAAGACCACAACGGTGGACAATAATAATATAGTAAGTAATAATAAAATAAATAATAAATAAATAAATAATATAATAATAATAATAATAATAATAATAATAATAATAATAATAATAATAACACTGAGCAACAAAAAATAAACTTTTTTTTTTGTCTCAGAAAGAAAAATATATGATTCTGATAGTATTTCTTCTCCTGAATTCAAATATGATATCGGTTATTCTCCATCTCGCAAGGTTTCCGAGAGACAGGAATTTATAATTTCAAAAATTTAATATGTTCTATATTCGTAACTACAATAATCGGCCAGCATATTAGGATTCCATTTGCCTTGATATCTCGTTTCCATAGCTGAAATCATTTGAGTTAGCTCGTTTGGTTTTATTTTACAATGGACAGATGGACGAAAAAACGTTTATTAAAAAATAACTACTTAAATCCATTAATTAAAATTGAAATAAAAAAAACTGTGGGTGATGGAGAAATTCCGAATACATATTTGAAAACACGATAAAAAACTGCATTAAGTACAACTATTGTTACTCATGGCACAAAAATCATGTTGACCAGTGTAATAGTAACAATAATAATAATAATAATAATAATAATAATTTTTATTAGGAATGTCTGTACAATACAGCCGTTTTCGTACAACCCCTGTAAGTTTTATTCCTCCACAAATCCCTGTTCTCTGCATCACTCTATGTTAATCTCGACACCATACTCCTATGCACTCCTTGAATCCACTGTTCTTTTGGTCTCCCCTTTCTTCTGTAACTCTCCTCTTAAAAATTTAATATAGTCTTACGTATCTAGTCATCTGACATCCTCATTACATGGCCAAACCATTTCACTTTTATTTCTTCAATAACTTATAGAACATATTTTGGAACATCCATTATTTCTCTGATTTTAGTATTTTTAAATTAATAATAATATTTAGAATTTAATAATAATAATAATAATAATAATAATAATAATAATAATAATAATAATAATAATAATTGTGGTTTAACCATACAATTCCCTCTGAGTAGACAGAAGGAACTGTGATGTAATGCAGAGTGGGTGAATTGTGTGCGTTACCCCTTTTGTCTTTGCATTGAGCGTTTGCTTATACTTGCGCCCTTCTAAGTGGACTTTGTAACAATGACGCCAGCTAAGCGCCGATCCATGTCTGTCTCAGATGACAATGATGTACCTTGTCAAATGGACAGGACAATCAGTTCACCAGGCTCACACACACGTACATTATTTTAATATAAATTGTGCTGACTACAGTACAGAAATATTACAAAGAATAAACACAAGATTAACAAATATTTTCATTTGTTTAAATATTGTATAACCATAAAATCAGTTTTCTATATCTCATTATTTTGTTTGTTGTTTTTATATACATTAGACAGGGACAGTCTGCCAACAATTTAATTTATCTTGCTAGAATATTAGTTTTAGTCTTAATCTTAACTATCATTAACTGGTTGTATTATAGATCATAATATAATAGATATTATCTTATTGATAAAATCTTTATTTAGTATTTAATATTAGAATTATTGTGATTATTATATTCTGATGTAATATATGTTTGCCCTGGTGAGTGGAAGAGAAGGCCACATGGCATTAACTCCACCAGGCTAAATACATAAATAAAACAAAATAAACATAAATAATAATACTACGTCATCATATTCTATGAAATAACAGTAAAAACTGGAGCTGGAATTCAAAATATATAGAACTAGGCCTAAGTACACGATGATTGCATTTACATGATTATTGCATTCAGGTTCAATAAATACAGACCTATCTCCTGCTCATTCTGCTGATGATGGGAATAGTTCCGAAGGACCTACAGAGGAACAATAGTTCATAGGAACAATAGTTGATGTGAGGGAATTATTAGTTACAATTTTTTAAAATTTTATATTATAATTTCAGTTCTAAATACAGTACATGATCACACGTAGAAGCAAATGGAAATTAAACTTGAAAAAAAATTGACTGTTCTATGCTACCTATGAATATTTGATCGGATAATAAGTGACTGCTAGCATCATGTTAACCAATGTGATAACGCATTCCCGTTATAGACAATTTCCAACATGTTTGCTCATACTGTATATAAGGGGATTCTTTTCCAGGAGTCCGCCTACATTTGTTGACCATTTTAATTTTATCCCAAGCGTGTTGGAAATTAAAATTATTTTTAATTTTTTAGTTCGGTTTTCTAATAAAGCGTGTTGTTTTAGTTTTTTAAACTATTATTAATTTTTTATTTTTTAGTTTGGTTTTCTAATTGGATAAATTATAATGTGGTAAGTTTACAAAATTGTCATTAATATTTTACAGAATAAGATAAAAATGTAAATATCTTAAAATTCGATACTATTGTAGTATGAGCTAAAAGTAATACTCTTCTAAAAAATCCTCCGGGCCGGATTTGAACCAGCGACTGAAAGTATATACCACGACAGTCCACCGCTCAACCAACTGAGCTACCAGAGGATATAATATTAATTTCTTACAACGATGAACTAAAAAGCCGATAAGTCCGCAATCTATTATACCGGTCTTTATTTTTTTTGATGTCCTGATGATCCTGGCCAGGATCTTAGAAAACATTTATGAAATTATTGTATTGTCATTGGTTGTTTACAAGTATACAAGGTTTCAAGTCGATCCAATGTTTTTAAGTGGGTGAAAATCGTGTTGAAAGATTCCGTTACATAGATAGACAGATACAGGTCACGCTAATATAAAGCGTGTAAAAAGGAAAACATCTTACACATGGAATCTCTAGAAAACAAAATATCTGCTTATTTATAAGTCAAGATGAATATAACATGTTCATCGAATGGAGAACCACATGATATATAAGCAGATGTTAAGCTATTAATCTGCAGGAAGAAGAAGACCAGGACGTCCAGTCAAAAGACTTGTGGATGGTATTTTTTTATTGAGACCGAATCAGGTCAACAAATGGTCTACATTCGTGAATGGACTTTGATGATGAATGAAGTATAAAATAAACAAATTTAAATGAAGAAATGAAAAGCTATAAAAGTAAGAGTAATCTTGCAGTAATACACCCACTAAATTTAGTTTGATTTACGCATTTAGAGTTGAGTTTATATGTCCATTCCGGTGATGAATTTTACATTAAGCTGGAGAATTGATGAGAGCTTTAGAGTTCTGGTCCCATCTGAGAGATAAATGACTTCCACTAGTATATCCAACAGACCCATTGAATTCCAGAGAACAGAATATATATTTTTTTCTCTATTGGGAGACATAAATAGCACGTTTGTACTTCATGAACTTTATTTATTACAGTTTAAACTCAGCCATTTTAATAAGATTAAATACAGGTTGTAACGAAAAGAAAAACATTTCAAACATTCAGCTGTTTGTAAGCGCTACTTTATTAAGATAGGCTTATTAAAAAAATCGGATATGAAGTAGAGTGAAATGAAAAAGTTCGTAACGCAGGAACTGCATAAACTAAGCGAATTATTAATTAATTTATTTAGTTAGTTATTTCAGGATTGTTTCTATTACATACACAGGTATCCTCAACCAAAATATACAATTTTTTTCTTCCACACTTCCCGGTTTTGCGTGTCTGCTTCTGTCATATTTTGTTTCTTCACGTTGTCTTGAATTCCGTATATCCATGTTTGCTTTGGTCTACCACGTTTTCCTTTTCCAGAAGGTAACCATTTCAATACTTCTTTGTTTGTTTCTGTGTCTGTCCTTCTCATTATATGTCCATACCATCTTAGTTGGATTTCTTCAATCTCTTGTACAATATCCTTTTCTACATTCATAATTTTTCTAACTAAGTCAAATTTATGGTTTAGTTTATCTAGTTCACTAAATTTATCTTTGTTTTGATTAATTCAATTGTTTGTGCCCAGTTTCGTTACGAGGAAATAAAATCGCGGCCGCTAGATCGTTTTATTTTTATTTCAGTTTCATTTTGAGATACCTCATTGTCTTTGGTCATATGGCGTCTATGATATTTGGGTTATATCAGGATATCATCATATTCACTTCAAGATTTAGGCGATTCGCCTCTTCCGAATTCACAATTATTCCTTCTTACATCCCTTGAACCCTTTGGTTTATAATGATTTGCTAAATTGGGCAATTGTGTTTCTTCCATTCTCTGAACATGCTTTTCCCAGCCGACGCGATGTTGTTGAATTCTATCATTTATTGAATATATTTCTAATTCACTTCTTATTTATTCATTTCGTTTGTGGTCCAATTTTATACATCCTTTGGTCCTTCTTAGAAAGGTCATTTCTGCACTTTGTATTCTGCTCGAACTCCGCTTATTTGTTACCCAGGGCTCACTACCGTATAAAAGTACCGGTACCGCCATTGTTTTGCAGAACTTCAATCTTGTATCCTTCTCATCAGGATATTCTATTCTTTATTTATATTATTATTTGTAGGAACCCGGCCGGGGTCGATGGATTTTTTTAGGACGGAAAAATCCAAGGAGCAAGTCCTCCGGGGAGGGACTTTAAGTCGTGGGTCCCGAGTCTGAAGATTTTCAGGCTCGTAAAAGATCCTTAAGTCTGAATGAAAGTCCTCTAAGCAAAATTTACCGAATTTTCCCGTCCTAGTACTACCTTGGTTTCCTAGATGTCAGTATGAGACGGAACGCTGACCACGGACCACTCAAATGACATCTATACGAAAACAAGTGTAACTAAATTAGTATGGTTCAAATTCTTCCCTGTAGGGGGAGAGCGCCTAAATCTCTGTAAAGGGAAACATGGGCTTACAAGATGAAGATTATTTGCAGGATGAAGTTGGGGGATGTCTATCGCTTTAATATTTAGTCGAATAACTGTAATATTATTCGTAAAAAAGGAATTGAAAAAAATTCAATTGTTTAATGTTCTATTACTTACTTAGACATACATAAAAATACAAATATACCATCAACTAACCAGAAAAATGTTATTCTAGCGCCTGGATTTGGTCAGAGTTCCCCCGATACTTGGTTAGTTCCGATCACCTTATTGAAAGCGAAACAAAAAGCTGAAATACTCAAGAATGTAAATGTTACTGTCTCTGCGAACAAAAGACAAACACGAAATTCTTTGCTGCGTCATATCCATTGCATTCTGCAAGAACCTTCTGAACATGAAGTGCACCTGTACCACAATTTGCTGCCCTGGCCTACATCACAACACGTAACTCTCATCAGGTGCTTAATTGTATTGTTTAAACGTTAATAATAAAAATAAAAAATTGAACAATATGGAGTAATTTTCCAATCAGTATTGATTGAAGTTGCCCGAACTTGCCAAGTTAGAAATATTTTGGCATAATTTCTTATTTATTTATTTATTCAAAGACCCCAAAGAGCAAAATTGCTCATATTAAGGGGAAATATACAACAAATAAAAAATAATGGCCATGAAACAATTAACAATAAAAACAAGAAAACAAAATCAGACATACGTTTAAGTAATAGAAACTACTATAGACGCATTATATATATATACATACATGTAAATACAATATTTAAACAGGATGATAATAATAATAATTAAATTAACAAAATTAACTAAGAAATCAATGAGAAAAATATTTTTTAATACAATTAGAAAAATGTTTAACATTCGTGAAATGTTGATATTCAATAGGTAAGTTATTGTAATTGGTTTATTAATGCATAACGAATCCCTTTCATACCATATGTTGTTGAGAAACTAGTATCTTTGTGTAATAAAATACAACATCTAGTGTAATAATTATGTATATCTTTATTAAAAATTAATGGCATGTTATGGTGAGATAGATTCTTAATAATAGAGTTATTTGTTCAAACTGTAATTATTTCATATTAATATTCACTCTGTTATCACAATCTGAAAAAAATTAATACATTTAATTTATGAATGCCTAACGTACTTGGCATAAATCAGCTCAGCTTCCTTACAAGAAACAAAAAAGTTTTAATCACAAACACTGCAGAGATGCTATTCAATTAACATTGATATTATACACAATGCTTGAACACTTTGCAGAATATGCCAGTGATATGCAGAACGCGGCTCTAATAGTGGTTTCTTAATAACATCGTGATCGGAATTTCTTCTATGATCGTAATTCCCTTCACTTTACCCTATAGGCTTTGTAATATTGTTGTGTATTTATGCTTCTTGTGAAAATTCATCTCAAATTAATTTTAATTGAGATTTTAAAAGATTATCAAGGAAGAAATGGATAGTGGTAAGGAAATCCCCATCTAGCATTTTACTTGAAAAATGAGGAAAGCCAAGAAAATACTTCAGTCAGTTTTATCAGCCGTGGGATTTGAACTCGGAGCCTCCCGATTAAGAGTCCCAAAAGTTATTTCAATGCTTGAGCATTGAAAATGTTTCCAAAAAAGTTCAAACTTTCAGATTAATCCTTACTCATAATGGCTCTTTTAATACAAAATCATAAAACAATTAAAAAATACTCAAATATGTATTAGTTTGTTTCATAAGTAATGTCGGTTATTAATGCATTCTTGTGTGTCTGCTTGAATTTTGAAAGTGTTTTTGAGAAAAATGCATCGATAAAGGCTGAATGGTTTAAAGTTAAACCAGGATTTTATTTTGCATGAATAACACTGGCCAACATGATTTTTGTCTCATGAGTACCAATAGTTGTACTTAATGCAGTTTTATCGTGTTTTCAAATATGTATTCGGAATTTCTCCATCACTCACAGCTTTTTATTTAAATTTCAATTAATGGATTTAAATAATTATTTTTTTTTAATAAACCTAGATTTCTTCCCGGAAAATCTTGGCGCAGTGAGCGATGAGCTCACGTATCAGGAGATTTCAGCTATGGAAAAGAGATATCAAGGCAAATGGAATCCTAACATGCTGGCCGATTATTGTTGGACCATCAAGAGGGATGCTCCACAGGCGAAATATAGCAGAAAATCGTCATTTCTTACTTTCTAGGTGAGTCCGAATGTTCAAATATTGTGTAGTTATGAATGTAGAAAATATTGAAGTGTTTGAAATTATAAATTCCTGTCTCTCTGAAACCTTGCGTGATGGAGAAAAACCGATATCATATTTGAATTCAGGAGAAAAAATACTATCAGAATCACATATATTTTTCTTTTTGAGACAAAAAAAAAATCCTTTTTGTTGCTCAGTGTAATTAAAGTTAATAAATAATTTTGCATTTTAAAATTATTTTATACTTGAATATAACATTAAAAATAAAAATATAATTATTTCATTGTTATTGTTAAATAAAAATTCATAATAATAAAAATGTTTTACTAGATAAAGATTTTTTAATGCTTGTAACATTGTTTTTATTCATAAATATTTTCTATTAAACTTTAAATATTTCTATTAAACTTTAAATAATATCTACTTTTATAGTTTCATAAATGAAAGTAAACTAAATTGCGATTGGAATTAAAATTGCGTACTTATCTTTCTTATATGACCATCCATACATTCATAGTAATTCCGCCCGAAGGCAGGTCCTTCACTGCAATCGTAGCATTTTTCATGCTATGCTTGCAACTTTATCAGGGAATTGTAGGTATGGTAGCTTCCCGTTGCTTTCCACATCGTTGAAGGATGATGATGATGATAACGATGGTGGTGATGATGATGGCCATATGATTTCGGGACCGTTTGGGTCTGAAAGTTTTCCTGACATTTGTCTTACAGGTGAGGAAAAACCCCGATAAATACCTTACCCAGAAAAACTGCCCCAACCGGGGATCGAACCCGGGCCCACTGAGTGTGAAAGAGTTTCATGCCATGCTTTGCAGCTTTACTAGGGAATTCTAGGTGTGGTAGTTTCCCGTTGCTTTCCACACCGGTGAAGGATGATGATGATAATGGTAAGGATGATGATGATGGCCGGATGATTTTCTGGGACCGTTGGGCCATAAGCTTCCTGATATTTGTCTTACAGGTGAGGGAAACCCCCGAAAAAAACCTCACCCAGGAGCCTGTCCCGACCGGGAATCAAACCCTGGCCCGCTGCGTGACAAGGCAGCACGCTACCTCGAGACCACAGCGGTGGACACCACATATATAACATGTTATAATTTATTCATTTTGTATCAACATTATTTTATGAATGGAAGCAAGAAGTAGCTCTTCAGATAAAATTTTAGAGAAGAGTTTCATTTTTTACTTGGAATTAAAGTAATCGACGTTATGAATAAGAATTGATTTTAAACTTATGATAAAGAATATACTACCGGAATTAACTTGATTTTCTTGGAACTCAAGACTTGGAATAAATCTAAATTATTGCTTCAATAATTTTTTTATGAAGCATCTACTGTTTACGAACTTCCGACCCCTGCGAATAGAATTCAGCTGTACCGCAAATTACCTAAATTAATCCCGATCTTGACCTAAATCGAACTAGAAATTCTTGTGGGCCAAAAATCCTCCATCAAAATATATAAAAATACATAAATTGTAAAGTAAAATCTAACTTAAATAATACAAATGATAACTCTGCCAGGTAAAATAAAGCTATTATTATTATTATTATTATTATTATTAGTATTATTATTATTATTATTATTATTATTATTATTATTATTATTATTATTATTATTATTATTATATGTTATATGCCAGCTAATTAGAATCAGATAGGCGTATATACTATTTTTAATACAAGTTACTTTCATAGGCTCAATTCCGGAAATTCATGCTATTATGCATTGCAGAGACTTTTGATGTCCCAACTCCTTTCAAAAAACGTTAAGCTGAAAATATATAAAACTATT
This sequence comes from Diploptera punctata, assembly GCA_030220185.1. Taxonomy (NCBI): domain Eukaryota; kingdom Metazoa; phylum Arthropoda; class Insecta; order Blattodea; family Blaberidae; genus Diploptera; species Diploptera punctata. The sequence continues at coordinate 418,484 of JASPKZ010007345.1, read as the reverse complement.
GTTCTACCAGTTATGTTATATGGGTGTGAAACGTGGACTCTTACTTTGAGGGAGGAAAGGAGATTACGAGTATTTGAGAATAAACTTCTTAGGAAAATTTTTGGACCAAAGAGAGATGAACAGACAGGTGAATGGAGAAGACTACATAACAATGAACTACATGGTCTTTATAGGAAGCCAGATATAATAAGAACAGTTAAGTCTCGTAGACTGCGATGGGCAGGACATGTTGCGCGTATGGGGAATGAAAGACGTGCATGGAAACTTCTTGTAGGAAAGCCAGAAGGAAAACGCCCAGTTGGTAGACCAAAAATGAGGTGGGAGAACAACATTAACTATGATTTGAGGGAAGTAGATTATACAGGGAATGATTGGAAAGCATTAGTTCAGGATAGGGATGTATGGAGAGCTTATGTCCGTGCGGCCATGAACCTACGGGTTCGATAGTGCCAGTGAGTAAGTAAGTAAGTAAGTAAGTTACTTTCACCGCTCTCACAATAGACTCGTCTGAAGAAAACACGTACTATTATATTCTAGGAAGATGGGATCGTATTCAAATATGCGCTTACAGTACTCGAAAGAAATGTTCAATATTGTGAAATTGTAGAATTTTGTGAGAAGTTTGAACGTGTGTGAGACCTTAAGAGGACATCTGGAAGTCAAGAGGTTCAGACAGAGAAAGTAGACGTGAAGGAGTGAGATGGAACCGCAGAATTACTCTGTGAGAGATTGAATGCATGTAAAACTCTCGCATGGAGAGGCGATTCGCTGATAATGGATTTTTCAACCTCTTTCTTTCTTTTTCCATGTAAAGTTGGTCCAATAATAGGTCAAGTAGCTGTTTAACTTTATGGGCACCGCTGTCAGCATCATAAAAGACTACGTGAAAAATTACATTATGTAAGATATGCTATTAATATTAACTCCCTTTCCTTATAAGCAAGAGAAAAGGTAGTAACTGGGCAGGATGAAGGAAAATTAAGCACTTCGTCTTTATCATATAAATCCTTAGTTAATTTCAGCTAATTCCGAAGGAACGACGCTATTGAGGTTGTTTTCGTGAAAATATTTTCTTTTTCGGATCTTCCCCGATCCTATCCTGTAGACACGAAAATGACCACGGCTAAAAAAACTTAAAAAGAAACTAGCTAATACCCGGCGTGCGCTGCTTCCCTTAAATAAATAAAAATTAATATGATTTTATGTTTAGTTGAATAAGTAGATCTACTTATCCCGATCTTCTTGATACAAATGAGCTAACATACGAAAATTAATGTGTTTTATGTTTAGTTAAATAAGTGAATGAAAAAAATTATATCGTAATTATTTTTAGATACCCCGTGCTGTTTACCCGACGTTGTCCGGGAATCTACTCATCCCGATCTTCTTGTCATAAATGAGCTGAAAGACAAAAATTAACGTACTTCTTATGATTAGTTGAATAAGTAAAATGAAAAATAATTATAAATGTATATCGTAATTATTTTTAGATTCCCCGTGATGATTATCCGGTGAGTTATCCGTAAAAGAATACCCGCCATGTGCTGCTATGCTTGCACAGGAATCTATGTACTTGTCTCGGTCTTCTTGGCATCAATGAAAGACAAAAATGTTTATTGTGAGCTATCCGTAAGAGATAAACATATGCTGTCGCTGACTTTTTTTAGAGGTTTTTAAGATATTCATTTCTGTGTACATTAATTTTGTATATTTGTTATGCTTTAGACAGCGTAAGCAATTTAAGCGTCCAAAGAGCTACTTTTTTCACGTTTTCCACTACAAAGGGCGATTTTTAAAAGTGTGGGAGTTGAGTATCACTGCTCTCTTATAGCCCATGTTCATCCGGTGAATCGTCTGAACATTTTTCAAAAGCTCCATCACAATCGGATCAACGGTATGGCCGCGCATAAAATACGAACAAACAAGCATTAATTTTTATATATATTAGAAGATTTGTGTGTGTGGGTCTGTTAATGCTCTAACTGGAGCAATTTTTGTTTCATCAGGATCATACTTGGTATAGCAATCAATTTAAAAAATAAGGCCGAATTAACAAGCAATATCTGACTACTTGGTGTAGGAATTCATCTGAAAATATAATTTTAAAATTACTCAAGCTGTCGAATAAACAATAAGTAGATTAAATTCTGCAGACATTGATTTTGCAAATGTTCAGGTGGAATTTCTAGAATATAAAATATAAGAAACAGTGTAATTAAACAAAAGATCAATGTTCAAACTTCAATTGTGGATTTCATAAAAACAGATCATTCAAATTTTATGGTCATGTAAAAAGAATGACAGAAGACAAATTCCTAAGAATACTAGATTGGGTGCAACTTGATAGAAGAAGAAGACGGCCAAAAATAACGTGGATTGATGGTGTTTTGAGCAGCATGAGGGGAAAAGGATTGAAGATTGAGATTGGAATGACAGCGAGATGTGGAGGAGAATGAAAGTAGAATAATTTGGCGCAGGAAAATGTTGTGAAACATTGTGAAACCTGCTACGTGAATAAATAATATAGGTCGAATTAGGTGTGTCTCAGAACTTGAGCTGTTTGACGCGCGAGAAATTAATTTCAGTCCATATGATTTAGACTGGGTTGATAGCATTTGAAACAAAATATAATAATAATAATAATAATTATAATAATAATAATAATTATTATTATTATTAACTAATTAACTAACTCACTGACACTATCGAACTCGTAGGTTCATGGCCTCGCGGACATAAGCCCTCCATATATCCCTATCTTGAGCTGTTCTACTTCCCTCAAATCATAGTTAATGTCATTCTCTCACCTCATTCTTGGTCTACCAATTGGCGTTTTCCGTCTGGCTTTCCTACAAGAAGCTGGGTCGATAGTATTTGAAACAAATTATTATCATTATTATTATTATTATTATTATTATTATTATTATTATTATTATTATTATTATTATTATTATTATTATTATTTTCTTTCTCTTTATTAGGATTTTTTCTACAATACAGTAGTTTTCCTACAACCCTATTCTCTGCATCACTCTCTATTAATCCTCTCGACATCATACCCCTATGCACTCCTTGAATTCACTGTTCTTTTGGTCTCCACTTTCTTTTGTTGCCCTCCGTTTGAAAGTTTAATATCATCTTAGGTATCGTATCATCTGATAATCTCTTTACTTGGCCAAACAATTTCAGTCTTTTTTCTTCAATAAGTTGTAGAACATCTTTTTGAACATCGATTATTTCTCTGGTTTTAGTATTTCAAATTTTGTCACTTCTTGAATTTTTAGAAGCCCTCCTCCAAAAGTCCATCTCTGTCACCGATAGTTTAATGCTTGCTCTCTGATTAATGTCCACATTTCCGCATCATACAATAACATACTCTCCACCAATGAATTATAAATAAGTTTTTTAGTTCTGTTCAGAATGTTGCTACTCCACAGCACCGAATTTAACATTCAAATCGTTTTCTTTCCTTGACGTATTATTTTGTTTATTTCAGAATTGCTTGTTCCTTCTGACTCTAATATTGATCCCAAGTACAGTATTTGAATTTAACTGTCTTAATTTTCTCATTTTTAATCTCAAAACTTTCATCCATTTGCATTGTAGATGATTAATATTCTGTTTTATTTAAATTAATATTTAATCCCCAATCTTTATATCCATTAATAATAATAATAATAATAATAATAATAAATCACGGATTAAGCCCATGTGGCTTGTTCCGGTCTCATAGATTCTCATTCAAAAAGTTGAATCCATCTCTTTTTCGGTCTACCAATATTCCTGTCTCCTCTTGGTTTGTAATTAAGTATAATTTTTGGAATCCGATCATCTTTCATTCTTTGAATATGTTCTTTCCAGTTTTTTCTAGATTATTTTATTTTATCTAAAAGTTAAAAAATATTTAGCTCATTTCTAATATCTTCTCTTCTTCTTTTATCTAGAAGTTTGCAGCCAGCCACATTTCTCAGAAATCTCATTTCAGCTGCTCCTATGATCTTCTGTTCTCTTTTAGTTAAAACCCAAAATTCACTACCAAACAATAGTAAGGGGACTGCCACTGCTTTATAAAATTTTAGTTTTGTTTCCATTCTTGTGTTTTTAAATATTATTTTAATCGTGCCACATATATAATTAAATTTATTAAGTTTGTTAAACAGATCTTCATTTTTAAAATAGGAGATTTCATAACCCAGGTATTTAAAATGGTTCACTTGTACAATGGATTTCCCCTCCAGAATTATTTTAGCTCTCCCTTAAAAGCTAAGATTTTCGTTTTGTTTATTGATATTTTCAAGTTATAATTCTATATAATGTTATTTAATTGAAAGAGTGATTTCTGTAGACCATCTTCTGAGCTAGATATTAGAACTTCGTCGTCTGCAAAAGTAAGGTATCCATCCATAGTAATTCTGCCCGAGGGCAGGTCCTTCACTGCAATCATAGCATTTTCATGCTATGCTTGCAGCTTTACTAGGGAATTCTAGGTATAGTAGCTTCCCGTTGCTTTCCACACCGGTGAAGGACGATGATGACAATGATGATAATGATAAGGATTATGATGATGATGGCCATATGATTTCGGGGACCGTTTGGGCCTTAGTAATGTTTTCCTGACATTTGTCTTACAGGTGAGGAAAAACCCCGATAAAACCTCACCCAGAAAAACTGCCCCGACCGGGGATCGAACCCGGACCCGCTGCGTGATAAGGCAGCACGCTACCTCGAGACCACAGCGGTGGACAAGTAAGGTATCTAAGATCATATTTCTTATTTTGAAATGTGAGTTCAAATTTATATATGATACCGGCAATGTAAATATTAAAAATGGAGGACGAAAGCGGTCATCCCTGTCTTACACCTCTATTTATTGTTGCTATTGTATTCTTTTTATTTTGTAGTCGAGTTTCTGTAATGACTCGGTTTTCTTTCTTTATTCTTTATTTATTTATTATTATTACGAAAGGGCTTTACTCATTACTGGGTAGCGTGTCGAGGAAATTTGTTATTTTATTTTCTACATATAGACTCTTTATTGCCGTTATTAGGTGCTGAGGTACGCCTTTCTGTTTCATTATATTCCACAATTTATTTCTGTTAATAATAATAATAATAATAATAATAATAATAATAATAATAATAATAATAATAATAATAATAATAATAATAATAAAGTGATGAGTATTCATTGAATATTTTATAAGGTCTTGGCAGTCCCACTTCTAACATATGAAAGTGAAAACTGGACCTTATATAGATCTGGGAAAAGGTAGATAGAAACGATAGAAATGCGTTTCTTAAGAAGGATAGCAGGTCAAACTTTAAGATATCATATCCGCAATACCGATATTAGAGAACAATTACAAATATATGAACTAGCAAATAAATTGTCAGACAACAAATTAAAATGGTTTCCACATATAAATCGAATGGAGACATCTTGTCTAACAAAACAGGCTTTACAACATATTCCAAGAGGTAAGAGTTCTGTTGGACGCCCCGTGACTAGATGGAGGGATATGCTTAGAGTCGGCACAGGCTTACAACCTAACTTTGAATCAGAAAAAATAGTATATTACAATGCGAGGTTGGGAAGTGGTTTTTACAGAATCGAGGAAAAAGTTTAAAAACCGAGCGATAGCGAGGATTTTAATTTCCGAGATTCTGTAAGAGACTTCACAAACGTGCGTTCTACATTATTTTTTGCGTGATGGTATCTTCAAACTAACTAACTAACTAACAAACTCACTGGCACTATCGAACCAGTAGGTTCATGGCCGCGCGGACATAAGCTCTCCATATATCCCTATCCTGAGCCAATGTTTTCCTAGCATGCCCTGTATAATCTACTTCCCTCTGGCTTTCCTTCAAGAAGCTTCCATGCACGTCTTTCATTCCCCATTCATGCCACATGTCTTGCCCATCGCAGTCTACGAGACTTTGGCAGGGGTTCCCTGAAGTAGTCCCCGCCCGGAGAACCGAATGGGGGACTATTTGACCTCCGGAAAATTTTACCCCAGTTGAACCCTTGTCCGCATTTCTTGACGGTTGTATTTTTACGGTGAAAGATCGTCACTCTTTCGACCAAGGTACTTTTTTCGTCTGACTTATCACCTTCGACCAGTCCGGCATGGTAACCCTATCGGGAACAATGCTACCGCCGGCATAGCTCTCAGGTTCATTTAAGCACGCAAGCCACTCCACCAAGACAAGGTAAAGATACCATGGAGGGGTGTTTTCAAAATAATAAATAATATAAAAATAATAGCATCTTTGTTGGAAATATTTGCGTTCATTATAAACAATTGACTAACGTTAACAGTGTGAGCAATGTTTATTAGTTGAAACAACAGGAGGTCTTGAGAACAATTATTGATAACATGGCCGCAAGTACATATTTATTGTTTTATATTGTTTCAAATAAAGTTCAGTTCATTTAAATTGCAGTGATTTGTTTCGTATAATGTATATTAACACTAACGTTTGGATATTTTTCGTATATACATTGTAAGTAGTATACATAGAGGGAAGTGGTTTTACTTCCCGCACGTGGGTATAAATGTAATATTACAGTATAGTTATTTAGGTTGGCAACCCCAAAATGTAGGAAGTTGAACTTTCAATAATGGTCACCATTGCTGTAAGTACGACAAAACGCACTATCGCGCAAAAAATATATTCTTTGAATTTTTACATTTATGATACAACACTACAGTATACATAGTTTAATTATGTTTTCTTAATATTAATTATACAAAACAGAGTATTTATTATTATCGATTTATTATAGGCAATTTTTAATAACATTATTTTGAAATTAACTGGTATATATTTCTATTTCAGTTCCACTTTAAAAAAAAACAGTGGAAAACTATAAAGAACTGATAGACGGAATGTTAATGGTAACAATTGTACAAGATGGAATCATAACATGTTTTGCTGTTAACTTGCAAGTCTCTGTTAGTCACATAATGCCACTTGCGTTCCATTTTATGGAATTGAAATAAAGAGAGAAATAGGGGTTGTAAGATGCAGGTGTGTTTTAAGTGAACGATCAATGTAGCACAGGAGTTGTTACATACTGTATATAGGATATAGGTCAAACAGAATAGGCATCGCCTTCCCTATCGGAAATTTTCAGTCTCCAGTGCAAATAAACAAAAAGAAATCGCAAAACAAAAGAAACAAAAAAATCTTTAGTTTAAGAAAGAGATGGAGATGGGGGAAAAAAATGCAACGCAGTTTGAAAACTAAGGAAAATACAGTAGCGTGATAGATAGTGATTTCATGAGATTTTATGCTTTGTGAATATCAATTATATTTTCTAATTCAAAATAGCATTCCAACTCACTGGCACTCTCGAACTTGTAGGTTTATACAACGTGGATATAATCTCTCCAAATATCCTTATCCTGAGCTAATATTTTTCAATATTGTGTATATTATTAAGTGAGGAGATATTCAGGGCCAACACGCTCCTTTTATTGAGTTGCAGTAAGAAATTTGGGCTGGAAGTAAACGTCAATAAAACTAAATATAATGATGACCCATAGAAATACATTATATACCGTAATGGAAATGGACAGATGATGAAAATTTAGGAACATTCTGAAGAAATGGCTGAATTCAAGTATCGCAAATTTTCCTTTATTACTTCTAGAAAATTTGATCAATAAGATAATATCTATAAGATTAAGATACATGGTGTTGGACGCCCATTTTACTAGATGGGAAGATTCGCTAAATCCCACTTGATGTGAAAAAGATCACAAAATGTAATTTCATTCTGTAGAAGAAGAAGAAGAAGAAGATCCATAACATAATAAAGTTAATGATAAATAAAATTAAGACTAAAATTAATGATAAAATGTACACCAGCAAGATAAATAAATTTTTGGTAGACTGTCCGTATCTAATTTGCATAAAAAAACGAAGAAAATAATTACATGTAATAATAAACTAGTTTGCCAGTTATATAATATTCAAAACAAACAACTGAAAATATGTGTTAATCTTACAAGGGAACTGTCAACCATTGCATGCCGAAACCAACCTTGAAATCTCTTCCAGAGAAGCGTGGTGATGTACAAAGGCCATGTCCAAAAATGATCTGCCTTTTTTAACTGCAAGCTACTAAAATCTAGCTCCAAATCTCTCACTTAAACTAAGTAAGTAAAGTAAAGTAAAGTGATCCCACAACAGGCCCGGAGGCCCTTGGGGCAGTAGGAGGTTAAGGCTCCCACTTTTTCTAGACAATCAGCACTTTATGTCAGCCGGGTTGTCAGCCCTGCGTGACGGCCGCCTTTACCCCCAGAACAAGCGTCTGGTACTCATTTCCGTTAGAGGCTGAGTCCACCCCAGGGCCACAGTGCCGCCAGAGGGGTTTGGGTCAGTTTAAAAATCCTGACCCCAACGGGACTTGAACCCTCGACCCTCCGGCTTGTAGCTCAGTGCCTTAACCACTACGCTACGGCGTGCCCCCTCTCATTTAAACTATAAGGAAGTAATACAACTCCTGTATTGGCAGATTGGAAAACCCTCACTACCTGTCGTCCGCTCCAAGTCCCGTCTCACTCCACTCTGTGCTTAACTCATACAGGGATGTACAAGTGATCCGTGCAGTGGGTTGTCATTGCGGAATTCTGGCTTCGATTTCTATGCCTCGCATGTTAAAATGTCAGATAATATTTTTTTGACGCTGTCTTGGTACATCACAACGCTTCTCTGGGAGAAATTTCAAGATAGGTTTTGGGCATACAGTAGTTGACATTTCCCTTGTTAATAAATTCATCATCATCATCATCATCTTCTTCAACGTATGGGCCTGTTGGCCCATTCCGGTCCCCGCTGCACTATATGCTGCAGGTGCAGGTCGTCTTTCCAACGACGTTTTGGTCTTCCTACATTTCCTTGGTCTAGAGGTTATAATGAAGCATCTGTTTTGATAAACGATTATTTTACATTCTTTGTATTTATTTCTGTGTATTCTCTCGTTTTTGTTAATATTAGTAATTCATCTCTGATATCTTGACTTCTCTTTTGATCTCTTAGAGATACACTTGCAACTGATCTGAGAAATCTCATTTCTAACATTCCTGGTAGCTATGTTCACTTTGCCAGTTTTCCTAACCGTTTATCTTTTGGTTTTGCTATGGCCGTCGTCGTTCGATCGGTCCGAATATTGCATTGGGGAGTTCGAGTTTTTTTGTTTCCTGTAACAGGTAACCGGCCTGCTGCTGAGTAAGTCCAATGGTGGGGCTGCCACCTCAAAGCATTTGAACATGCTTCCATCTGTACAAACCCCAGATGGAGGGCTGCCTCTTCCGCTTGTCTCGCTTTTATTGAAGCTTGTTCTTTTTGCCGATCCAACCGTTGAGGTCTTCACCCGTATCCCTGGGCAGGGGCCCTCGTTATACCCCTAGAGATTGGGTCCTTGACAGAACTTAGTCACTAAGATTCTTAGTGTGCACCCCCGCGACGAGAACGCCCCTGTCAAGAATTACCCAGCTGAATACAGTTACGGCTTATACCCCCTGTATACGCTGGGCCGGGTTAATAGCCTAATATAAAACCAAGGCTAAAGGCCTCAAATATTAATTGTTAAAAGAATACTATCAGTGAGCTGTATAAGTTAGTATGTTATTAAATAATTATTCAGTTTGTAGTAACTTCCGCAAGAGAACACCCTTTTCCCACATGGGGATATAGTCGGACAGACAAATAACTTTTGGTTCTCAGTGTTATTAATTTAGTTAATTGAACGTAATTGTTTATAATATATTATCAACTGTAATCTAACAAGAAGTTGTGATTTTGTCTAATGAAAAACTCAACCTCGCCTTGGATTTGGAGTGACTATTTAACGAATAACACATCAGAAGCTAAAAATAATTATGTTTAATATTTACCAAATGTGAGGTTATGTATTCCGATCTTACTTCCGGGCGATTTCTAAGCCGTATGTATAATTATAAATAGCATATCTTTACTGTTAAATCTCTTTGGGCTTGGGAAAAATCAATAACAGATGATTGTATGAGAAGTAACTATTAGCAAAAACGCAGAATCATTTTACAACGTTTAATACATTTTTTAGAGCAACAAAACTAACTTTTTCTTTTGTTGGTAATTTTTAAAGTTGATTTCGTTTGGCATTTCTTGCTGTACCATATCGATCGTACATTATTGAATCGAAATCCTTGTCAAAGAAGTTAATTTGCGGAGATATCTCTCATTACGAACAGGAAGAAGCAATTTTATCAACAGGAAGATGCAAAATTATCGGTCTATGAGGTAAATAATCGCAATAATATTGTATGTTATAAGTCGGGTATGAACTAGATTGTGTACTGGTAGTATTGGTGGCGAATGTGGAAGGATTAGATATGAATTGAAATGTTTGCTTTGTACATTTACCACGTTGCGGTAAGCCAAAACTGAATGACGTACATGACCTACTAAAACGCTAGTCTACATTTAAATGGAATTTTGATATTTTGGAAACACAATAATGCCAGCTAATTACAAGTTTTGATTGATTCTCTCGGTTGCACCATTTTCTGACACAGCGACGTTGAATTAGGCCACTTTAAGTCAAAATACATTAATACTGTACTTCGTTACGTAACAACAAATAAGTGAATTTATAAAAAAATCCATGACGCAGGAACTGCTTAAATTAAGCGAATTCCTTAGCAAGTCGATTTCATAGTCCCATTCTCCTGTTTTTTAAGATATGTCTTCATTTTGTTAATTATATGGTATGTATCTGGTTTCGTTGCGAGCAAACTCAAATTTTGGAATCCAGGTAAAATTGTCTCCCTCCATCGTATCTTTGCATTGTCGTGATGGAGTGGCTTGCGTGCTTAAATGATCCTGAGAGCTATGCCGGCGGTAGCATTGCTGCCAATAGGGTTATCCATGCCGGACTGGTCGAAGGTGATAAGCCAGACGAAAAAAGTACCTTGGTCGAAAGAGTGACGAGCTTTCGCCGAAAAATACAACCGTCAAGAAATGAGGACATGGGTTCCACTAGGGAAAAATTTTCCGGAGATCAAATAGTCTCCCATTCGGTTCTCCGGGAGGGAATATTTCAGGGAACCCATGCCAATGGCTCAAACTAGACCAAGAATAATATTAACTATGATTTGAGGGAAGTATATTACACTGGGAATGATTGGAAAACATTAAATCAGGATAGGGATGTATGGAGAGCTCATGTTCGTGCGGCCATGAACCTACGGATTCGATAGTTACTTAGTTAGGTAAAACTATCTGATTTTGCTAATTTACGGCTATATAATTTATTTTGACAATTAACTCATGCCTCAAATTGGTGTCAATGACGATAACGTTTCAACGAATTTTATTTTACAACCAATGACAGTCGTGTTTTACCTCGCTATTTATCGAATCCTGTTTACTAAAATAAAGAAAGCTCCTTCTTTTTAATATTCTGAACAGATCAGAACATTATTTTGCAGTGACTGTCTCTCCAACAAATACGTTGAATATACCAAATAATGAACAGAATCCTTCGAACTACACATTTGATAGTTGTGTGTACCATAATTGTGTTTTCAAATAATGATTTTACTGATTGTTTCCTAGAAAAATAATTAATAACCTATAATGTTGGTTATAATATACAGTTTGATCTGTTTCATTTTTTCTCCACTAGGGTGCATTCTTACAATATTGCGATCCTTTTTGGCAATAAGTAATATTATCAAGTTGCAGTGGATGAACAAATGAAACATAACCAAACATTTGTCATTTGTTTTCAAACATCGCTGATTATATTAAATATATAAATATTTCTAAATAACTATATTTAAATAATGATTTTTGAGTAAACAACTTAATTGTATTCTTTAAATAATCCTAAATTGACTATCGATGATTTGAAAACTCTCGTGGCATTATTTATGATAATTAAATCGTCTATGCTAAGTTTCGTTGCGAAAAAATTAAAATTGTAGCCTGGTGGGCTCAAGATTTTTAAAATAGCCTAAACCTTCTTACCACACCATTGCTTTTGGGCCGACTCAGACTCTAATGCAAATGAGTACCAGAAGTCTGTTCCGGTGGTAAAGGCGGTCGTCACGTATGGCAATCCGGATGACATCTCATGCCGATTGCTTATAAAGGCGGGAGCCTTAAACTCCTACTACCCGAACGACCTCCTAAGACCTGTAAGTTGGATCACTTTACCTTTTACTTCGCCGAAGTAGAAGCTAGTGACTATAGTGTCTGACATTGTGACGTGTATGGATCTATTTGAATTGAGACTCTAGGCTTAGCCATCTCTGCGGCTACTAGCTCAGACATCTCTCGGAATGTTAAAATTAAATGGTATACCGGTACTTATAATATTATAATGATACTGTGAAAAGAAAAATTAATGTCTGAACCAGGAATCGAACCGTGGACCTCTAATTCTCCGTATTAGTGTGCAGCCCACTACACCATTCTAGACTTAGCTCAAACATTAACAATTCTTTCCACATATAGAAATCTATAATTCTCGTTTCGTTTGTGCCAAGTCTAAATGGTGTAGTGGGCTGCACACTAGTACGGAGAACTAGAGGTCCACGGTTCGATTCCTGGTTCAGACATTAATTTTTCTTTTCACAATATAAATATAATACGATCCATTATTGGAACTGTGTTAAAATAACAACAGTATTGGAAAATGTTATATACCGGTACTTAATTAACAACATGTATACGTACATCAACCCAGTACATTCTTCGGAAATAAGCTTACAAAAAACTGCTGAACAGAAAGTGCAGCTTCTGAAAGTTCTAGTTATAGTGGTAAATTCCACGCAGAGGAACAAAAAAAGTCAATTAAGAGATGGATCCCACGAGAGAAGTATATAACCGACAGAATATGGTTTTCATTAACTTATAGATATTCCTCGAAGCGAAATAGCTGCCCTAGTTTGCTAGAGAGCATAATGTAAGTCTTCTGGAAAACCTTATGTGTAATAGTTCTGCTATTTCAACACTTTAATTTATTATTTATGTAATTTAATTCCTGTTGCACGCTTTTCTCATTAACTGTAACTCTATATACTTGTGAATACTAGACTTAATTTTAGAATATAAATTGTGAATATCTCGAAATTAGACGACAATTTAGAATAAACACGAAAATGGTAACCGTGAATATGTAAATTAGTTATAATTTATGTAAATAACTTAAGTTCATTACGTTATTTCAAATGAAAGGATTGTGTGTCACTTGGAGTAAAATTGTGCACCATTCGAGATTGTTACTGTCAGCCCCTTTAACTCTTATTACCTACAATAATAAATACCTACAATAAACATATTAGGAAAAATAGAAGAAAAACGTTTGAAATGGTATCGTCACCTCATAAGAATGGTAGCAGATAAAATACCAAAGAAGGTCCTTAATTGGAAAGATGATGGAAGAAGTGTAAGAGATAGACCTGATAATGATGGATGGATGGAGTGAAGAGAAGTATGGAAGCTAGAGACTTGAGGGAAGAAGATGCTTTAGACAGGAACCTCTGGCAACAAATCACTTTGGTTTGAAGGAGAAACATTGTACTGTCCTAAATAAAATAAAAACCTACAATAATATAAACTAAATCACTAACTCTATCGAACCAGTAGGTTCATGGCCGCGCGGGCATAAGCTCTCATTACATCCCTATCCTGAGCTAATGTTTTCCAATCACCCCCTATATAATCTACTTCTCTCAAATCACGATTAATGTTAATCTCCTACCTCATTATTGGTCTATTAACTAGACCAACCCGTCTCCAAAAATTGTCTGCCTTTTTAAGTACGAGGCACAAAAATCTAAGCCAGAATCCAGCAATGACACTCCACTATACGGAGCAGATGATCTCCCTGCAAGAGTAAGAAGTGAGGCGGAACGCTGCGAGGACGGCAGGTAGTGAGAATTATCCATTCTACCAATACAAGTATAATTTAAATGCGAGAGATTTTAGTGTATTGCAGTTAAAAACGGCAGATATTGAACATTGGTATATCACAAATCTTCTCTGGGAGAAATTTCAAGGTATGTTTCTAAGTGCAATTGTTGACAGTTCCCTTATTACAATAATCTGTCTGTCGTGCATACATATTAAAAGTCATTAACGAGCTCAGAAAGTCACAAAATGTGATATAGAAGTGTGATAAATATGCATTTTTTGTCTCAACTTCTCTCTCTCAAAAAATAAAATAAAATAAACTGAAAATATATAAAACTGTTATTCTTCCAGTTATATTATTTGAATGTGAAACATGGACTCTTACTTTAAGGGAGGAGAAAAGATTATGAGTATTTGAGAATAAAGTTCTCAGGACAATTTTTGGACCAATGGAAGATGAAGAGACAGGCGAACGGAAAAGACTACATATTGATCTTTATAGGAAGTCAGAACAGGTAAACCCCGTAGACTGCGATGGACAGGGCATGTTGCACGAATGGGAAGTGAAAGAGGGTCGTGGAAGCTTCTTATAGGAACTCCAGAGAGAAAACGCTCGGTGATAGACCAAAAAGAGGTGGTAGAAAACATTAACAATGATTTGAGGGAAATATATTATACAGGGGATGATTGGAAAACATTAGCTCGGGATAGGGATGTATGGAGAGCTTATTTCCGCGCGACCATGAACCTTCGGGTTCGATAGTGCCAGTGAATTAGTTATAACTATTAAGTATAATATAAAAATTGTGCCTAAATGCATGTGATTCACATGACATTAGATGCACTATTTATGTAAGATTTTAGAGACATGTGATGCTCGGTGGTGTATACAACGGACATGACATATGCAGTAATTCAGTTCCGTAACGCGTTATCACTGGTTGGCATATTCCAGTAGACGCACAGTTCCATAAGCTTCTAAATCCATAGGATTATGTGAGATACAATGCATAGTTTGATTGTTGAGTTGTTTAGATCCACAGCGATTTTATAATGCTTACTGATCAAATGTTAACTGTATGTATCTTGGAATGGTGAATAAATGCAGACACAGACATCTTACGAATCGAAAAAAATGCGAAACAGCAGAATGCTATTCGAAGATAACGTAATTAAATATTACGAAGTATTGTATGGGGAGTGAAAGACTTCCATGGAGGCTTCTTGTAGGAAAGGCAGAAGGAAAACGCCCAGTTGGTAGACCAAGAATGAGGTGGGAGAATAACATTAACTATGATTTGAGGGAAGTAGATTATACATGGAATGATTGGAAAGCATTAGCTCAGGATAGGGATATATGGAGAGCTTATGTCCGCGCGGCCATGAATCTACGGGTTCGATAGTGCCAGTGAGTAAGTAAGTATTAAAAAAAAGGGCTGGTAAACTCTCATTGAATTCAAGAATGTCGCCGAGAAGTTAGGTAATTTTTCGCGAGGCCTGGGATCATGTGCATACTGTTTTGAGATTTGTATATAATTTGTATACGACATTTATATTTGTATTGACATATTACTATTATTATTATTATTATTATTATTATTATTATTATTATTATTATTATTATCATCATCATCATCATCTATCTTCGGGTTTTCACAGCAACTGCCGTCTTCCCGTGCCAAACCTCCAAAGCCTACGATCTTGGGCATGTTCAATGTTTAGCCCTCTTGCTTGCATTACTATCCTCATGTTTTCCTTGCATGTTAACTTTTCTTCTTTCTGGTCGGTTGCCATTGATATAGTAGTTTCGGCCATCGCTCACCTTCCATTCTTAAATTACTATTATTATTATTATTATTATTATTATTATTATTATTAGTATGATTATTATTATTATTATTATAATTAACGGGGTCGGTCTGTGGGTCTATCCAATTTTAAATTCCAACTTCTCTTAAACAAAAATTGAAACCAAAAATATATAAAACAGTTATTATGTAAATGCGAAACATTAACTCTTATGTTAAAAGAGGAGATAAGATTACGAGTATTTGATTAGGAAAGATTTTTAAAGTAAAAAGAGTTGAACAGAGAGGTAAAGGATAAAACTACATGTACGTTAAAGGAGAAGGTAAGATTACGAGCATTTGAGAATAAAGTTATTAGGAAAGATTTTTGAAATAAAAAGAGACGAACAGGGAGGTAAAGGATAAAACTACATGTTACAATAAAAAGTTCACCCTTTTCTTCACTGGGCATCCAATTGATCACCTCCCTTTAGGTCATCATCAACAACAACAACAACAAAGATTAAACCCAATGGCCTGTTCCGATTTCATTATAGGTCGAATTGGTCCTTCCATCTCTTCAATGGTCTTCCCAACATTCTTCTCCCTTTTGGTTTATAATTATACATTCTTCTTGGTATGCGCTGTTCATTCGTTCGTACCCTTTAGGTTCTTTCGTTTTCTATTTTTAGAGATTTTCGAAGGAATGAAAATATTGAGATTGTTCTCGTGAAAAGATTTTTGAAAATTTTTTACTGACCTTTACCGATCCTACCTAGTAAACACCGAAAATGACATTGACAAAAATTTACATTTATACAAGAGCATATATAAAATGTAGGTATCTGTGTGCATCGTTAAAGTTTTACCGGCTGCAATTTTTGTTTGATCAAAACCAAACTTGACATAAGCAATTAATTTTAAAAAAGTAAGATAGAGTTCATTAACCAGCAAAATCGGACCGTTAAGTGTAGGAGTTCACCTGAAACGAAAATTTAAAAATCGCTCTAGCGGTCGCAATTTTCGATGTTAGACAACAAAACACAGTATAGCCTACGCTATTAAAATAAACCGAGGAAAATATTCTCCAGAAATTAAAAGCTAGGCGATTACATACAATGTGATTATATTTTTTTTAAAATAAAAGTTTTAAATTAATTTCGCGTATTGTCCTGCGCTTTTCATGTTTTGCGAACTGTTTGCTCTAAATCTGCCTTATGTTTTCCCGCTCGCTATACTAGCGAGACTCTTCTCTCCTATATAGTCTTTGTAAACTATACTACCGGAGAATGAATGGGCCAGTTACGAGTATAGAGTGTATTCCAAATCTGAGGAAAAGAAGAGGGAGACCTAAGAAGACATGGGTAGAGGAAATTATGAACTTGATGAAGGACAGAGGACTCGAAGGATAGAGATGAATGGAGGAAGAGAATAAGAAGTTAATATTGGCACAGGAAGATGTTGTATACATTTAAAAACCGT
The DNA here is from genome assembly GCA_030220185.1 of Diploptera punctata. Taxonomy (NCBI): domain Eukaryota; kingdom Metazoa; phylum Arthropoda; class Insecta; order Blattodea; family Blaberidae; genus Diploptera; species Diploptera punctata. Next base: position 401,301 of record JASPKZ010007345.1, on the reverse strand, counting down.
TAAACAAAAAAAAATTCCAAAACAAATATATTTATTCACTGCTAAATAATCTCTATTTAATTACCTCTCATCTACCTGCAAGAAGGGGTTTTATACTTTCAAACAACTTTAAAAGTGTCTAGGAATGTTTGTGTGCATTACAAGTTTTTGGTGGATGTTAACAAAAACTTTCTACATACAGCAGAAATAAAAGTTTTCGCTCGCAGTCTGGTAGTTTAGCAGTGCCCGAGTAGAATTTTATTGCCGAGGATATCTGAAGTAAGAGTGCGAGAGAAAACCGACTTTATGGAAAGGAAAAGCTGGGTTTATAGTTAGGGTGCAGACATTACCAACTAAAAAAAAGAAAAAAGTAGGAAAATGGTGTGTTGGGAAAGATTTAAGTACAGGACAATAATTTTTGGTCAATTTCAATTGGTAAAATTCATTGTAGAATTATCAATTCTACAAAAGAAGTATTCTAGTAAATCGTTTGATCGTCATACGGTTTGTAGACTGGGAAACTACCGTGTATAAACTTTGTTGAAAAATAAAATTTACTTTCGTTTTCATTAGAACTGAAAAAAAACCCAACGAACTCATTTATTCAACCAAAAATATTTGATTAATTAAATATTATAATACAAGCTGAGACAAGCTTCTTGGTGATTTGGAATTTCAAATTATTACTCCGGATTAAAAAGTGCACACAGGATATTTGGTTTTACAACAGTTGCATCAAACATGATCTTAAACCAAAAAAAAAAAAAAATTGAGAAACTTATCAACTAGATATAAAATTTAAAAAAATAAATTATTAAAATTAATACCAGTAAGGAAAGTCGTTCAATTATTTAAAATTGTTTAAAAATGTAGGCCTTTCGGGGCTAGTTCCACCATCGGTAGAAAAATAGTAACCTTTTTCTGATGATAAAACTATTTTCGGATGGCTTAGTCCTACAATTAAAAAAAAAAACAACAAGATGTAAACAGTTTTTTTGCGCGATACTGCGTTTTGTCGTATTTACAGTAATGGCGACCATGATTGAAAGTTCAACCTCCTACAATTCGGGGTTGCCAACCTAAATAACTGCACTGTAATAAAAATTACTATTCTGTAATATTACATATTACAAACACGCCTGTGGGAAGTAAAACTACTGCCCTCTATGTATACTACATACAATGTATATACAAAAAATATCCAAAAGGTAGTGTTAATAAACTTATTTATACTTATTCACTGGCGCTATCGAACCCGTAGGTTCATGGCCGCGCGGATATAAGCTCTCCATACATCCCTATCCTGAGATAATGTTTTCCAATCATTCCCTGTGTAATCTACTTCCCTCAAAACATTATACGAAACAAATCACTGCATTTTAAATGAACTGAACTTTATTTGAAACAATAAATACGTACTTGCCGCCATTTTATCACAAAATGGTCTCAAGGCCCCCTGTCGTTTCAACTAATAAACATTGTCCACATTGTTAACCTTAGTCAATTGTTTATAATGAACGCAAATATTTCCAACAAAGATATTATTTTACTATTATTTAATATTTTGAAAACACCATCGCGCAAAAAATAATGTACAACGCACGTTTGTGAAGTGTTTTACAGAATCTCAGAAATTAAAAATCTCGCTATCGCTTGGTTTTTAAATATATTCCTCAATTCTGTAAAAACCACTTCCCAACCTCGCATCATAATATACTGTAACAAACCCGAGGAAGACTCATTACAAGTAGACTAGTCATGTTTAACCAATTCCCAAAGACGAAAGTCCAAATCATGAAAATGTGATTGAATATATATAAGTATCTGAAGTTGATCAAAAGTATCTGAAAACTATTTCCTACACGTACCATAATCTTTGTACCATTTAGACATAATCGTATAAGAGTCTAACTACCCTTTTTAAGGTCTTTTATCAACTAGATGGAAAGGGTGATTTCTGTGTCTTGTCATTTATTAATTAACTTCTCTAGAGTAGGAATTCCTAATTCCAGCAGGATACCATGTAACTCCTCTCTCTTAATTGAGTCGTATGAATATGTTTTTTTTAAGTCTCTCTCTGGTTGTGTATATAACATATATATATATATATATATATATATATATATATATATATATATATATACGACTCAGTTAAGAGAGATGAGTTACTGTACATGATATCCTGCTGGAATTAGGGATTCATAAAAGGGTAGTTAGACTCTTATACGATTATGTCTAAATGGCACAAATATTATGGTGCGTGTAGGAAATAGTTTTCAGATACTTTTGAAATCCATAATTAGTTAAAGGAAGGAGATGCACTACCTCCCCTATTATTCAATTGTGTACTAGAGCATGCCATCGATTCTTTAGAGGATGAAGAAGGCCTACAACTAAATAGCATTAATGAGCTATTAGTTTATGCTTGTGGTAGTTGATAGCGAAAAGATATGCGCCAGTACGAAAGCTCTATTGAGAAACACTAAGAAATTGGGACTGGAAGTATACATCAGTAAAAATAAATAAATGATCACACATAAATTCTGCATTATATAATCGAAATAGATAGTTAGTGACAAATGACGGAAATTTTGAAGAGGTGGCTGAAGTCTTCCCTGAACCCGGCTTGATATTATGAAAATTGTATCATTTTCATTTCCCCAATTTTTTAGCATGTTATAAAGCACTGAACAATGAATTTTCCCAAATACCGGCAGAATAGAGACACCGCAGTAATTGTCCGGATAGTTAACTCCACCCTTAACCATCGTAATTAGGATGCAGTATTGATGTGGACCATTCATCTGGAAAGATCCCCTTCTCAAAATTGTTGTTAAAATACCCTATCCATTTATTAATTATCAAGGTCTCTATAGAAGTCGGCTGGTATACCGTTTAGAACAGGAGCCTTTCCATTCTGCATGACTCAAATTGCATAATTCACTTCGCTTTTCGTTATCTCAGACTCGAGCATTGGTATGTCGTGACTTGTCGGAGCATTCCGGTTCCCGAACACGTTTGGAAAGTTTTCGGTAACGATTGCCTGGAAGGCTGAACTTCGAACTCTGACGGTGGAAGCTTGCTTCGCTGAGCAATGAAAGACATAATTCAATATATAATAATAAATAATAATAATAATAATAATAATAATAATAATAATAATAATAATAATAATAATAATAATAATAATAATAATAAAATAATAATAACAATAATAATAATAAAATAATAATAATAGAGATATATTTATAATTAAGGTGAATAAGTGGCAAGTTGACCAAGAGGATAAACCGAAGAAAAAAACTGGAACAACTTGGACAGATGATAGAAAACAAGCTCACAGTAAAAGAATGAAAGAAATTTGGGCTCAAAGGAAACGCCTCTAAGTACTTTGCGTAGTCCTACATGGGCTCATCCGCAATAAAAAATATAATAATAATGATGGAATATAACTAGCAGAATTCAAATGCCATCATCATCATCATCATCAACAATCAAGGATTAAGCCCATGTGGCTTGTTCCGGTCTCATAGATTCTCATTCAAAAGTTGGATCCATCTCTTCTTCGGTCTACCAACATTCCTGCGTCCTTTTGGTTTGTATTTAAGTATAATTTTGGGAATGCGATCATCTTCCATTCTTTGAACATGTTCTTTCCAGTTTTTTTCTAGATTCTTTTATTCTATCTAAGAGTTTAAAGATATTTAGCTCATCTCTAATATCTTCACTTCTTCTCTTATCTAGAAGTTTGCAACCAGCCACACTTCTCAGAAACCTCATTTCAGCTGCTTCTACGATCTTCTCTTCTCTATTCAAATACCTAGGAACAATAATCACAAACAGGAATTAGATGCACAAAGAAATTAAAGACAGGGATATGGACTTTCACCGGTGCTTTTCATTATATATATATATATAATATATATATATATATATATATATATATATATGAATAAATTAATAAACGAATGGAGGAAAACACAACGAGGATATATAATCATCAATAGGAACCTCAAACTCGATGCTATTCTTTTTGCAGACGATTTAGCTCTTCTGGCACTTTCCGAAAATTATTTGCAACGATCAATTTATAATTTACAAAAAGATAGGTGCCAAATTTAATATGCAAATATCAATTAACAAAACTAAAATTATGGCATTTCATGGGAAGGACCCCATACAAAGTAAAATCTGTCTCCAGAATAAAATTTTAGAGAGATCTAATCAATTTAAATATCTTGGATATTATCTCTCTATCTGGGATGAAAATGATATCCCTGAAAAAAATACTAGTTATAATAAAAGTTTGGGAATTATTAATCAAGTTATGAAACCATCCCGTGTACAAAAAAACACCAGATTACGTTTATATAACACTTTGGCTAGACCAGTGTTGACCTATGGTAGTGAAGCAGGGACACTAAAAAGACAACATGAAAGCAGCATAACGGCTTGTAAAATGAGATTCATGCGCAGAACAGCGGGTTACACCAGATGGGATCGTAAAAGGAACATCGATATCTTAAAAGAATTGAAGACTACGCCAATTTTGGAGTATATTAAACAGTACCAACTAAATTGGAAACACCATTTTGAAAGAATGAGTTCAAATCGGATCCCCAAAGCTGTTTATAATTATATACCAAGATGACGAAGATCTCTGGGCCGTCCTATGAAGCGCTGGAGGGAAAATTTTCTATAGGACCGTAACAGGCCTTGGCCTAATACCTGGAAGGAAGAAGAAGAAGACGAAGAAGAAATTAAATATAGGCTTAATTCTGGAAATGCATGCTATTATGCATTACATAGACTCTTGATTTCCCAACTCCTTTCAAAAAACGTTAAACTGAAAATATATAAAACTATTATTCTACCAGTTATATTATATGGATGCGAAACATGGACTCTTACTTAAAGGGAGGAAAGGGGATTACGGGTATTTGAGAATAACGTTCTTAGGAAAATTTGTGGACCAAAGAGAGATGAACAGACAGGTGAATGGAGAAGACTACATAACAGTGAACTACATAGTCTTTATAGAAAGCCAGATATAATGAGAACAGTTAAGTCTCGTTGACTGCTATGGACAAGACATGTGGAACGAATGAGGAATGAAAGAGGTGCATGGAAACTTCTTGTAGGAAAACCAGAGGGAAAACTCCCAGTTGGTAGACCAAGAATGAGGTGGAAGAATAACATTAACTATGATTTGAGGGAAGTAGATTGTACAGGGGATGATTGGGAAACATTGGCTAACGATAGGGATGTATGGAGAGCTTATGTGCGCGCGGCCATGGGCCATGAACCTACGGGTTCGATAGTGCCAGTGAGTAAGTAAGTAACTATCATGTTTACCTTAATTGCCCTTGAAAGAGAGCGCCATTATTGTTCCACGCGTACACATTTTGCAGTGCTATCTACCTGTACCTCTTTCTCATGTCAGAAGTACACTAGGAACAACTAGCCGATCAGATGTTCGTTCGAGAACTAAAATGTTCCCTCTGGTCATAACCAACGACGGGAACTAAATAAAATATCGTATTCGGAGCTAGGTCAAAACAAACAGCGATGCCGATGCATAAATCACCCTTATTCTTCTTCTTCTTCTTCTCATTATATTAGGCCCACAGTCTCGTTCTTCCAGAAATTAAGAGTCCCCCCATCTTCTTTTCGATCTTCTAGACGATCTCTTCCCATTTGTATGCCTTGCCACACGTACTGTTCGATACCATGCGAGGTGCATGATGGTTCCATTCAGCTCTTTTTCTATCTACGCAATAACATTGCTTGGATATTCTAAAATCTCCACTGTTACCATATATTTTCCAGTTTTGCCTTGGCGCAGAGCCACAGAACTTGCGAATCCCATGGGGGAAGAAATTTTCTCATGGAATTTCGGTCAGTAAGGGACCGGTACCAACCCAGTATCGTGAGGAATTTGGGTAGCTGCAATAAGTAGCGGCTCTAGATTGAGAAAAGCAGCTATAACGGCTGGAGGATCCGATATGTTGACCACATGCCACCCCTACTTTGGCTGGATGATCGCCTACCTCTGTGATTAATACATGTAGATGTGAGGCAGCAGCTGGCTGGTAGGCCAAGGGACTTCTAGGCCTGTCGCGCCGTGAAGAAAAACATTCTAGTTTTATGTAAAATTCTTAAAATTCTGATTATATTTGTCTTTAAAATCTGTTTCGTTCTGAATCAGATTTTGTTTCAGGAGCATAAATTGATATTGGGCATATGACTAACTTTATAGATTCTTATCATGGTATCTGTTTTGGTAAATCAACCGTTTCTGTTTATATTCTGAAGAAGTTTCAATGTCATCCAGTGTGCAGTTCATAGCTACCAGGAATAACAAAATGATGTAAACAGAAATATTGTCATGTACAAATTACTTTGTTTCTGTATATTCCGAAGAAATGTCCATGTTTCTGAGTATACTGGCATGTAGAAATGTTATTTTTATTGTAGAAACGATTAAAAAATTGAATTAAAACGTTGTAACATATTTGAATAGAGGGAGTGTTGTCGACCGTCTTGATTGAAGAAGATGGATAGAAAATTAGCTGTTGGGGATTACGTAACAATTGAATTAAGAACTTACTAATGGTAATTGATATTGATAAGGACCAGGAGACTGTGCTCTTTCAAGAATTCATTCGAACTGACGTCACACAGTTCCTAGCTGCGCCAGCTTTGTCTTAACCATGTAATAGTCATTTGTCACATCGAATGAAATCTAACTTGACACTCTAACAGTGATTTTTAAAGATATTGTTAGACCGAACGAGTTGGATCAGATGGTAGCCTTTCGAAACTCTTAATTGAGAGGTCCCTGGTTCAAACTTCGGGAGGAACTTTTTTTTAGATTAGATTTATTTAGCCTGGTGGAATTAAGGCCATGTGGCCTTCTCTTCTACTCACCAGGACAAACATATATTACATCAAAATATAACAATCTCAATTAACTTTAATATTAAATACTAAATAAAAATTTGATCAAAAAGATATCTATTATTTTACGATCTATAATGCAACCAGTTAATGTTAGTTAAAATTAAGACTAAAACTAATAATAAAACGTATACAAGCAAGACATATTAAATTGTCCCTGTCTAATGTATATAAAAAATAAAGAAAAATAATGAGATATAGAAAACTAATTTTACGACTATACAATATTTAAAACAAATCAAATGAAAATATTTGTTATTCTTAATATTATTTTCATAAATAATTTAATTTGTTAATTGTTAAAAGAATACTATCAGTGAGGTGTATAAGTTAGTTTGTTATTAAATAATTCTTTAGTTTGTTTTTGATGGATGTTATAGTTTGACAGTCTCTGACATAGGGCGGAAGGGAATTCCATGTTTTGGTAAGTGAGATCCGTAAAAGATAATGAATAATATACAGTGTGATGAGGAGGGATATAAAGGACAATGTGCTGATGGTATCGAGTGTCAAGATTATGTGTGTAGGATAGTATGATGAACTATTCTCATTGATAATTTTTCGTGGTTTTATTCAGTTGTCAAATTAAATGCTGTGTTTTAATTTCATTACTATCAATTTCATCGTTAATTAATGCCTATCAGTAGGCTGCTGGCCTCACATCTACATGGGCTAATTACAGAGGTAGACGACAATCATGTCAATGTGGTTCCCTGGCATGTCAGATCCTCCAGCCGTTGTAACTGGTTTTCTCAACCTTGAGCCACTAGTAATTGTAGCAGCCCAACTTCCTCACGATGTTGGTTGAGCACCGGTCCCTTATTGACTGAAACTCCATGAGGAAATTTCTTTCCCCCATGGAGACCCGAAACAGCGCAAGTTCCATAGCTTCACATTAAGGTATCTTGCTTTAACCACTCAGCTACGACGCGGGAAGTTAGTGATCATTCGTTTCATAAAATATGTTTTGGAATTAATTGCAAATATTGGTCATTCCGATTTCACAGATATGGCATGCTATTTTGCGGCAATTTTGTAAGCGTTCGTGCACGAACATTATGATTCTGTAGAACTTTAAAAAAATCATTGAAATATAAATGCGACAATGATGCTCTTGAAGAAGATTTCCGGGCTGTAGGCCGTAGCCCGGAAATCTTCTTCAAGATCATCATAGCAACTCCGGTCGTGAAAGCCTAAGTAAGTACATAAATGCGACAGTTTGCGTACCGATACCTAGATAAATATTTAATAGTCATAAAAATGTTATAAGTATCGTTTTAACAACGTTTAAAATAGTATGACATATTAGTAAAGACAAAAAAATTACGTAGAGCAACAGTATTAAAAGAATGTTATATGGAAAATTATAAAATTAAATATTTTAAAATTGAGCCATTATAAGTGGTGATCGTGGTGAGATGGATCCTGATAACGATACTATAATCCAGCTTTTGCCTTGATTACTGAAGTAAACCAGGAAACACATCATTCAGGTTGGTTGGTACCGTGATTTGAACCCGGGACTTCATTGATACGAATTCCCAAAACGCTAACGCTATAAGGTTTTCATATCTAGAAAATAGAATTTCTCTTATGGGAGCGCTTTGCCACTTGACGCCAAATACTGAGTGATGTAGATTGAAATATAATTATCTCAGTTTCGTTGAAAGATAATAGTTCTGTCATCCCCGCTAGCGGCCGTTCCGGTAGTTGAGTTCACCCCTAACTTTTTTAAATGTGTGGGTGATAAATTGTACGTCCGATAATGGTATTTTTTTTTATAAATCGGGCACCCACCTGCTTGTCAAAATTGTAGGTGAAACGATTTAACCAAAGTATTTATTTAAAATGAATTAACTAATAAATCAATCTCGCATAAAAATACACGTTTACTAACAAGAATTTCTCCGTAAGAGCAATGCTATTTTATAGACGTGGAAACCTCTATAACTAACTAACTCACTGGCACTATCGAACTCGTAGGTTCACGGCCTCGCGGACATAAGCTCTCCATACTTCCCTATACTGAGCAAATGTTTTACAATCGTCCCCTGTATAATCTACTTCCCTTAAATCATTGTTAATATTATTCTCGCACCTCATTCTTGGTCTATCAACTGGGCGTTTTTCCCTCGTTTGCTACAAGAATTTTACATGCACTTATTTCATTCCCCAGTCGTGCCACATGCCCTGTCCATCGCAGTATACAAAACGTAACTGTTCTTATTATATCTGGCTTCCTATAAAGATCATGTAGCTCACTGTTATGTCGTATTCCCCATTCACCAGTCTCTTCATCTCTCTTTAGTCCATAAAAGGTCGTAAGATATCAAATACTCGTAATCTTCTTTCTTCCCTTAAAGTAAGCATCCATGTTTCGCACAATATAACTGGGAGAATAACAGTTTTATATGTTTTCAGTTTAATGTTTTTTTAAAGGAGTTGGGACGTCAAGAGTCCCTGTAATGCTATTTTCCAGAATTGAGTCTACGCATACAGCTGATATAATCTAGTTTCACAGTCAATCACAGTAAAATATTGTGTTTTTCTGTGTAGGTAAGAAATTCGAGAAGAAGTAATGCAGGGGATTGAAGTTCCGGATTGAGTCTGCGCTCTTGGCGACACATGCGCCGAATATGACCTACCTTTTCCTTACCCCTTGTCTCTACGCTGTACGTTCTGGTAAAATGCCGCGTTTAGCGGCGAACTTGTTGACACCGTACCACGGTAACGGGTCGGATGAACGAACGCGCGTGCGACTTACCTTTACGCATTCCTCCGATTACCTTCATCAAATCGGGAGTGTTGATATTTTCTTCACATTTACACATTCTCAAATTTTCATCATTAAAATGAACTTCGATTACAGTATCATGAACAAAAAAATCCGCATAAAATTAATGCCCTCATTGCAATATTTGCTATTTTTCTTCATTGAATGCCCTATTGAGTGGACATAATCATTATGTTTACGAAGTAATTGGTGATATATTTTTGTAGAAGAAATATTTTAACGTTAAAAGTTGTTTATCTTAATTTATTTTTAAAATATTAATAAAAAAGTGCATATATTATATTCGTTAACTATTAAAATATATATTTTATTAATTAAAATTATATCTTATGTTAAAAACGAATCGTTAATGTTTTTAAATCGACGATATAATTAACTGTTATGATAATGTAAAAATATGACTTCGAAAAATCAGTGATTGTTAAAAAATAAATTCATCTATTATTTCGTTTGTGTGCCTATTATAACTGAATTCGCGTACGTGATATTTCGAACTAGTGTATAAGTGAATAAACAGTGTATGTATATATACATAAAGAGAAAGAAGTTAAATAACTTTTAAACAAGAATTTTATGCGCATGATCATTTTTCCTCCCACTACAAAACTCTGACCCCTTACAAACACAAGTTCTGATGTGACTTCTTACAATCTATACAAACTAATCTAAAATCACAACTTGGTAGAGGGGGAAACTTTAATTTACTAGAGGGTGTTGATTGTTGATGAGGATTAACTGCTCAATTCTTGTGCGCATGCGTTTTAAAATACCAATTACGAAACTTCATAAAAACTTTTTATGGACTTTTGAAGAGGCGTGGCAACGAACTTTTAAAGACTATTAACTTTTACGGACAATTCGAATACATGTGACTTATTTTGATATTTTAATTTATATCTAATATTTTAAAACACTTGCAGTGTTATTCTAATGGTATGTGTTATGTGATTATCAAATAATGCGATTGCGTTTTAAAAACTGTGACGAAATTATGGATAATTCGTGAAAATGTGATTTGAGTTCGTCATTGATTAACAGAAATGGTGTTGGAACTGGCTGAAGTGTTTTTGTTCCGTTCTTTTGTTAGGATGATTGACAAGTAACAAGTTGAACGAGAAATGAAAATACTGGTTTGTGAAACTCATTGATTGGTTTGTTATTTGAAGAAGAAATCTATTAGAAATATTATTCTTAAAGCGAGTAATTGGAGGATGAAATTGGTTATTTTTCTTTTCAACTTCATTTACTTGCTTACATATAAATTCATTAAAACGGATAGATTGACATTTTTTCTGGGAATGTTGAAGAGAGTCCTGATAAAGGGTGGGGTCAAGGTATAATAATAATAATAATAATAATAATAATAATAATAATAATCTTTATTACGAATTTCCACCCAGGAAGATCTAGAAAAGGTAGCGGGACAAGTTTTGATTGAAGTTGGAACGGACCTTACGGTCCATACCGTAACGTAGATGGTGATTAGGAATTTTTCTACAATGCAGTAGTTTTCCTACAACCTATTCTACATTTTACTCCTCCATAAATCCCTATTCTCTACATCACCCTCTGTTAATCCTCTCGTCACCAACTCCTATGCACACTCCTTGAACCTACTGTTCTTTTGGTCTCCCCTTTCTTCTGTGTTCCTCCACTTCAAAATTTAATATCAGCTTGGTAGTAGTAATAATAATATATTTGGATATTGTTTGCAACGGAGAACAAATGTAAAGTAAAGTGATCCCACTGCAGGCCTCAGGAGGCCCTTGGGATAGTAGGAGGTTAAGACTTCCTCTTTTTCTGGACAATCGGCACTTGATGCCAGCCAGGTTGTCGGCCCTGAGTGACGGCAGCCTTTACCCCAGAACAAGAGTCTGGTACTCATTTTAGTTAAAGGCTGAGTCGACCCCAGTGCCATAATGCCGCCAGAAGGTTTGGGTCAGTTTAAAAATCCTGACCCCACAGGGACTCGAACACACGACCTTCCCGCTTGTAGCGCAGTGCCTTAACCATTACACTACGGTGTGCCCCGGAGAACAAATGACTGCTAGCATAATGTTATCCACCATGACAATACATGTTTCCGCTTTCAGATTACGGTTTTTATATATTTATTCAGATTTGCATAAACTCCAACCTAATGCCTTCAAAATATTAAAATTTTTGAATAAAGATATTAAAGAATCTACCAAAATTAATTGCGGAGTAACAAAAGAAGATTTTTTCAATTATTATAAAAGTCTTTGGACTGACAATAGCTATGAAGATACAATTTTCCGAAATAATAATGAGACAGATTCCATAATATCATTGGAAGAATTGAACAATAGTTTAAAGAAATTAAAAAATGGGAAGGCAACTGGCACAGATGGCTTGAATTCTGAATTGTACAAATATGCAGGCAAACACTTCCATGAAAGACTGTTGTCCTTCTTTAATAATGTATTCAAAAATGCAGATATACCACAAGAATGGAAGACAAGCATTGTTATACCCCTGTTCAAGAAAGGAGACAAGAGGAAAATGGACAACTATAGGGGAATCAGTTTGTTAAACACATGCTACAAAATTTATGCAGACATTTTAAATGGAAAATTGAAAAGTTTCAGTGAAAAATTCCTTATGGAATGTCAAAATGGATTTAGGAAAGGACGATCTTGTATTGATTCAGCATTTTCTGTTAAACTATTACTTGAAAAAAGAAGAGAATTCAACTTAGAAACACATTTTGCTTTCATAGATTTTGAAAAAGCATTCGACACAGTCAAGAGATCAAAACTCTTAATATATTGGAAGACAGAAATATACCAAATTTACTTCGGCAGAACATACAAAATATTTACAAAGACAACACCATAAAGATTAAATTAAATAACAGATTTTCTGAAGAAGGAATTATAAATCGTGGTGTGAGACAAGGCTGCCCCCTATCCCCAACACTCTTTGCAATTTATATCAATGAAGTAATATGTTGGTGGAAAAAAACATATAAATTTGGAATAAGAATATCAGAAAATAGAAAATTAAACACCCTATTGTTTGCAGATGACCAAATAATAATAGCAAATTCCGAAGATAATCTACAGAAAGGTCTGTATGAACTTAACAAAATTACAGAAGAATATGGATTAAAGATATCTACAGGAAAAAACAAAAATTATGGCATTTCAAGGTGTAGATCCTGTCAGAAGTAAAATTGTACTGGACAATAAAATTTTGGAGCAAGTGAATAATTTTACATATCTAGGATGCAATATCTCATATGAAGAAGAAAAGGATGTAAATGCAAAAATATCTAAATTTTTTAAGAATTTTAGGGTTAATAAATTCTATCTTCAAGCCACAGTTAGTCCAAAAGCATTCAAGACTGAAAGTGTATAAAACACTGGCTCTTCCAACTCTTTTGTATGGTAGCGAAGTATGGACGTTGAAACAGAAGGATATACAGAGACTTAGATCTGCTGAAATGAGATATCTTCGGAGGACTGCAGGATACACACTACTAGATCACAAAAAAAATGAAGACATCTTAGAAGAATTACACATGGAATCTTTAGAAAACAAAATTTCTGATTATAAGTCAAGATGGATACAACATGTTCATCGAATGGAAGATCACAGAATACCCAAACTAATGTTAAGATATCAACCTGCAGGAAGAAGAAGACCAGGACGTCCACTCAAAAGACTTCTGGATGGTGTTTCTCTTGAGGCCGAAACAGGTCAACAAATGGCCTAAATTCGTGAATGTACTATGATGATGATGATATATTTATTCACTCACTATTAAGTCCTTGTACCACAATATTGGGTACTAAATTGATTTCGTTGGGTGAGAAAATGGGCAAGTTATCTAGTGAACTAATCTGTGATTCACAGTTTATTGAATAATAAGAGACCCCATAAGGGTAAGTTGGCTATTCTGTTTGAACAATGATTAATGCATATTTTCCATTGTTAATGCGGCGATTTTAGCTTATCTGTATCTCAACTTCTGTCCACCGCTGTGGTCTCGAGGTAGCGTGCTGCCTTATGATGCAGCGGGCCCGGGTTCGATCCCTGGTCTGAACAAGTTTTCTGGTTGATGGTTTTTCCTCACCTGTAAGACAAATGTCAGGAAACTTTAATGCCCAAAACGGTCTCCGAACATCATCTGGCCATCATTATTATCATTAACATATTCATTAAGTTTAGGATTAAGGCCTTTCCTGGCCCATTATTACGATCATTATCACCTATCATACATCATGGGGGCTGCGTAACTCCAGGCGCCCGAACCTCAGAAGTGGGTTACAATAACGTCATTCCAGGAGAGGATACCTGAATATCGGGATGACAACATGCTGGCATTGAATGAAAAAATATCTCAACTTCTCATTCACTTTTTAAGTTATTTCTCTCTCTCACACACACACACACACACACACACACACACACACACACACACACACACACACACACACACACACACACACACACACATACATACACACACACACTCACACACACATAAATATATATATATAATCTTCTTCTTCTTCACGGTTTAGGCTTATTTACTAGCCTGTTCCGGCTCCAAATTGCTGCTCTTTCCCTCTTTTCCTTGGTCTTCCCAAACTTCTTCTTCCTCGTGGTGAATAGTTGTATGCTGCTTTTGGTATTCTATTCTCAGTCATCCTTGCCAAGTGTTCTTTCCAGTTTGTTCTGTATTTCTCTATTGTTGAGTTTACTTCCTCTATTTTTCGTTATTGTCTTATTTTTGTGTTATGTTTTTTGTCCGTTCTTTGATATCCTGCTATTGGTCTGAGGAATCTCATTTCAGCAGCTTGTATCCTGGCAGATTGTTGTGTTGTCACTGTCATGTTTCGGATCCATAAGTAATAATAGGCACTGCTATTGTCTTGTATAATTTCATTATAGAGTCTTTCCTGGCTTTATTTTTCAAATTTCTTTTTAGTGTACCTATATGTAATATATAATGATAATATATATATATATATATATATATATATATGTTATAATTAAATCTTTAACATTGAGCAATGCAAGCTTAATATGGTATGATAAGAAAAATAAATGCCTGGACGGGATTCGGGTTCGAATCCCGTCCAGGCATTTATTTTTCTTATCATACCATATATATATATATATATATATATATATATAAGAAAAATGAATGTTTGTACTAGACTTGCTCGGTAGCGTAATCGGTAGCGCACTGGGATATAAATCCAGATGTCCGGGTTCAAGTCCCGTCCGAGCATTTATTTTTCTTATCATGCCATATATATATATATATATATATATATATATATATATAGTAATTCTGCCCGTGGGTAGATCTTACATTGCAATCATAGCATATATATATATATATATCTGCTTACCGGTTATGGTGGCCGCTAGATAGTAATTGGAACGTCTCCCGCTACCTCTTGTGTGAATTGAGAATACTACATATATAAGAAAAATGTATGTTTGTGTTGGAATACTTGAGTAGTTCAGTTGGTTAGAGCGCTAAACGTATAGAGTTTAGAGACTCGGGTTCAAATCCCGACTCAAGCATTCATTTTTCTTTTCATAACATATTTGCCTTCATTGCCAAATGTCAAAAATATAGTTATAACATCTAAATATACAAGCGTTACTGCTATAAAGTAAATATTCTCTTTAAAAATTTGCTTACCTGTTATGGTGGCCGCTAGATGGTAGTTGGAACGTCTTCCCGCCACCTCTTGTGTGAATTGAGAATACTAGGCCTACATATATAAGAAAAATGTATGTTTGTTTTGGTATATTTGAGTATCTCAGTTGTTTAGAGCGCTAAACGCACAGAGTTTAGAGACTCGGGTTCAAATCCCGACTCATATATATATATTCCTCAGGTAGTTATTTGCATACTGCTGCAATAAATTGTGGATTTTTTAATTAATGTAGGTAAACTCCTGGCATACATTTCCCGAACATTTTATTTAAACAGGTAGAGTTGAGGAAGGCCATAAGACTCTTATCTGCCACACAACTAATGAAATAAGATACATATATAAAAAATAATTTATACAATGTAATTAAATCTAATCAATAGTAAAAATCTAAAAAAAAAAGTATGTTAGTGACAGATATTAATTCTTGATATATTTTTTAAACTAATTACAAAATTATATTGCTTTTTTTCATTGTCATATATGTCGTGTTTTCAGGATGAAGAATTGGTGTATATTTTATGTGTATTGAAACTGAAATTACATACTCTTTATTTATATATTCAGGGAAATTACATATTTTATCACGGAATAAATAGGCATACTATCACAAAATTACCTAATGTTACATTACCAATAACAAAAATACACTTCTTCTTCTTCTTCTTCGGCTTTCCCCCACTTATAGGTTTGCCGTCTTCAGTTTCCATTTATCTCTATCATTCCAATCTCCCTCTTCCAAATTCCTATCATCCATTATAGTTCTGACGTAGGTTTTCCATTTCCATCTTGGTCTGCCACGTTTATTTTTTTTCCAGGGGGTGACCACTGGTATATATTTTTTGGCCATCTTTCATTTTCCATTCTTTGTACATGGCCATGCCATTTAAGCGTTTTATTTTCAATCCTCTTAACAACCGATGTGGTGACATTTATTTCTCTCCAAAGGAATTCATTTCTTATTTTATCCTGTCTTGATTTTTGGAGGCTTCTTCTAAAATAATCAAATTCAAATGTTCTAATTTTATTATTTTGTAATTCCGTCAAAGACCAAGTTTCACTTCCATATGACAAAATATTCTGTATTATGCTCTTATAAATTTTCATTTTAGTTTCCTTTGTAGTATTTTTGTTCCAAATTATTCCATGTAATGTCTTAGTTGCATTTTTTTCCATTGCAATTTTAGTCTGTACATCTTTCTCAGACGTACCTAAACTTATAATTATTGACCCAAGGTATTTAAAAAATTCACTTTTTTTTTTTAATTTCCCTGTTTCAAGTATGAGGTCATCCACATCCTTTCCCAAACACATATATTCTGTTTTCTGTAAATTTATATTCATTCCCCATATTTTATATTCTTCCATTAATTTATTTATCATATATTTCATATCTTCATCCCCTACAAAAATGATTTGATCATCTGCAAACAACAATGAATGCAGTACTTTTCCTCCTATAAGAATACCCATTTCAGAACATTTTTATACCATAATTTAAGAGCCTGGTCTAAATAAATGTTAAAAATAATTGGTGACAAACTACATCCCTGCTTAAGGCATTTATTCACTGTGAATTCCTCTGTTAAATTATTCTGTATTTTTACTTTAGCTTTTGTATTACTATAGATCCTCCTAACAATATTAATCCATTTATCACAGATATTCACATTTCTCATTGCCATCCATAAATTTGCTTATTTAATTATTTATATATATATCAACCTCAGACTATCAATTATATAGAAACTCTTGAAAATCAATGATATGGTAGTTACAATTATAAATGTATGTTTAAATATTAATATTTTTATAATGAAAATGTAATGTTTTTATTATAAACCCTTTATAGAGCTGATTATTAAATATTTTAATTTACATTTACAATCAGTAACATGTGGAATAGATACTACAGTCTTATGGGTAACTAAGAACAAAGGATGCGGAAAAGAAACTTAAGAAACTTAATTAATTTTTGTGAAGGATGTAAAAAAGGTATAAGAGCAAAAGCAGGAATGCAACCTTAATGTATTCATAAATTAGATGATATTAAAAACTATTTCAGTTTTATTTCACATTTACAAACACCAGTTTTAACCTTAAAAAGGTAGAAATAGTGCATCATCCTAATTTATATGTTCTTATAACCTAGTTTAATTAATAGTGGATTTCAGAATTTAGGCTCTAGAAGTTGTAGATTTACAGACTTTATGATTACGAAACAAGGACCCTTATTTTAGGGAAGAAAAGATTACTATTTAAGAATAAAGTTTTTAGGAAAATGTTTGGACCAAAGAGAGATGAACAGACAGACAGGTGAATGGAGAATACTTCATAACAATGAGCTACATGATCTTTATATGAAACCAGATATAATAAGAACAATTAAGTCTAATTAAATCTTATTTTTTGTCTAATGCCACCAGATTGTATTTTATGACATTTCTGGCTTTATCTCCTAACATTGGCGGAATTGTAATCCATTTCTTAGGTTGGGGCAACTGGAAGGCGGGAGTTACGCCGTTGATATCCATAGTAATTCTGCCCGATGGCAGGTCCTTCACTGCAATCATAGCATTTTCATGCTATGTTTTGCAGCTTTATTAGTAATTATAGGTGTGGGTAGCTTCCCGTTGCTTTCCACACCTGTGAAGGATGATGAAGATAAAGATGATGATGATGGCCGGATGAGTTTCAGGGACCGTTAGGCCCTACGCTTCCTGACATTTGTCTTACAGGTGAGGAAAAACCCCGAAAAGACCTCACCCAGGAGTCTGTCCCGACCGGGAATCGAACCCGGCCCGCTGCACGACAAGGCAGCACGCTACCTCGAGACCACAGCGGTGGACGCCGTTGATATGATGGGTGTTAAATGATAACGAATCGCCAGGAGAGTTCTTAGCCTAAACTTAACCTAAATTCCAGAGCATGGTCATCCACAGGAACAATTCCCTATAAGGAAAATTTCCTATGGTCTGACGTAAATTTGACCCCTAACTTCTTGAAACCCTGACCACTAGCCCATGAGGCTGATCATTAGTCACACTAACTCTAACTAACTCACTGGCACTATCGAACCCGCAGGTTCATGACTGCGCGGACATAAGTTATCCATTCATCCCTATCCTGAGCTAATGTTTTCCAATCATTCCGTGTATAATCTACTTCTATCAAACCATTGTTAATTTTATTCTCCCACCTCATTTTTGATCTACCAATTGGGCGTTTTCCCTCTTGTTTTTCTACAAGAAGCTTTCATGCACGTCGTTTATTCCCCATTCGTGCCACGTGTCAACGAAGTCTACGAGATTTAATTGTTATTATTATATCTGGCTTTCTATAAAGACATGTAGTCTTCTCCATTCACCTGTCTGTTTATCTCTGTTCCAAAAATTGTCCTAAGAACCATTAGTCACACTATAAAAATTAATATCTAAATTATAAAAATATGTACCTTGCAATTGTTGTCTTCTCAACTGATAAAACATTTAAAACTTTAGGGTCCGGCCCTATTCTCAGCATAACCTTTTAAGGCCGCATGCAAATACATTAGCCTCTGGTGAGCTGAGTTTTCCGTGAGAACGTGTAAACTTCGAATTAGCGAGTCGCTGACTGGTCATGAATGAAAATATTTATTTCGTAATCTTGGCAAGAAATTACCCAGAATTCTCAACGAAAAAACCACTTCCGTTATTTTCGTCTGCTAGAGGAACGCGTTTACGCTTGCGTCCCGCAAATAATACCGTATACGACGACGTCTGCGTCGTGCGATATTACGCCGATTCTCCTGTTCTTCCAGTTGAATTCTTTGGTAGACTCTATCAAATTCCTCTTCTCCGCGTATATCGAAAACATGATCGAAGTCTTCAAGGTCCGACATCTTGGATAAAACAGCAAGGTTTCAAAGTACATCGATTACCATCGGTTCCCATCGGATTGCTCAAGATTCGTTCTCTGCAAAGTCACCTCGCCAGGTAGCTTAGGAATTTTGACAATTATTATTGCATGAACAGATTTTTGAGTACGCAAAAACGTTTTAGGATGTAACTTTCTCAGCAGACAACGAGTTTTACGGTCTAATGCGTTCATAGATACGACCCTTAATGTCATTGATGACAGTCACGTTTATTAAGTCCAAGTTTTATCCTTACAAGGGAACTGTCAACCACTGCATGCCGAAACCTACTTTGATATTTCTCCCAGAGAAGCGTTTTAATGTACTAAGCGCGTTTAAAAAAAGATCTGCCACTTTTTACTGCAAGGCACTAAAATCCAGTTCCAAATCTCCAATTTAAATAAATAAAAATAAAACTTAAAAGTTTTATGTGATTTCCATATTTATTAAAATATAAATTAGTTACAGCTGTTTTGGTACTTTGTACCTTCTTCAGACATGATAACAAATTAATGCATTTTGTTATTATAGTTTAATAAATATGAAAATCTCATAAAACTTTAAGTTTTATTTTTATTTAATTAAATGAGTTATGGATTTTCATCAAGTAAACACCAATTCAATTTATTACTCCAATTTAAACTATAGGGAAGTAATATAACTCCTGCCTTGGTGGCTTGGTAACTCTCGCAACCTGCCGTTCGTGCAGCGTCCCGCCTCACTCCACATCGCTTTATTCAGCCATGGACGTCCATCTGCTTCGGACAGTGGGATGTCATTGCTGGATTCTGGCTTCGATTCCGGTGCCTTGCAGTTAAAAGCGACAGGTATTTTTTATACGGCTTTGGTTCATCACAACGTTCTCTGAGAGAAATTTCGGCATGTAATGGTCGGCGGTTCCCTTGTTAGAATCGATAGCAGGCCGAAATATAGTGACTAGAAATAGTCATGAGTCCATGGTTTTAG
Organism: Diploptera punctata; assembly: GCA_030220185.1. Classification (NCBI taxonomy): domain Eukaryota; kingdom Metazoa; phylum Arthropoda; class Insecta; order Blattodea; family Blaberidae; genus Diploptera; species Diploptera punctata. The sequence continues at coordinate 381,005 of JASPKZ010007345.1, read as the reverse complement.
AAGTTAGGCCTACTGAAATGAACCGATGCAGTTTAAGTCCAAATTCAGTCCCCATCTGCATAAAAGAATAACAAATAAAAGTGTCCAAATTACCGAGAACAGGTCGAATCCATAGTTTTCGGGCTCGCGGTAGACTAGTGATTATGTTTCTAGCCTCCGGTCCCGGAGTCGCGGGTTCAAATCCGGCTGGGGTCGATGGATTTTTTAGGTTGAAAAAATCGAAGGAGGAAGTCTTTTGGGATGACCTTTAAGCCGTGGGTTCCGAGTCTGAAAGATTTTAAGGTTCGTAAAAGAATCTTAAGCCCGAATAAAGAGAGCGATTAGCAAAATTTACGGACCTTCGTCATCCTATAGTCTGTCCGTAGAATCTGTAGAGAACCAGTTCGAAATATGCAGGAGGCGGGAAAAAATGCACGGCCAATATGACCACGGAAGGTAGTGCAGGATGGAGAACAGATCACGTGGCTTTACTCATTTCGCTCTTGAGCTTCAAGCGAGAAAATTGTCTAATCGGAAAGCTAGCGAATTTCTGTACACATTTCACGGACAGACTATAGTAATACCTTAGTTGCTTCCTAGATGTCTAATTCGGCTGCTACGTTTACCGCATACGATTTATAACATCTTGTAGGGAAATAAGCGTAACTAAGTTAACTTCGTCTAGTAACTCCTAACAAATAGAGGCTAAAACCCAATATTACGCTGTTACGCCATAAAATATAGAAGCTGATTTATGCTTAAAAGTTTGGGATAAATAAAAGCCCGATCATCTTAAGACAATTTAATACAATGAAACCTGTCTTAGCCGGAACCTTTATGAGAGGGAAACCTGTAGAGACGGAAAGAAATACCCAGGTGCGATTTTATATGTAAAATCGCCCTGTATAAGCCGAAATTTTCAAAACGCGGAAACGGAATGGTTTTTAAAACACCAATAGTTAATTTTTAACTCAGTAAGAAGGAAAATTATTCTTAAGCACGTTCTAATTACAGTATTAATACCCGCACGTGACAATTCTGCATATGACGCTTTCTGCACTATATCGATTTACCTTCTTGTGTTGCCATTGTATTGCGGGGATACCCTTGCTTATGTGTGACAGCTGAGAATCCCTCGGTTTCCCTTGCCTGCTTACGTAACCTGCGAGGGAGTTGGGGAAACTCTTCAATCCTCCTGTATTTGAGTTCTTTCTCCTTTTTATGTAATGGAGTTGTTTTGTATTGCCGTGCAAACTGTGCTGTGTTACATACACTATTTTGTCTGTAATTCAATTCAATACGTTATGTCTTTAAACAGGAATTAAACACAACAATAGAGAAATACAGGACAAACTGGAAAGAACACTTGGCAAGGATCACTGAGAATAGAATACCAAAAGCAGCATACAACTATTCACCACGAGGAAGAAGAAGTTTGGGAAGACCAAACAAAAGATGGAAAGAGCAGCAATTTGGATCCGAAACAGGCTAGTAAATACGCCTAAACCGTGAAGAAGAAGAAGTATTTAAAGCGTGCATGTAAAACCCTTACACTCCGTGAGAAAATTAAAGCTTGTAATTTGGGAACCCTTTATAAGAAGGAAAACTGCCAAGACGGAAATATATTTAAGGAACCGTCATGTTCCTTCATAGACAGGTTTTACTGTATTATTAAGTAATATCTGAAGAGAAAAATCATACGCTCACCCTGGGACTCGAAAAGCCAAAGGTCCTGGGTTCGAGTCCCAGTGTGAGCGTATAAATTGTCTCTTCAAATATGATTTATCCACCATTCAGATGTATGAAATGAATAATAAAAACATTATCAAATAAATTAAACCAATGTATCTTATAGGATCCCTCCATGGTATCTTTACCTTGTCGTGGTGGAGTGGCTTGCGTGCTTGAATGATCCTGAGAGTTATGCCGGCGGTAGCATTGCTGCCGATAGGGTTACCCATACCGGACTGGTCGAAGGTGATAATCCAGACGAAAAAAGTACCTTGGGCGAAAGAGTGACGATCTTTCACCGTAAAAATACAACCGTCAAGAAATGCGGACATGGGTTCATCTGGGGTAAAATTTTCCGGAGGTCAAATAGTCCCCCATTCGGTTCTCCGGGCGGGGACTACTTCAGGGAACCCATGCCAAAGGCTCAAACACAGGGACATGTTCCTAGGAACATGGAACGTTAGGACTTTATACAATAGCGGGGCACTAGAGATATTAACGCGGGAATTAGATAAATCGCCCTTGGATATAGTCGCTTTACAGGAAGTTAGGTGGCCAGGAGAAGGTAGTCAGGAATCAGGAAGCTTTGCATTATACTATGGGGGTGCAGAAAGACCTGCATTTGGAACGGGTTTTTTTAGTCAGAAGGAGGATCCTATCCGCTATCCGAGATATTAAATTTGTTAGTGATAGGATATCATACATAATTCTAAAGGGTAAACGACATGATTTTATAATTGTAAATGTACATGCCCCCACAGAAGATAAAGATGACAAGATCAAGGATGAGTTCTATGAAGAATTAGAATGCTTATTTGATAGCCTTTCACGGCGGCCAGTTGGTAGACCAAGAATAAGGTGGGAGAATAACATTAACTATGATTTGAGGGAAGAAGATTATACAGGGAATGATTGGAAAGCATTAGCTCAGGTTAGGGATGTATGGAGAACTTATGTCCGCGCGGCCATGAACCTTCGGGTTCGATAGTGCCAGTGAGTAAGTTAAGTAAGTATATTATAGGATACATTGCCAATGTTAGTTTGACATCCAATAAAAAATACTCATTAGTTAATTTTAAAACGTAAAAATTGAAATGCATTTGTAGTATAGCTATTAATATTGTGGATATTTATACTGTAAATCGATGTTAAATCACAAATGTAAATACCGGTCCGTATTTTATGCATTGACTCTACATAATGTAGCGGAGTGTGAAACATATAACCATTTTACGGTGTATAATCAAATTGTGAACGAGTTTACTGAAGTTAGAGTTTTAAAGTTCACTGAATAACATTTCACTTTCATGTTTTAAACTATAATAACATTATTTAAAAGTTTACAATAACATATTGAAATATCAAACTATGATCTCTGACGTTAAACTGAAGTTTTGAATTGAAACAGAGATTTAAATTACTAAAACAAACAGTATCGTGTGTAGCGTTAATTCGTAAATGAAAAAAAAAATACAACACCTTGTTGTAACAAAATAATGCACGGGATGTCAGTTATAAGGGAGAAAATGAAGATTGAAGACACTATTTTAGATTATATTAAACTCAGCAATTACATGTAAGATGGTACGGACATGTCCAGCGAATGGAAGAGGATCGGCTACCAAAATGTGTTTTGGAATGGAAACCTGAGGGAAGACGAAGCAGAGGAAGACCTAAAACCTCCTGGAGTCAGGGAATATTGGTCGGTTTGGAAGAAGACAGTCACAACTCAAAATAATTTATTTTTTGTTTTCACTGCAATTTGTCAATATCTTTATGTGGAAGAGAGTTACACGTTGTCATTCTTACTGCGCCTGCTAGATGACGCAAGTGACGGTATATGTTTTTGACAAGTCGACAACTTTATTCTGAGCAAGAGAGTCACAAAATGCTTCCCCTGAAAATTTGTTAATTTTGAGTTATTACAGTCTTCTTCCAAACCGACGAATTTATACATGAAGGAGAAACATCTACAACCAGGATATTGGATGGACGGACAAAATTGGCCATTAGGAATCGGACGATGTCAAAGACATTAATCAACCGTTGATCTATCCATGTTTGCGGATTTTCACATCTTTACAAATGAAATTCGATGCGTGATTATTTGCTATAATGAAAGAAAAACTATGAAAATTTCATATCCTGTCTGCAGTAATTTGTTTCTTGTCATTATTACGTCGTCAGCGTTAAATTTGTGAAAATGGCGACTATTGTACAGAAGTCATTGTGTGTGTTGAAATTTGCGAGGTCTGTTTCCATTGTTGCAGTGCAGCGAGCTTTCCGACGGCAATTTGTAATTGTTCCTCCGACAGATAAGAGTATCCATATAATAGACAGTTAGAAACAACTGGATGTATCTGTAAAAGGAAACGGTGTGCGACAGTGGTTGAACGATAACGATCGATAGGCGCGCCGGTCCGGATGACATGATTTACTCCCGATGGCCTCCACGGTCTCCTGATCTCACACATAGCGATTTATTCCTGTGGGGTTATGTGAAGGACCATGTGTACGTTACCACCACTTCCCGTCGACCTTCCAGACTTGATAAGAAGGATTGTTGCTGCTGTGAATTCATTATTCGTGATACGCTGACCAAGGTTTGGGAAGAATTCGACTATCAGCTAGATGTGTGCCGTGTAACGAATGGTGCTCACATCGAACACTTATAAAGTATGTTATAAAAACTCGTAGAGTTTCTCTTTAACCCCATGTATGTTTTGTTCTTATATATATATATATATATATATATCATGTAAGGAAAATTAAACAACTTTGAATCCCCGTCCATCATTTTGGAACACGGTGTGTTATGCATTACATGGACTCTTGTCATCCCGAACTACTCACAAAATGCTAAACTGAAAATGTATATTAGACCAGACACGTTATTAGAAGATATATGCGTTAAGACAATCCTACTTCACTCTTCATGCGCAGTTGTCAGATATCGGTATGTAAAAGGAAAAGAGGCAGAGGATATGTCATGCGAGGTATTTGTAGACCTACCGTTATTGTTATAATAAAAAAATTACACTGTTGTCTAATTCTGCTCATCTCATACGATTGTTTATATATTGTGCCAATTATTTAATTAACTAGAGATCTGAGTCTTCCTCAAGTTTGGATGTGGGGTGTGGAGTACTTTCGGAGCATATGTTCCATCTTCATCTCCATCTACATCCAATGTTGAGGAAGACTGAGACAAAGCTGAATATGGCGCATATGCTCCGAAGTACTCCATACCCTACATCTAAACTTGAGGAAGACTCAGATCTCAGGTATTCTATTTTTATACTGTAAATTTTACATAGTAACCTCAACGGTGTTTATATATATTATGAAGTTAATAATATTATCATGAAATTAAAATATACGAAGTGAACTAAATATATTCAAACTATTAGATAGAATTATACAATACAGAGGTGGATGGATGGACCAAATAATAGAATGGGTAATACTAGAATTCCGAACAGATTCTTCATTACAAAACACTAAGACGAAGAAATGTTGAAAGGCCCAGTAAAAGTTGGACAGACCAATTCTAACATGAGATCGGAACAGAGCAGCAGGTCTAATCCTTGATGCTGATGATGAATATTATAATTATTATAGTGTCGCTATACAAAGGTTGGGCTTAAATGGATAAGGTCAATTGATTGTTATGCAGTATTCTAATAATTGAAAAGTAACATTAATGGAGTAGCTGTAAGAATTAATTTGAAACTTCAACTAGAAAATTTCTAAATATTACTAAAAACTTAATTAAGCTAATGTTTAGAAATTAGGCTGCATTGTTTTAGGAACCAATTTTAGGCGTAAGACTAAATATTCATAATGATTTTAGTCTTTTATCTTGTTTCACACACAAACAGTTGAATAATATATACTATCTGCATTGCAATATTATATTACATAAAAATACGCTCCCTACTTGTAACAAAGATGAACAGTAAAGTTAGCTTATAGTTATGAATAAACACTATTTACAAAATATTTTTCGTTGATGAGAATATGATGAAGTGGACTGGAATAATCTTTTTCATTAAAAATAAAATATTGAAATTTCAAACATTCAAACCCCAACATTGGAGAATTAAATAAAACGTGTTTAACTTAATTTCTTCTCCACATTTACACAATACATTTGATATTTTAAATTTATATAAATATGACTGAGAATGAAAGAGGTGCATGGAAGCTTCTTGTAGGAAAACCAGAAGGAAAACGCCCAGGTGGTAAACCAAGAATGAGGTGGGAGAATAATATTATCTATGATTTGAGGAAAGTAGATTATACAGGGGATGATTGGAAAACATGTCCTCAGGATAGGGATGTTTGGAGAGCTTATGCCCGCGCGGCCATGAACCTACGGTTTCGATGGAGCCAGTAAGTTAGTTATAAATATGCCTGAAATGTTCCATGCCCGGTTAAAAATTGAATTAATGTGAAATTGGGAACTATATTTGGGTATTTAAGTCTGTCGTAGACTGTTGCAAAATAATTGCAGAGTTGTCATATCCTTATCGGTATTTTGCCATAATATATCCCATTCAGCAATAAAGTACTGTAGTGTTTTTTTTTTTTTACTTTATGTAAGAAAGAGGACATAAGTCTTAGCTAATTGGTAAATTTGAACTGACGATTGATTTTTTTCTGTATTTTTCGTATTATTATTTTTGGCAGTATGTTTTTATCATCATCATCATCATCCTTCACGGATTAGGTATTTGCCTGTTCCGATCTCACATCTGTTTCTTGGTCTTCCTACCTATCTTCGTCCGCCAGGATTATATATCAGTGCCATTTTTGGTATTCTATCCTCTGTCATTCTTTGCAGATATTCTATCCAATTGTTCCTGCGTTCTTCTATTTGTTGAAGAAGTAGTTGTACCTTTAGTTCTTCTCTAATATTTTAATTTCTAATATGTTCTATGTTGTACAGTCTTTCACAGCCCGTGGGAATCTCATTTCCTCTGCCTGAATTTTACTTTTTTTTTCTTTTTCCTTCAGGACCCAGACCTCATTTCCATACATCGCCACTGGTAGTGCCATGGTTCATTAAAATCTTAACTGTGTAACCTTTCTTACTTTGTTCCTCAGTGTTCGTCTGATTGTTCCACAAATATGTTGAATTTTCTGTATTTTATTATTATTATTATTATTATTATTATTTATTATTATTATTATTATTATTATTATTATTATTATTATTATTATATAAAACTTTCCTCATTAGAGGATTGCCTCAAGGACAAAGTAATACAGACAATTGATTTTTTAAATAGATGAAATACATTTTGTAAATACATTTAAAAAAATTCAACTTGTAGGCCTGATTGAAGTATACATACTATAAAGTAGTAATTTTGTAAATATGGTTTCTTAGAATTGAAATTGTTCCTCTAATGGCAGCCATGGCAATTTTAGAAAGATACACCCTGTCCAAATCTAAGGAATTCCAAAATTTGGCTAAAGATCCTGGGATAGTACCTCTTGCCCCGATCATCAATCCTGTGACAGTTATATATATATATACTATTCTACTTCATAAGTTATATCGCAGCCCAAATACTGGAAGTGTGAAACCTGATCCAACATTTTATATTCTATTTTCCTGTAATGACTATGTTTTTATTAAAAATAAAATTCAGAAATATCTAGGTTACTATTGAATCTAGTAGACTATAAAAGTGCTTGGCAAAGGCTAGATAAACGTCACATGTTTCTGAAACTGCTCGTGGAATTCACATCTCTCTCTGTTTTAACATTGAATTATGTATCTTGCACTTAATCCATGGATTTGCATAATTAAATTTATATCTTCAAATCAGGTTTCCACATAAGCAGATTTAGATCAGTGCAGAAATATGAGCTTTACACGCACTAACTACACATAATTTATACTCGCACATTTTGTATAACCCGGAAAATTCAAGAATAATTGCGGGTAACTACAAATAAAATGAAGTTCCCCACATAAATTGTCACCTACTTGGATTTTAATTATTATGAAATTTAATTTAACTTTGTTTGTTATACAGGATGTTTTGTATTTATTGCAACGTATGCTTTCACGTCCGAAGCAATAACTGAGTTTTTCTGAAAAATCTGCAATTCTAGTGCAAATGTTAGGCTATATTAATTTGAAGAAAAATATTAGAAAACGTGAAAATATAACTGAGTTTTTCTAGGGGAAAATTAAAAAAAGCTTCGGTAATTGTAGTACAAATGTTGGACTATATTAATTTGAAGAAAACTATTAGAAAACGTCAAAATATAACTGAATTTTTTCTAGGGAAAAAACTTTGGTATCTAGTGCAAATGTTAGACAATATTAATTTGAAGAAAAATATTAGAAAACGTGAAAATATAACTGAGTTTTTCTAGGGGTAAAAAAAATTTTGGTATCTAGCGCAAATTTTAGACCATATTAAGTTGAAGAAAAAAGGGCAAAAGAAGTGAAAATATAACTGAGTTTTTCTGGAGATAAATAAAAAAAAGCTTTGGTAGTTCTAGTGCAAAAGTTAGGCTATATTAATTTGAAGAAAATGAGCAGAAAACGTGAAACTTATCATAGTGTTATATGAATAACGGCCTGATAATATATATATATATATATATATATATATATATATATATATATATAGTGTATCTAAAGTAACTATCCATTTGAATGAAGGAGGACAATGATTAAAAAATCAATATTATTGTGAGGTTTTACACATATTCTACTGCCTTTCTACATGACTGCCATCTAGGTGAAAACAAATGCTCCATCTTTCAGCTGTGAAACAAAATGTAGACCTTAATATTTAAACCGTAAAAAAGAACCTTCTGCTTCTGTTATATCATTCCGTAAATCAAGCAGACGTGAGAAGGGCGTTTTGTTAGAGTGAAACGTAGAACTTTCCACACTGTATTCGAGGGGCATTCAACTCCCTACTGAGGCGTCGAGTTTATGCGTTCGGACTGTCACTGGTAATTTGAACATGCTTGCACTGTTTTTGCTGATACGCATGGCCGTCCATGGCGTGTCTCAACACACACGCTGCCGGTGTGCGCTTAAATTTGTTTACAAGCAGATGAATGTGTGTCTTTGTTGGGGCTGGTAAATCGAATTTATGAGTAAATTCAACTCTGGCGTCTTCCATTTTATAGTTATGTCAGATAACGATATAAAAGCGTAACTTTTAAGTACAGTTTTTAAAGATAGAATCCCCACACATCTGTAAAATAGATTGAAAAACGTAATATAAATATTTAAAATTAAAAAGCAGTGTCTTTCTATCTGAAGGCTTAAAAAATAATTTAAATGTTGCTATTGTTACGCCAGTTACCATTTATTGTATCAAATATATATTATTCTCAAAATATGCACCTATGTTCGATATAATGTATTTCCAGCATTTAAAAATCTTGTTCTACCAACTGGGCATTTTCCCTCTGGTTTTCCTACAAGAAGCTTCCATGTCCCTCTTTCATTTCGCATTCGTGCCACATGTCCTGTAGATCGCAGTCTACAAGACATAACAGTTCTTATCATATCTAATTTCCTATAAAGATCATGTAGCTTACTGTTAAGTAGTCTTCTCCATTCACCTGTCCATCTCTCTTTGGTCTAATATTTTTTCCATACATATATTAAAATAAAAGTGGGTTGGATACGGTTCCATACTGGCCAGAATTCTGTAAAAAAATATATTTCCCATGGTAACTAGAACCCATAAGCCTGCGCCAATGCAAGATGTCTTAAACCACTCGGTTACAGCTATGAAACAATTCCCTAGTTTTAGTTTAACGATAACTGAATATGGTATAACTATGACATATGTAGAAAACCCATTAATTCTCTTTTTTATAAATCCGGTGTTTTAAATTCCATATTTTCCCCAGGGTCATATAAACGCCATTTAATTAACGCTATAATAAAAGTATGGACTTACTATAGGAGTGTAGATATTTATGGCTTTAGAATGGACGTAGCCGTTATGTTTAGCTTCGTTATATTCTGAAAACCTGCGCAAAATACTCTTAAATAACTGCACGTATTATATGAATAAAAAAAGCATCCTTATCAGAGAGCAAGTTAAAAATAACGTTGAAAGTAACAGATGGGCTGGACCATATATAAATCTCTACGATTGTTATCGTCAATTTGTATTAGCTTAAAGCTAATTGGTTGGCGAAGTGAAGAGCGGCATTTCGAATCCAACGTCCAAAAAGATTTATGTTGACGTATTGCTTCTATTAATCATTCACACTTTTTTATTCGTTCCATCAGTAGTTGTCCTCCATTATCGAATGTTATCATCTTTGGTTTCGGTGATATATTGTTAGATTTTACACTCTGCGACTTTTAACAGCGCCCAGCTGTCAGCTGTGAAACTAACATAAACCACGCAATGTGAGCCAACCGATAGATAGTAATTTATTAGTTGTCTGCTATGGGATTTAGAATAGAGCTTAAATTCCATAGGACAGGTTGTTAGAGTGACTGACTTTATAACATAAAATCTATCAGGAGGAAAATATCACATGTCATTTAAAAAAGATGAAGATTCATTGTTAAAAAATACATACCGGTACATTCTTTAATATTATTATTTATTTTATTAATAATAATATTATTATTATTTATTTTATTATTATTTATTATATTAACTACAGAAATTGAAAGAAGAATAACTGATAGAAGAAAAATCATTGGTACTCAGTGCTCTGGAATAGAAATATAATACACAAAACGAAGAAAACTATATTTCAAGTTCTGTTACGAAGCATTTTATTACGTATATGGGTCCAAAACCAGGATAGTAAGTAAAAAACAAGCCAACAAGCTGTTACCAGTAGAAATGGATTTTTGGAGACGATCGACAAGAATTTCAAGAAAGGACAAGGTCAGGAACAGCACAATAAGGGAAATTAAGCAAGTTGAAAAAGCATGTTAGGAAAAATAGAAGAAAAACGTTTGAAATGGTATCGATACCTCATAAGAATGGAAGAAGAGAGAATACCAAAGAAGGTCCTTAATTGGAAAGCCAATGGAAGAAGTGGAAGAGGAAAGCCTAGAGAACGATGGATGGATGGAGTGAAGAGAAGTATTGAAGCTAGAGATTTGAGGGAAGAAGACGCTTTAGACAGGAACCTCTAGCGACAGATCATTTTTGGTTGAAGGAGAAACACTGTATTGTGGAATATTTACAGAATCGAGAAAAATGTTTAAAAACCGAGCGATAGTGAGGTTTTTAATTTCCGAAATTCTGTAAAACACTTCACAAACGTGCATTGTACATTATTTTTTGCGCGATGATGTTTTCAAAATAATAAATAGTAGTAAAATAATAATATCTTTGTTGTAAATATGTGCATTCATTATAAACAATTGAGTAACGTTAACAGTGTGGACAATGTTTATTAGTTGAAAGTACAGGAGGCCGTGAGACCATTGTTATTGATAAAATGGTGGCGGGTACGTATTTATTGTTTTATATTGTTTCAAATAAAGTTCAGTTCATTTAAAATGCAATGATTTGTTTCGTATAATGTATATTAACACTACCTTTTGGATATTTTTATATATATACATTGTACGTAGTATACATAAAGGGGAGAGGTTTTACTTCCCGCACGTGGGTGTAAATGTAATATTACAGTATTGTTATTTAGGTTAGCAATCCCGAAATGTAGGAAGTTGAACTTTCAATCATGGTTGCCATTGCTGTAAGTACGACAAAACACGCTATCGCGCCAAAATATACTTTAAATTTGTAAAATAGCAAAAATGAAAGCGAATTAATATACATAACATTATATACAAACCATAGAATTCACAGTCATTTAGATTAGAGTAGTTTCTAATAAAATATATTTTTTGTAACGAACTGGAATGAAAATGAATGAGGTTTTTGAGCGGTTCTTTTTGATACGCCCACTTCTAATAGTGGCTACCACAATTTTTTCCTCGCGTGCTGCTGATGAAACTTAATTATTACCGACACGAAAGCCTTTTAATCGACGAAAATTAAGTAGATATGTAATACGAGAGTAGAATTAAGTAGATACGCTCAACTGAATTAATTGTCATTTTCCTTGATTCTCAAATGATTACAGCTTTCATCTTAGCAAGGCAAGCGTTTCATTTATAGGATACAGAAAAAATCTTCGTAAAACATTAAAAGAAGTATCTTTAGAATATAACTAATTCACTGACACTATCCAACCCGTATATTCATGGCCGCGTGGACATACGCTCTCCGTACATCCCTATCCTGAGCTAATGCTTTCCAATCATCCCCTTTATAACCTACTTCACTGAAATCATGGTTAATGTTATCCTCCCACCTTATTCTTGGTCTACTAATTGGGCGTTTTCCATCTGGTTTTCCTACAAGAAGCTTTTATTCCCCATTCGTGCCACATGTTCTGTTCACTGGATTCTATGAGACTTAACTGTTTTTGATACATCTGGTTTCCTATAAAGATCATGTAGCTCACTGTTATGTAGCCTCCTCCATTTATCTGTCTGTTCATCTTTCTTTGGTCAAAAAATGTTTCTAAGAACTTTATTCTCAAATACTCGTAATATTGGGCCTTAAAGTTTGCTGACATTTGTCTTAAATTCGAATCCATATCGCGACTGCTCTAGAAGGCCCTTAGCATTCCAGCCAGCTGCTGACCACATGTGTTAATCACAGAGGTGGAATATCAATAGCCAGTACAGGGAATACTAGTGGTCATCATGTAGGATCCCCAGCCGTTATAGCTGAAGTCACTACTTATTGTAGCTACCTAAATTCCTCACGATGCTGGGTGGACACCGGCCCCATGCTAGCCGAAATTCCATGAGAAATTTTCTTTTCTCATGGTGACTAGAAACCAGCGCAAGTCCCGTAGCTCTGTGCCAAGGCATCATGCCTTTAAACCACTCGGCTACTCAAGTTGCCTTACAGGTGAGGAAAAAACCCGAAAAAAATCACCCAGGAAACCAAATGTAGAGACGATAATCTCACAAGAAAACTGTCAACCATTGCATGCCAAAACCTAGCTTGGAATATCTCCTAGAGAAGGGTTGTGATGTACAAAAAAATATATGCCGTTTTCAACTGCAAGGCAAATAAATCGAAGCCAGAATCCAGCAATGGCAACCCTCTGTGAGAAGACGATGAACTCCCTCGTGTGAAACGCGGATTGTAGCATGGCGGGACGTGGATAGCAGACAGGTTGTCAGGATTGGAGTCTGACGGGACGCGACATATGGGCAGGTTGTCAGTGTTATCCATTTCACCAAGTCAACAGTTATATTACTCCTTCTTCTTCTTCACGGTTTAGGCTTATTTACTAGCCTGTTCCGGCTCCAAATTGCTGCTCTTTCCATCTTTTCCTTGGTCTTCCCAAACTTCTTCTTCCTCGTGGTGAATAGTTGTATGCTGCTTTGGGTATTCTATTCTCGATCATCCTTGCCAAGTGTTCTTTCCAGTTTGTTCTGTATTTCTCTATTGTTGTGTTTAATTCCTCTACTTTTAGTTGATGTCTTATTTCTGTGTTGTGCTCTTTGTCTGTTCTTTGATATCCTGCTATTGGTCTGATGAATCTTATTTCAGCAGCTTATATTCTGGTAGATTCTTGTGTTGTCACTGTCCATGTTTCGGATCCATAAATAATAATAGGCACTGCCATTTTCTTGTATAATTTCATAATAGAGTCATTCCTGGCTTTATTTTTCAAAGTTCTTTTTAGTGTTCCTGTAGTGTTGTATTACCTCGCTGTATTTTAAATGGGATATTTTGCACTGGAGTTCAGTGTATATTGCAGTTAAAAACAACACATAATTTTTGGACATGATTTTGGTATATCAGAACGTTTTTCGATGAAAAATTTCAAGGTAGGTTTCGGCATGCAATGGTTGACAGTTCTCTTGTTAATGCAATTTTCTGAGGATTGAAACGCTTGTATGAAAATTTCTTTGATAAATTCTAGAAGCTTTTTTTAAGTCATGGTAACTTAAGTCCCTGAAATTAACTTTAAAACTTAAACTTTCTAATCCTGCGGCCAGGCCAACAGCAAGTAAGTTTAGCTTAGAAGTAACCGAGAACCGCAAACAAAGTTTGCTCTCTTTGAGGACATTAAAAGGACAGTTCACAGCAGAGGAGGTTGTAACGTTAATACTAATAAATTTCATGGTAAAATTCCATTTAAGTGTTAGTCAGAGTGTATAAAAATTACGATATATAAAATTATGTAATTTTTATTCAGTAAAATGTTAAAATATTAAAATACGTACCTAACATGTCAGTCGTCCTCAACTAAAATGAATTTCTGCTTTTAAAAAATGGCTAAATACTTTACAACATGTGACGCGAAAAATATTTCTAAATACCAATCGTACACCAACGAACGCGAAGCGGTTTACACTATGGAATCACGGTATGCAGCCAGTATAGTAGGCCCTACACGATATTTAACGAACCTAAAAGCTAACCTAACGCAATATAATTATTCTAACCTGTGAAAGACCAACCTAAAAGCTAATCTAATGTAACTTAAGCACTCTAACCTGTGAAAGAATGCAACGTCAAAAATAAATAGTAAGTTCTGAAATTCTGAAGTATATGTTGGCTGCACTGAAACACGTCTTTGTTGTTGAATAGAATACTCGTTAAAATCAATATGGCTGTCATGCCATCATGCATCATATGTTGTTAAATATCATAGATAAATATATTTAAATAGTAATCATAAGAAAAATGTAGAAAAAATGGTGGGAAATAATTTGAAATATGAAAACCTAAGAATACAATTTGACAGGAGTTTATGAAGGAATTAAAAAAGTCACGTGACATGTTGTAAAGTTTAAAAAAATCGTCAATTACTTAAACCATGTAGACCTTTCAGAACATGTTCCATCTTCGCATGTCATTTGGTACTGATATTGGTGTATAATTTATAAAACGGGTTCAGATCTGTGGGTGTGTTTTCGTTTAGCATGTCTATTCCTTGCTTCTCTTAAAATGTCTATGTCTTGTAGGATGCTGATTTTGTTGTTGTTATTCTCTTTGTATAGATAGACATTGTATTGTCGATTTTTTAAACTGCTGACCCGTTTCCAGTACATGTTTGGCAAAACTTGACTTTTTCATGATTCATAAAATGTTGAAGTACGTATTAAAATTCCTAGTTGTTCTGCCACTATATAACTTGTCGCAATTATTACAATTGAGTTTATATACACCTTCATTTTCATACATATATATATATATCCATCCATCCATAGTAATTCTGCTCGAGAGCAGGTCTTTCACTGCAAGCATAGCATTTTCATGATATGCTTTACTAGGGAATTGTAGGTGTGGTAGCTTCCCGTTGCTTTCCACACCGGTGAAGGATGATGATAAAGACAAGAATGATTGATGATGATGATGATGATGATGATGGCCATATGATTTCAGGGACCGTTTGGGCCTTAAAGTTTTCCTGACATTTGTCTTATAGGTGAGGAAAAACCCCGATAAAAACCTCACCCAGAAAAACTGTCCCGACCGGGGCTCGAAACCGGGCCCGCTGCGTGACAAGGCAGCACGCTACCTCGAGACCACAGCAGTGGACTCATGTATATATTAGTTTCTTCAATTTTGTATGATATGTTGTTATTAAGTGTAATGTCAGTACCAAATGACATACCGAAGATGGAACATATCCTGCAAGTCGTACACGATTTTAAGTACTTGAAGTTTTTTAAACAGGAATTCATTTAGTTGAGGACGACTGATATATCAGGTAATAACTAACTAACTAACTCACTATCGAACCCATAGGTTCATATCCTGAGCCAATTTTTTTCCAATCATCCCCTGTATAATCTACTTCCCACAAATCATAGTTAATGTTATTCTCTCACCTCATTCTTGGTCTACCAACTGGGCGTTTTTCCTATTTTAATATTTTAAAAATTTACTACGTTACCTCAACTGTGATTTACAATGAATTTTAGAACTTTTACTCAATCTCAACTGTTACAATTATTAAAATATTGTAGGCCTTTCGGGACCAGTCCCATCCTCAGGAGAAGGTTATACGTTACTCTCCAGCTACTATCCAGGTACCTACAATTTTTAAATCGTTTTAACAGATGAGGAGACTGAACAAAAGGTACATAATTTTATAATTTTATATATTAATTTCTATATACTCTTGTAACATTAGTCATGCCATGACATTATCTTCCAGAGTGAAGATTTTTCAGGCTCGTAATATATCCTTAAGCCCGAATAAAAAGGCCTCTAAGCAAAAAAATTACCGACATCAATGTCCTAATAATACGATTGTTGCCCGTTAGATCTCTCATTGAGTTAGTGCGTTGACCGCATGCTATTCATGGCATCTGTGAGCAAATAAGGTAACTAAAAATTAACTTAACTTGGTCTAGTAACTCCTTACAAAGGAGAGGTCATGGCTCATTAAGGGGCTAAGATTATAGATTATTATAGATCGATAAGTACATAGGTGTTCCCCTATTGAGGAATTTTTAACCAGACCAATTTAATTACACTTCATTCCCTGTAGATGTCATTAAACAACATGCTAAGAACTTCGGTGTTCCTCTAGTGAAGATTTTCTTAACCATAGTATTTTAGTTACGTTTATTTTCTTATATATATATATATATATATATATATGTAATTAAAATAACATGATAGGGATATGGATGTTACCTAGTGAGAATTTTTAACCAGACTAATTTAGTTACGCTTATTTCTCTATAGATGTCTTTAAGTAATACTAGAGATATGGGTGTCCTCTAGTGAAGAGTTTCTTAGACATAGTAATTTAGTTACGCTTATTTTCCTACAGATGGCATTAAGAAACATGCTAGGGACATGGGTGTTCCCCTAATTTAATTACGCTTGTTTCCCTACAGATGACATTAAGTAAGATGCTAGGGATATTGATGTTCCCCTAATGAGGAGTTCCTTAAATACAATAATTTAATTACGCTTATTTCCTTACAGATATCATATGTGGTTAGTGCATCACCTCAAGGAGACATCTAGAAGGAAAATAAAACATTATTTTTCTCAGAGGCACTAAGTAGGCTTAAGGTTCTTTTGCGAGTAAAACGGGCCAATAGGAGAGGGGTTCCAATTCAAGCGTGAAATTAAAATGTTCTATTTTTGTAATGAAACTCTGTGTATTACATTCAAATGGGACGAGAAAGTTGTTCTAAAATAATCAGCAAAATCCGACCAAAGGGTTGGGAGTTTCCCGAAACACGTAATTTAAAAATAAGGTCGTTACATTTCCTTCTTAAAAACTCAACTACTTATATTTCGTAAACCAGCAAAATGGGATCATAATTTGGACTTGCTTTGTTTACGTAATCCTTGGCTGCGTGATATTTTTAAATTTGAAACCACTGATTGATTGAAAACAGCTGAATTGCATATAACTTAGTGTGAGAGATTGGAGAGATCCTTCAGCATTGTAATGCTAGCACCGCTCCTACACATTATAATAGGCAAGCAGCTCAGATAATGGATTTATGGGTTCTCTAAACTCCGCTTGGTATCGGATAAATGATGCTCGCAATATATTATACAGTATATATTTAAAATTTATATTTTATGCACACTATCCCCTCGGGTAATCAAAAATGTGTATAGCTTTATTCCCTTAGCAAATACCCTTGTGAATTATGATTTTATGTACCACAGATTTTCCACATTCATTGTACGTTTATGTATTTAATATATTCGCAGATTTTCATAAAATTGATTAATATAATTTTATTTATTTACTTATTTTTCCATTCCATTTGCTAACAAGGGAACTTTCAACCAATGCATAACCGAAACCTACCTTGAAATTTTTTCCAAAGAAGCGTTGTGATATACAAAGGCAGTCCAAAGAAATCTGCCGTTTTTAACTGCAAGGCACTAACATCCAGTGCCAGATCTCTCAAATTATAGGAAATTACAATTCTAGAATTGGTAGATTGGGGAACTCCCATTATCTGCCGTACGCGCCGCAATCTGCCTCATCCCACTCCGTTCCTACTAAATGCGGCTTACTGTCTGTGCGACCCATATTTGTAAATAACGTATATATCTTACTTTTAGTCTAATAAAGTCCTATTATTACTACTATTACTACTACTAAATGCAGGGAGTCCATCTACTCCGTACAGTAGATTGCCATTGCTGGATTCTGGCTTCGATTTCTCTGCCTTGCAGTTAAAAACGGCAGATGATTTTTTGAACACGGCCTTGGCATATTAAACGCTTCTCTGGGAGAAATTTCAAGGTAGGTTTCAGCATGCAATGGTTTACAATTCCCTTATTGTTTAACCTCTCATCTTATACGTACTTTTTACACCCCACACACCACCCGGGCCTTACAGTGACTCGACCTGTCTGGAGAAGGATTTTAAAAATGGATCATCATCATCATCATCATCACTCCAAGGATTAGGCAATTGCCCGTTCCGACTTCATATTGCATCAGCCCAACGTCTTCTAGGTCTTCCAACATCACGCCTTCCTCTTGCTTGATAATTTCTGGCTAACAATGGATATCTCTCCTTGTTCATTCCATCCATGTGATCAATCCATTTCTGTCTGTAATTCGTGACTTTATCCAATAAAGGCTGTACTTTCAATTCTTCTCTTATATCCTCATTTCTTATTCTATCAAGTCTTGTACATCCTTTTACTTGTCTTAGGAACCGCATCTCTGCCGTCTGTATTCTATCCTTCCTGTCTTTTCACTGGAGCCCAAGTTTCACATCCATACAATATTGTGGGAACCGCCATAACATTATACATTTTTATCTTGGTTTCTTTTCTAATTTTATTTTTGAATGTTCTCTGTATTGTTCCACACACCGTCTGAAATTTATTTATTTTGGAGTCAATATCTCTTTCCACATTGTAGCCAACATCACAGCCCAAATATTTGAAACTAGACACCTGTTCTATACTTTGATTTTCTAAAATAATTTTGGTTCTCACTGGATCTCTTCCTCTAAAAGCCATGGTCTTCGTTTTCCTTACAGAAATTTTTAGATCGTATAATTTACATATTTCATTTAATGCATGCATTGATTTCTGTAAGTCGTCTTCATTTTCTGTATTATGATTACATCGTCAGCAAATAAAAGATTATTTATGCACATTTTATTATCCATTCTTATTCCTGGATTTACTAAAACTTTCCATTTATTAAAAATATCGTCTATATATATATTAAACAAAGTGGGTGATAAACTACATCCTTGTCGTAATCCAGTATTTGTTTTGATTGCATCTGTTCTTTTGAATCCGGTATCTATAATTATATTTGTGTCTTCATATAATGTCTTTATTGTTTCAACAAGGCACAGCGGGTATCCTTTCATTCGTAATATTTCCCATAATTTTTGTCTGTTTACTCGATCGAAGGCCTTATCCAAATCTATAAATCCTATGTGAGTTTCTAAGTTATGTTCTCTTCTCTTTTCTATGAGTTGTTTCAGTGTAAAGACATTGTCTATACATGACCTTCCCTTTCTGAATCCACTTTGATTTTCACTTATTATTACTTCTGTTATGTTTCTCAATCTATTATTTATTATTTTCGTATATATTTTGTAGCCAGTATTCATTAAGCTAATCCCTCTGTAATTCTCGCAATTTCTCCGGTCTCCTCTTTTGAATATATTCTTGACAATTGCTGTTTTCCAAGTGGTTGGAATCCCATAGGTCTGCCAACATATATTAATTAGATGAAGTATTCGTAGTTTACACAATATTCCACTATATTTGATTAATTCCATATTTATATTATCTAATCCTGTTGCTTTCCTATTCTTAGTGGTTTTTCAAAGCCATTTCTAATCATTTATGTCTATTACATCAATATTTTCCACTTTTATTTCTTCCTCATTGTTCTCTTTTCCTTCAATTTCCTCCTTTTTCCAAAGTTTTTCATAATGCTGGATCCATTCTTGTTCTGGGATTATATTCAATCTGGCAGAATCTTTCTCAGTCTGATTTAGATGTTTCACTAATTTATAACCTATTTCTTGTCTTCCATACATATCATGTTCTACTGAGCTTATAAATTTATCCCATGACTCCTGATGGGATTTTCTTATAATGCTTTTAGCAATTCTCCTTTTCATTTTATATTCTTCATAGGATTCTTCTGTTTTCAGTCGTAAGTATGTATGATATGCTTTTTGTTTTCATTCACTGCATTTTGTATATTCGCATTCCAAGTTCTCAAGCCCTTCCTATTCCTTATTCTATTTTTCTTTCCTAATATCTCATTTGCTGTTTTATGTATTACATTTGATATATTTTCCCATTCAATATTTATATCTTCTGACGTCGCTATCTCTGATATATATTTATTCATTCTGCTTTCATAATGTTGTCTAATACTTTGATCTTGTAATAAATATATTTTATATACTTCTTCTTGGTTTCTTTTGTTCTTTTTGTTATTTTTCCGCCATTTAGCTATTATGTTTATTTTGCTTATCACGAGATAGTGATCAGAGTATATATCGCTGCCTCTATGTACTCTCACATCTTTTACCAAGGCTCCTAGCTTGTTGTTTACGATTAAATAGTCAATTATTGATCTTGAGTTATATCCACTTCTTGTATATTTATGTATGTCCTTTTTTCGGAAATAGGTATTCATTATTTTAATTGATTATAGGCTGAAAACTGTCTCAAATCCTGTCCATTATCATTTATTGTTATTTCTCCATTATTTCCTATTACATTAGGTATAGGGACATTGCCTACTCTGGCATTTAAGTCTCCACTTATTATTAAATGATGATCTTTTGTATATTTATCAACTAATGTTTGTAATGTTTTATAAATTTTTTTGTGTTTCTTCTTTCTTGCCTTCCTCTGGGGCATACACAGCAATTATCATCATATATCCTCTTTCAATTTTAAATCTGGCTATCAGGATCCTTTCATTTATAAACTCATAGCTATTCAATTTGTTCTTCCATTTTTCATCTATTAAAATTGCTACTCCACACTGCGCTCTTGTTGTCTGTTCTACTCTCCGCTATACAACATAGTATAGTGTTGTAAGTCCTTTGTTCCTTTTAGTTTCTTTTTTGTTTCTGTTATTGTTGCTATATTTATTTCTTTTTTCTTTAATTCTCTTTCTAATTCTTCTTCTTTTGTATTTATTCCCCTTACGTTCCAATTTCCTAATTTCAAAATGTCCTTTATTCCAAATCGTATCCTTTTATCTTGCTTGGGTCGGTTCCTTTATGACAATCCGGCTGATTTCCATGAAGCTTCTCAGTAAGATAAATGTCTCCTGGAAGCGTTACGAGCGCTTCGCAGGACAAGGATGGTGGAAGGGCTGCTTCCTCTGAGCCTCCAAACATGCTCCTCTGGGTATCCACCCCCCAAGAGAGGGCTGCTTCTTCCGCTCTTCAAGCCCTACAAGTTTAGCTGTGCTATTCCTTGTCGCCATGTTGACCGTTGAAGACTTGACTTGACGAAGATGTGGCCGCCCAATATGGATACAGACGCCATTCCTTCGTTGTGAGCTATACTTAGTTCCCCTCGCCTCTTACCCACCAGCAAGATTAACCTAAGTCAATCTTCCCCAGTAGAGTCGTCTGGTTCATCGGGTACTAAGCCCCCCCACCACGTCAAGGTGATAGCTCCTGGGGGGGAAAATGGATCACACACATTTTTTAACCATTCAAGGACATAGAGGACCTCTCCGAATGAGTGATTAGCACATTGTCAGGGCCTCCTCCTAAACAACACAACATAAAGACGAAACACACCATTCACACACACATTCATACTAAACATGGCAAATATGATAATGGTGATTATGATGCCCGGATGATGTTCCGGGACCACTTAGGCATTAAGAGAAATTTAGCCGCATTGTAACTGGAAATACATCGTTTGATCACGAAAGAAAGTTCAGATTTCAGAAAGGAATTGAATATGGAACCAGTATTTACTTACTTACTTACTTACTTACTTACTTACTTACTTACTTACTTACTTACTTACTTACTTACTTACTTACTTACTTACTTACTTACTTACTTACTTACTTACTCACTGGCACTATCGAACCCGTATGTTCATGGCCGCGCGGACATAAGCACTCCATACATCCCTATCCCGAGATAATGCTTCCCAATCATTCCCTGTATAATATACTTCCCTCAAATCATAGTTAATATTATTCTCCCACCACATTCTTGATCTACCAACTGGGCGTTTTCCCTCTGGCTTTCCTACAAGAAGCTTACATGCACGTCTTTCATTCCCCATTCGCGCAATATGCCCTGCCCATCGCAGTCTACAAGACTTAACTGTTCTTATTATATCTGGCTTCCTATACAGACCATGTAGTTCATTGTTATGTAGTCTTCTCCATTCACCTGTCTGTTCATCTCTCTTTGGCCCAAAAGTGTTCATAAGTACTTTATTCTCAAATACTCGTAATGTAATCAGTTACAACATTAATAGTAATGTATAGAATAAATTAGAGAGACCACGTCCTACGAATGGTAAATACTAAGAATGCAATAAATGTTTTATATTATAATCCGAGAGGGACAAGAAATATATTTTATTTATTTCCTGTAATTCCTAAATGGAACATAGGGCAGCAGTAAAGTTCCTCCAGTGTACTCTGTTTCCAGTCAGCCATTTCACTTGTTTCCAGCTTTTCCCTATTTCATTTGCTTCCTCCTCTGCTGATCGCTTCCAAGTTTTTCCTAGGCCGTCCCCTCTTTCTTACTCCTAGAGGATTCCAATGCAGTGCAGTCTTCTCGATGGCTCCATCTGGTTTTCTTAATGTGTGGCCTATCTAATTCCACTTTCTGTGTTTTTTGTGACGTATTAAAGATTAGTTGGTTTTTCTCCACAAGAAATATAGGTCCATCTTTGAAGATATGGCGAGAGGAATTTTGAGTCGAAACAGACTAACAGATCTAATCCTTTAAGACGATGATGATGATGATGATAAATTAGCTCTGTTAATACAATTGATATCCACAATGAATATGATGAAAGTTAAAAATTAAATTGTACCTGTTGGTAGATGCCGTCGTCCTCAACTTGTTAGTATATTGTATATAAAATTACTGGAGCGCTTTCGGAAGTTACATTCTATCTTCTGCGGGTTGAGTTTCCGTTACTTGTTGTGTACGGTGATGTATACTCCAACTGTTTGTAGCATCAACTGACTTGGTTTTGATGTTCTCGTACACAACAACAAGTAACGGAAACCCAACCTGCAGAAGATGGAAGGTAACTTCCGAAAGCGCTCCAGTTAATTTTATATACAATATATTAACAAGTTGAGGACGACGGCACCTACCAACAGGTACAATTTAATTTTTAACTTTCATCATATGACTTCACCTCAACGGAATTTGATATGAATTTTACTAGTATTGATCCACAATGAATATTTATTAAACTGCAGAAAATATTTTATTTTTATTTTGTGATCGACCCTCTAAACTCTCTTTAGTCTAGTATATTCTATCTCATTAGATGTATTGCAGAAAAAAATAACTTTAGGCGACATGTCTGTATGTTAGACTGTTTGTAAGACATCAGATGTCGTTTTAAATTATTGTTATTTGCTTTTCAAGAATGGGTCACAAGGGGGGGGGTGGAAATAAAGTGGGAGGGGGATGAGACGCTTCTCTGCTTTTAAAAAGGAGGCGTCTCCTAGAATCTAAAGTTTAACAAGAAGCGGGGGTGAAAGCGATTGATAGTGGTTAGTGAATGTAGCGAGTTCGTTATATTTGTTCATTTCCTGCAAACGTCATCGCTACATACTGTGTAAACTAAATTACTGCTTTCTCTATATAAACTCTAACATACTACAATAACTCTATAATAATATATAATTATAATTTTATTATCACAATTGATTTTATCTATTTATTTTTTTGTTTCACACTCTTTGCGGTACGTTGGATCAATCATGTATCTGTGTGTTCTTCCTTACTTAGTTCTCAGTACTTCTTCATTCTTTCTGATTTTCTTTTCCTCTCTTCTTCCGAGATAATAGGTTTGGATTTTTGTGTAGATTTAATTTCGAACCTTATGTTTTCATCTTGAATAATTAATCTAGCTGTTCGATCGATTAGTGAATTTTCTGTAATCTTTCATAATTATCCCTCCATGGTATCTTTACCTTGTCGTGGTGGAGGGGCTTGCGTGCTTAAATGATCCTGAGAGCTATGCCGCCGGTAGCATTGCTGCCGGACTGGTCGAAGGTGATAAGCCAGACGAAAAAAGTACCTTGGTCGAAAGAGTGACGATCTTTCACCATAAAAATACAACCGTCAAGAAATGCGGACATGGGTTCAACTGGGGTAAAATTTTCCGGAGGTCAAATAGTCCCCCATTCGGATCTCCGGGCGGGGACTACTTCAGGGAACCCATGCCAAGGGAAGTAGATTATACAGGGAATGATTGGAAAGCATTAGCTCAGGATAGGGATGTATGGAGAGCTTATGTCCGCGCCGCCATGAACCTACGGGTTCGATTAGTGCCAGTGAGTGAGTATTTCATGGGTTTTGTTTTCCGGTTACGGAAAATATCGAAGATTTGCTGAGTTAATCTTTTATATTTCATTCTGAGAAGATGACCGTAAAAATGTATTCTCCTTTTAACGAAGTATATGAAAGTTTTTTTTTCAATTTTTATAGTGAGTTTCATTATTTGTGTATGTTATCTTATTATCTTGAAATCTTATTCGATCGATTAGTGAATTTTCTGTAATATTTCATAATTATTCCTAGGTCTTTTTTCAGTTTATTTAAATCAGTTGGGTTTGGTTACGTGGTTACAGAGAATATCGAAGATTTGCTTGGTTAATCTTCTACATTTCATTCTGAGAAGATGACCGTAAAAATGTATTCTCCTTTTTAGCAAAGTATCTGAAAGTTTTTTTCATTTTTTATAGTGAGTTTCATTCTTTATGTATATTATCTTACTATCTTGAAATTTTGCTCCTACGATTTTCTTTAAAATTTTCCTTTCCTTTAGCTCAAGTTTCTCCATTAGGCCTTTGAAATTCATGGTTAATGTTTCTGCTGCATACAGTGCTCCTGGCTTGTTCACTGTCTTGTAAATTGTATTGTGTTTATAGTCTTATATATTTTATTTTATTTTATTTTATAGTTACTATATAATTATTTTATAGATTTACAGTTTATAATATGGTCGTATCACTGTAAGGATCATGCGCCATGTGGCACATAAAAGTGCCTATAAGGTTTGACGTAAAACTGCGATAACGTAAAAACGGAATAGTTTATAATATTCTCATAAAATAATAATAGCATATTGTATTATAAATTAAAAATAATTAACCTATCTGAAATAGTTATAAATTATTAAAATATAGTAAATTGATCAAAACAAAAATATGTTTTACAATAAGTTACTGTGTTTTAATAATAATAATAATAATAATAATAATAATAATAATAATAATAATAATAATGATAATAATATTAATAATAGTAATAGGGCCTAATATAATAATTACTTTTATTTAATAATTTATTATTATTATTTTCATTTAAACTGGAGAAATATTTCAAATAAAAAAGTTATATATATATATAATATATGTGTGTCCATAGTGTAACAAGTACAAATATATTTTCCTGATATGTATTTCATTTTATTATTATGTTAATTGTATTACAATAAAATAATAGTAATAATATTTTATAATGCAATTGCTAAAAATTTAAAACTTGTTCTAAGAAAAACTGTATGAGAGTGAATATGAGAGTTGAATTTAATTTAATTTTAAATATTAAATCTCATAAATGAAAATAAATGAACCCTTAAATTGGTGAAACACTAATTTTTTGTCCCAGTTATTTAAATGTGTCGGACCGTGGTGAAAATAAATCAAGTGTTATTGTAAGTAATACTAAGATTGTTATTATTAATATCATTATTATATAAACGGGTGAAATATTTCAAATAAAAATTCCTTAAATCTGTTTGTCCAGTAATTTGAGAAGTATAAATATTTTATCTAATACCTATATAACTTTATTATTATATTAATTTTATTATAATGATAGTAATATAGCTACTACTAATAATATAATATTATCTCATAATGTTATAATATTGTACTAACCCAAATTTAATAAATTTCTACTCTTTTGTTTTTCTATTGTTTTATAAACTATATTAAATAAATGAAACCACTACATCTTAAGGGATACATTGCTAATTTAAGGGCTAAATAATAATAGTAATGATAATGGTGATAATGATAATAATAATAATAATAATATTTATTATTATTATTATTATTATTAATATAGGTATTTCCGGTTTTAACAATGTTGACACATTTTTCCGGCACCAATGATTTGTCTTCAATTTCGCTTTATAATTTTCCTCCATTTGTCTCTATTATAACACATTTCTTCCTCTATTTCCCAGTCCTTCAAAGTTTGTCTAATCCATTGGATCCACGTGAGATTCGGTCGTCCTTTCCTTCTCGTTCCTGTTGGTGTCCATTCCATTATTTTCTTCGGTAATCTTACGTCCTCCATTCGCCTAATATGTCCGTACCGTTTCAGTTGCTTTTCTTGAATAAATTCTAAAATTGAGTTTAATAATAATAATAATAATAATAATAATAATAATAATAATAACGATAATAATAATATCATTATTATTATTATTATTATTATTATTATTATTACGTTTTATTTAAACTGGCAGTATTAAGGCAATGAGGCCTAATCTTCCACCCAACCAGTAAAATATGCGTTCAAACTTTATAATTAACTCTCACATTATTAATACATAATCTACTTCTAAAATAAAAGTATAATTAAAATTAAATTCAGTATATTTAAGTAATATAGCGGTTATTGCAATTTTTTCGATTAATACAGTTTAGCTCTCGACTTACAGTTACTTTTAAATGCCAACCGGATATGCAGTACAGAAGTTATAAATGTACAAATAATTTGTAATTTATCAGATACCTCACGGCATTCAAATAAAAAAGTAAATCTAATTAAGTTTACAGAAATTTCATTAATTTTTGCTAATACTAAAATAATTAACTCCTATATGTGGATAATTACTGGTTTATATATATATTTTTTCGTCTGTTACATTTCAGTTAAAAGTGTATTTACTCAAATAATATTATTCCTATATAGTTTAATTCTATTGCACATTTATTTTTAATTTATTCCTCGCTAAAATTTTAATATTTTCCCTAACAGTATAATTTGTATAATTTGACTTCCTTACAACACGGTTAATGTTATTCTCCCACATCTCTATTGACCCACCTACTAGGTTCTTGCTCTCTGGTTTTCCTGCAAAAAGTTTCAATGCCCCAAATCCGTACCACATGTCCTGCCCATCTCGGTCTACAAGACTTAACTGTTTTTATTACAACTGGTTTCCCATAAAGATCACGTAGCTCACTATTACGTAGACTTCTCCATTACCTGTCTGCTTGTCTCCCTCTTTGATCTAAAAATGTTCCTAGGAACTTTATTCTCAAATACTACCTAAATAACTAACTCACTGGCTATATCTAACATGTACACAAGTTCTCCATACATCTCTATCCTGTGCTGATGTTTTCTAATCGTCTTCTGTATAATCTATTTCCCTCAAATCGTGGTTAATGTTATTCTCACACTTCATTCTTGGTCTATCAACTGGCGCTTGCCCTCTGGTTTTCCTGCAGTAAGCATTCATGCCCCTATTTCATTCCCCATTCGTACCACATACCCATAGCAGTCTATGTGACTTAACTGTCCTTATTATATCTGGTTTCTTATAAAGATGATGTAGCTTACTGTTCTGAAATATTCTCCATTCGCCTGTCAGTTCATCTCTCTTTGGTCCAGAAATTTTACTAAAAACTTTATTCTCACATACTCGTAAGCTTTTCTTCTCTCTCAAATTAAGCGTCGATGTTTCGCATTCTCAATTACTAGTAATCATTTCCCCTCCATTAAAGAATTATTATTATTATTATTATTATTATTATTATTATACTATTATTATATGAGACTTCATTAAACTAATAGTAACATTATATATATATATATATATATATATATATATATATATAATATTTTATATAAATACGTACGGATCGCACGAGTTGCAAGTCGTATGTGCTGTTGTCATATCCGTATAAATAAATTAATGTTCTGGTAATAATGTCAAATAGATAGAACAAAACAAAAAAAATATAGGCTTATTAAAAGCAACACAGTAGATAACAATACAAATACATTATACATTAATTAGGTTACGTAAAATTACTAAGTATTAATGATATTATACTTTGCTTACTAATTTATTTATTCACGAAGGAGTATTGTTCTTATTTTCCCCGTTTTGTCCAGAAGTTTATCTGTGTATATCCAATTTTCTGGGTTTACCATTAATTCATAGCATATAATCTTTCACGATTTGAATTTAGAAATCTTTCCGGTAGCAACTGGCGCCTACAATATTGTAAATCTTAAGAGCCCAGCGCGTAACAAATTGTTAATTAATTGATTATAAGATGTTAAATATAAAATTGGTACCTGGTAAGTCAATCGTCCTCAACTAAATTATTAAACTTCATCAAGTAATTCCAATATGGAGGCCTTTCAAAAACAATGTTTCATCTTCTGCATTTTAACTTGTACCAGTTAAAATGCAGAAGATGAAACATTGTTTTTGAAAGGCCTCCATATTGGAATTACTTGATGAAGTTTAATAATTTAGTTGAGGACGACTGACTAACCAGGTACCAATTTTATATTTTATATCTTATTACATAACCTCAACGGTGCTTTAATATGAATTTTAAAAGTGTTAATTGATTATGTTTTAACCATTTTCACATGCTCATTCCATTTTCAACAAACAAACCAAATCTAATTGAAACTGTTTGTGTGTTTTGATGGAACTATAAACATAAACTTGTGACGAACATGTTTAGTAATGATTAAAAGTGGTATAATCTGTGATAAAGACGTGGGACTATGAGAAGACGGAGTGACTTGTAGAGGAAATAGTTATGTACTGCTGATAAAGTGTTAAAACAACCCTCTGCAACATGGCTATGGTAATATCAGCTCGATCTAAAGTGGTGACTGTTGCTCTTGATCCGGTTTCGGCCTGGCACTTATCCTCATTCTTGGGAGTATCTTAGGATGGTTTGATTCCGATAATAGAGATTATTCTGGACCGTCCTATGGATTAATTCAACGACTTGCCAGCAACGTTTCTCAGGTAAGAAGAAATTCTTCGTTCGCCTGGATGTTGGTGAGTCTTCAGCATGAATTTTATACTATCTCACAGCTCTCGATTTTGACACGTATGCTTGCATGTATTGTGACCTGATAAACCGCGTGCCTGCTTGAAACCAGATTGTTCTAATTCTATTTTTAAATGTTTAATATAAAAGCTAAATTAAGCTTTGGATTCTATCCTAGTCGTAAGTAATGCCACGAGTGATTTCAAAATATCGATAAATTCACGACTCACGAAGTGAGGAGTGAATTTATCTAGAGAATTTGGAAATGAAGAGTGGCATTTGTTAGGACTATTTAACGACTAAAATTAAGCTGTTTACTCACAAATCATTATTTAAATATAGTTATTTTAAAATAGTTATATATTTAATGTAAACGGCGATGTTTGAAAACAAATGCAAAACGATTGGTACACTTCAATTGCTTATTTTGTTCATCACTGCAACCAGATCATATTATTCATTGACAATGGATCGCAATATTGTAAGAATGCACCCTAGTGGAGAAATTTATAACCAACATTATAGGTATTAATTAATTTCTGATGTCCTATGATGTAAATATGTCAATTATATTTTTCTGTAATGTTATTTCCTGGAAAATAATTCGTTTAAGAAAGTGCAAACAGTGGTTTCTTTTTTTTTGTGGTATAATCAATTGCTACAAATGTTTTTATATTATCTCCCGCATGCGGTATCTGCTGACATTCATGCACTATATACACAATCTGGTAGCCGTATTTCTTGTAGAGTCAGTCACTGCAAAAATAGTGCTATGACCTATTCAGAATGTTAAAAAGGAGGAGCTTTCTTTAATATGATAAACTTTCGTTGATAAATTCGGGGCGAAACACGACTGTGATTGGTTGTAAATAAAAAATCATTGAAATGTGATTGGTCATTGACTCCCATTTGGGGCATGAGTTAAATGGTCACAATAATAGCACTGTTTGAGGAAAGGGGATTAATACTTTCTGACCACAATATTACAATTTTATACGTACGTACAATTGACAGAAAAGGATAGTTAGAAGGTTGTGGGCACAAGAAAAGGGGATTCTATGTCACTAACATAAATCCTAATAATAAAACAATTTATTGTTGCAATATGTGAAAAATATGAGAAAAATATATGTGATGATTTTTCCCCCCAAAACAAAGTGTGAAACCTTAAAATGAAGTGAGAACTGAGCTCATAGTAACCTAAAATCAACAAATTTGAAGGGTCAAAAACTCAGAATAAATTTATCATTTTCGGATTATTCCTTTAGAACTTTTTTTCTTATAATGGTTGTGGGATGAAAATATAATAATCAATTGAATTGGCGTTTACTTGATGAAAATCCATAACTTATTTAATTAAATAAAAATAAAACTTAAAGTTTTATGTGATTTTCATATTTATTAAAATACTTAGTTACAGCTGTATCGGTACTTTGTACCTTTTTCAGACATGTTAACAAATTAATGAATTTTGTTATTATATAGTACATAACAACTGTAACTATGCAACAATTCTTTTTGCACATGTGACAATGTCTATATAGGACAGACCTTTTATTTCTCGTATAAAGGAACATATGAGAGCATATAACAGAAATTTATATGATTCAAAGTATGCTAACCACCTACTCCAATAAGAACATTGTTTTGATTCAAATTTTAAAATTGTACATGTTTTTTGACAAAGGGAAGAAGTTGTACCTTTTAGAAGTTGTAGAGATAAATAAATTTAAAAGTGGTAATGAGCTGTTAAATTCCCAACTAGATTAGAATGAATCGCCTCTTTTAAATTTATAATAGATATTATAAAAAAAATGTTGCATAGTTACAGTTGTCATGTACTGTAATAAAAAAATTAATTAATATGTTATTATGTCTGAAGAAGGTACAAAGTACCGAAACAGCTGTAACTAATTTATATTTTAATAAATATGAAAATCATATAAAACTTTGTTTTATTTTTATTTATTTAAATAAGAAAATATAGTAGTTTATAAATGAGGAAAAGCATAATTATGATAATAAAGAATATATAAAGGATTAATCAACTTAGGGATATTATTTGAAGTATAGAAGAATATCAATAGATGATTTTACTTCGACACTCTAATGTTAACTAATTCTTCTGATTGGCCAGACAGTATGTAGTCAACTTATCACTAAACCCCGCTAACAAACAAGTGGGCGTTAAACTAATCGGGTGTACTAACTCCCCATTTACTCACCCTAATTTGCCCAAACAAACACCAACTTGCCCATTTTCCACTCTAACTTGCCCATAATGTATGTCGATATTGGTATAGAATCGCCTTATATTTGAACAAACATGTTTGCAATTGATTCTAGCGGAAACATGTGTTATCACATACGCCAACACGATGTTAAAAGTCACTTGTCCTCCGATCGAATATTTTCTGTTGGCATGGTGGCATGGAATAGCCCAAGGAAAGTTTTTTTTATTTTTTCAATGGAGTTAGAACGACCTGGTTCTAAGCTGGCGAAATATTCTTCTGTCTTTTATACAGTTTCAGGAATTAAAAGTTTATAAACCCAGAATAAAAAAGTTAATGTATACAACTAAGGGATCGAAAACTGTACACAAAAAGAGGAGCGCTCACACTGAGTATCTAGACGTCCAGACCTGTTCTAGACAAATCGGGACCTAGACGTTTTTAAAATTGCAGTCATCTTTCTAATTTTTTATGTAGAAATTGTCTTTCTATTACCAATAACAATTGAAATGTTAGCCAGGTTGTCAACTCTGTGTGACGGCACTCTTTATCCCCAGAACATAACCTGGTTCTCACTTCTGTTAGAAGATGAGTTGACTCCGGGGCCATGGTGCCGCTAGAAAGTTTAGATCAATTTAAAAATCATGATCCAATCAGGAATCGAACTAGCGAACCTTCTGGTTTGTAGCATACTCCCTTAACCAACTTCGCTACGGCATTCACTATGTGTGTGTATGTGTTTTTTTTTTGTGTATGTATTTTTATTTTAATAATATAGTACATCTTTCGAACTCCGAAATTCTTCAGCAATGTTCTCCTGTTTAATTCTATATATGTACCTGTCGTTCTGCCATTTTGTCTAAGACGTCCTCTTCTTTCCCTTCAGACAGGTTTTCGTTAACTTCCACCTCTTTCTAAGGAATATTTCATCCCTATAACATAGGCATATTATTAAGTGCTCACTAGGTCGGATAGGCTGACAAACTAAGACACAGCTACTCACTTGTCAATTGTGGTGTTTCATTGGGTGTGCACCTGTATGCAGGTAGGAGAGGGGACCGCCTGTTCACACCTAGTGAGCACTTATTAACATCCATACCATATAATTTATATCTTTATACATATAATTCTTCTGACCTCCTCCTAAATGACTGGACCGATTTTGATTAATTTTTTTGCGTGTCTGATTGGGTCTCTCGAATGTTTAGAATCACAATTGGACACTCTAAAACCATTAGGTGTAGGAGTTCACCGGAAGTCAAAATTTAAAAATCGATCTAGCGGTTACATTTTTCTATGTTTCACAACGAAACACAGTATATCGTATTAAAAGAAACCGAGGTAGGTATTATCCAAAAATGAGCAAAATCCGACAATCAGAAGTGGAGGTTTACTTGAAACCCGAAATCAAAAACTGCCTAAATAACTAGACCGATTTTGATGAAATTGTTTGTGTGTGTATGAGTGGGTCCCTGGATGATTTAGATTCACAATTGGACTAGGTAGGTGGCGTTGCGATTGGGTTACAGGAATTTGTTTTATATCAGATGTGTAGTCAACTGCATTACCGACATATTCCGCGCGACAACATTGTGACATCATCATGCACGCTTCTTGTGCCACCACAGATGACAGTGAGAAGTTTTCTTGCGAACTTATTAATTAGTGAATTGTATGGTAAAAAAGTAACATATTTTTATCGTCCCGCCATGTCACGAGAATTGAACCTTCGGAAAAGACAACATCTTCCGGGCCCGCTAGTAATTTATATAAAGATTTCCCTTGTGTTTATAGGACCAGCTGTGTAATAGGACTACGTTCATACGGAAAACACATGTAAATAAATAAATAAATAAATAAATAAATAAATAAATATATATATATATATATATATATATATATATATATATATATACGTATATATATATAGGGCGTCTGATTCAAGCCGTTCAATTTCAGGTTTGCCAATCAAATAGCTGTGGAGATATGTGGTCAGGATTGAGCGGTTTCGCAGGTGGAAACACAAGCACATTGATCGTAAGAATTTGAATAATGGACGGTATTCTTTACCACCCCTAGTTGTGTTACATGGGATGTGTACTACATTGTATGAACGGCTTCATCAGACTCTCTATACATTCAGGTTAACTAGACCAGCCGTTTTTTTGGACCAAAAAACATGGTTCCATCAATCCATCTTTTATAAATTTTCCGAATTCTCACCCACTAAGTTCTTTTAGCTTTCCATGGATAAGTTGTACGATATATATACTACTGATCGCCCAGCGGTCGAAATTCGACCACAGTTCATTACATTTTTAAGTTTGTCACAAATATGTCATTATGCATTAATTTTCGATTTATTTTAAAAATACGAACGATAGGAAATATGTGGTATAGCTTGGCTAAGCCATATTTAAAAAACAATAACGCGTCATTTGACATATGTATACTATTGACACTATTTAAATTTGCATTTGGCCTATTATTATGTGTACGAGAATATATATCCCTTCTTCTTTGTCTCTCACTCCTACCCGTCAATGTTCAATGTAGAGGCATAATGGAAATAGGTGCAAATATGTAAATAAAATAAATGTAATGAAATGACTGAAACAAATATTAGAACACCGATATCTTAAAAGAATTGAAGACTACACCAATTTTGGAATATATTAAACAATACCAACTAAATTTGAAACACCATCTTGAAAGAATGAGTTCAAATCGGATCCCCAAAGCTGTTTATAATTATATACCAAGAGGACGAAGATCTCTGGGCCGTCCTATGAAACGCTGGAGGGAAAATTTTCTATAGGATCGTAATAGGCCTTGGCCTAATACTTGGAAGGAAGAAGAAGAAGAATATTAGACAGGGTTTAATTTAAATTTAAATAAAAAGATGTACTCAATTTTTTAAACCACTAATAATAAATACGCGAGAGTAAGTCAATTCACATTGCCGCTGCACAATTTTCTTTTTGCAACAATGCACTTTCAGTATGAGCATAAACATTTGAATGAGTACACAAATGAATGAGTAATACATATAAATTCCTTAGAGACAATTTATTTTATTTTGTTCAATTTAATTTATTTGTAACACATATTATACATAAATTTTATTTTTCTGCACTCCTTCTCTATATGAACTTTAATTCTGCCAAATATCATACTCCTCCGTGCACGCAATGTGCTTAAAAAGGGATCAAAGTTTTTCCTTCGCGTATTAATATATATATTATTCTATCTTTAATAAATACAAGAACAAATATTTGTAGCCTGTTTAATATATTAATGTATTAAAATATTTATAAAATTAATTTTAATTAAATCAGGTTATATTGAATAGTGCAATAAAATCTTCTATATATTCACTAAACAATTCTTTATTTATATATTTCAGCTATATTTGTTTTGGTCCTATTTATTTTCTTCCAAGCCTCCATTTCCATCACTTTCTTACGAATTTGTTCTGTCCCCCATCCTTATTTCCTTTAATTATTACGTAAAATAAGTGCATTTTTTATTCTTCTGCAGATAAAACCTTGAATATCTATATCTGAAAACATAGTTTTGGCTTACGTTTCTTTTTCAGCCACCGCCACCGCCTGAATCATGACAGAGTTGTATTTTAATGAATTATTCTGGATTTAGTAATTTTAGCTTGTTAGGTTTATCTGTGAATCTACAGTCGGTTTTAGCTCTAATACGTGTGTTACAAGATGTTTGATAGGATCCGTATAAGGTTTACAAAAGATTTATTGTAAAAGCGACCTTCTGCTTTCTTTACACTTGTGCTGTCAGAAGCCAAGGGCATTTCCGCAATACAATAGTGTTCTCCATAGTAGGAGAGAATCTAACATTAGGTTTTTCTATATTTTTTCAATATATTTCAATTTCATTCCACCATTTCTCCATACTCATCTCATCCATTTCGTTCATCTGTCCCTGTGATGGTGCGTCATGGTAGGCCGGCACCACTGACATTCACAGACCTCTATATAAGGAGCTTTATCTCATCTCATCCCTTGACCTGACCCTGATTTCACACGAGTTGAGGATTTTATAGAACGATTTTTACTTTATAAAGCGCTGTGCGTCGCGGCGTTAGCTATCTTCATTTCCGGTAATTGTAACTTCCTATTACACGAAATCACCAGATGTAGAATCATTTAAAAGGAATCTCAATTTATATTTTCTTTAATATTGGTTTTATAGTCATCAATCATTTTATTCTAGACACAAAATTAAGCCAGTGTTAACCCGTTTCGGTTCCAGCTAGACAGTGTTCAGAAGACATTTGTACACGTCCTGGTCTCTGTCGACCCTATGGACGGTATCCAGCATTCCTAGAGGTGTTCTAACTGCTGCCATTCGGGATACTAACTCCTAACTCACTGACACTAACCAACACGTAGTTTCATGGCCGCTCCGACATAAGCTCTCCATGCATCCCTATTCTGAGCTAGTATTTTCTGAAGGTACAACTTACTTTTCATTTTTTCAATTAGCTCCAATGATGACTGATTCAGTTTTCATTTAACTGGTATTGTAACTACTCATTCATAACTGTGAGTTTATACAATGCCAATAATAGTAATTATATTTAATATTTTGTTGATAGGAGAATGGGAATCAACATTAATGACCGCTTACTGCACAATTTATTATTCGCTGATGACCAGATGATAATATGATAAGATAAAGAAGACATAGAATATATGATTAGAAAGTTGGTAGATGCATTTGAGGTAGGTGGACTGAAGATAAATTATATTAAAACAGAATATATGGTAATCGGAGGAGATTCAGAAGACCTACAAATAAATAATATGATAATTAAACGTGTTAAAGAATTTAAATATCTTAGATCTATAATAGATAAATCTGGTACTGTGAAAAATATATTATTAACAGAGTAAATTGTGCAAGGAAGGCGATTAGATCTCTGAATGGTCTTTTATGGAATAGAAATTTGACCAGAAAAAAAAGAGAGATTATATAGACAATAGTAGAAAGTGTACTTACATATGGATCAGAAAGCTGGACAATAAATGAAAGTATGCAGAAAAGAATCTTGGCGACAGAAATTGATGGATTACGGAGAAGTATGAGAATATCCAGGCTACAACATATTCGAAATACATATATCAGACATGAAATGGACGCAAAAGAAACTTATCGATAGGATAACGATGAGAGCTCTACAGTGGTATGGACATGTACAACGGATGTCTGAAGACCAGTGGCCTAAACAGGTGTTAGATTGGATGGTACCAGGCACTAGGAAGAGGGGGAGAAGTAGAACAACATGGAATGAGGGAAGATATGATGCCATGATGTAAAGGGGTATGGAAGAAGGACAATGGGAAGATAGGAATCTCTGGAAAACAAGAATCAAGGGCGAACTGCTGTAAAGTGGAGAACCTGTATTAAGTAAGTAATATTTTGTTAGTATGTATTTTCGATAGATTGTAATAGATGGTAGATAGTAACTAAAGCATTACACGCGGACCAGTACATTCTGAACATATTTTAGCGATGTGTTCCTAGATTGGCTTTTGAATACTTATGCTTAACATGGTAATATTTATTAAAACAATAATGAAATTCGATAAAGTATGAAATATTTTTACATTGCAAGAATTGAAAATATTTTACGAATTCATTTCGAAATTCTGAACATAAACACCTCAACTTATTTAGGTAGACTATATATATATATATATATACCACCGCTGTGGTCTCGAGGTAGCGTGCTGCCTTGTCACGCAGCGGGCCCGGGTTCGATCCCCGGTCGGGGCAGTTTTTCTGGGTGAGGTTTTTATCGGGGTTTTTCCTCACCTGTAAGACAAATGTCAGGAAAACTTTAAGGCCCAAACGGTCCCCGAAATCATATGGTCATCATCATCATCCTTATCATTATCATCATCGCCATCATAATCCTTCACCGGCGTGGAAAGCAACGGGAAGCTACCACACCTACAATTACGTAGTAAAGCTGCAAGCATAACATGAAAATGTTATCATTGCAGTGAAGGACCTGCCTCCGGGCAGAATTACTATGGATGGATATATATATATATATATATATATATATATATATATATATATATATATATATATATATAATTCACGAGTTAAAGCAAGGATATGCACTATGTCCTGTGTTATTTAATTTTATACTAAAGCACGCAATGAAATTTATCGAGGCTAAAGAGGACGTGAAATCTAATAGTATTAATTGACTATTGGTATATGAAGACGAGGCAAGTCTAATATTATGAGATATTAGTGAGGAAATTCTAAAAGTCAATACATATTTTATTAAATGATACTAAGGAACTGGGACTGGAAGTTAATAAAAATACATATATGTAGGAAATCCATATATATATATATATATGATATGATATGAAAAGAAAAAAGAATGCTTGAGTCGGAATTTGAACTCGAGTCTCTAAAGTCTGTACCTTTAGCGCTCTAACCAACTGAGCTACCCAAGAATTCCAAGACAAACATACAATTTTCTTATACATGTAGTATTCTCAATTCACACAAGAGGTAGCGGAAATTTGTTCCAACTGACATCTAGCGGCTAACATAACAGTAAAGCAAATTTTTAAAGAGAATATTTACTTTATAGCACTAACGATCGTATATAGATATTATAAATATATTTTTGACATTTGGCAATGAAGGCAAATATGATATGAAAAGAAAAATGAATGCTTGAGTCGGGATTTGAACTCGAGTCTCTATAGTCTGTACCTTTAGCGCTCTAAACAACTGAGGTACCCAAGAATTCCAAGACAAACATACAGTTTTCTTACACATGTAGTATTCTCAATTCACACTAGAGGTAGCGGAAATTTGTTCCAACTGACATCTAGCGGCTAACATAACAGTTAAGCAATTTTTTAAAGAGAATATTTACTTTATAGCAGTAACGCTTGTATATATAGATATTATAAATATATTTTTGACATTTGGCAATGAAAGCAAATATGATATGAAAAGAAAAATGAATGCTTGAATCGGGATTTGAACTCGAGTCTCTAAAGTCTGTACCTTTAGCGCTCTAACCAACTGAGCTACCCAAGAATTCCAAGACAAATATACAATTTTCTTATACATGTAGTATTCTCAATTCACACAAGAGGCAGCGGAAATTTGTTCCAACTGACATCTAGCGGCTAACATAACAGTTAAGCGAATTTTTAAAAAGATATTTACTTTATAGCAGTAACACTTGTATATATATATATATGTAGATAGATAGATATTATAAATATATTTTTGACATTTGGCAATGAAGGCAAATATGATATGAAAAGAAAAATGAATGCTTGAGTCGGGATTTGAACTCGAGTCTCTAAAGTCTGTACCTTTAGCGCTCTAACCAACTGAGCTACCCAAGAATTCCAAGACAAACGTACAATTTTCTTATACATGTAGTATTCTCAATTCACACAAGAGATAGCGGAAATTTGTTCCAACTGACATCTAGCGGCTAACATAACAGTTAAGCAAATTTTTAAAGAGAATATTTACTTTATAGCAATAACGCTTGTATATATAGATATTATAAATACATTTTTGACATTTGGCAATGAAGGCAAATATGATATGAAAAGAAAAATAAATGCTTGAGTCGGGATTTGACCTCGAGTCTCTAAAGTCTGTACCTTTAGCGCTCTAACCAACTGAGCTACCCAAGAATTCCAAGACAAACATACAATTTTCTTATACATGTAGTATTCTCAATTCACACAAGAGGTAGCGGAAATCTGTTCCAACTGACATCTAGCGGCTAACATAACAGTGAAGCAAATTTTTAAAGAGAATATTTACTTTATAGCAGTAACGCTTGTATATATATAGATATTATATATATTTTTTTGACATTTGGCAATGAAGGCAAATATGATATGAAAAGAGAAATGAATGCTTGAGTCGGGATTTGAACTCGAGTCTCTAAGGTCTGTACCATTAGCGCTCTAACCAACTGAGCTACCCAAGAATTCCAAGACAAACAACAATTTTCTTATACATGTAGTATTCTCAATTCACACAAGAGTATATATACAAGCGTTACTGCTATAAAGTAAATATTCTCTTTAAAAATTTGCTTAACTGTTATGTTAGCCGCTAGATGTCAGTTGGAACAAATTTTCGCTACCTCTTGTGTGAATTGAGAATACTACATGTATAAGAAACTTGTATGTTTGTCTTGGAATTCTTGGGTAGCTCAGTTGGTTAGAGCGCTAAAGGTACAGACTTTAGAGACTCGAGTTCAAATCCCGACTCAAGCATTCATTTTTCTTTTCATATCATATTTGTCTTCATTGCCAAATGTCAAAAATTTATTTATACTATCTATATATACAAGCGTTACTGCTATAAAGTAAATATTTTTTTAAAAATTTGCTTAACTGTTATGTTAGCCGCTAGATGTCAGTTGGAACAAATTTCCGCTACCTCTTGTGTGAATTGAGAATACTACATGTATAAGAAAATTGTATGTTTGTCTTGGAATTCTTGGGTAGCTCAGTTGGTTAGAGCGCTAAAGGTACAGACTTCAGAGACTCGAGTTCAAATCCCGACTCAAGCATTCATTTTTTTTTATATCATATTTGCCTTCATTGCCAAATGTCAAAAATTAATTTATAATATCTATATATACAAGCGTTACTGCTATAAAGTAACTATTCTCTTTAAAAAGTTTGCTTAATTGTTATGTTAGCCGCTCGATGTCAGTTGGAACAAATTTCCGCTACCTCTTGTGTGAATTGAGAATACTACATGTATAAGAAAATTGTATGTTTGTCTTGCAATTCTTGGATAGCTCAGTTGGTTAGAGCGCTAAAGGTAGACTTTGGAGACTCGTGTTCAAATCCCGACTCAAGCTTTCATTTTTCTTTTCATATCATATTTGCCTTCATTGCCAAATGTCAAAAAAAAATATATATATATAGCTGGTCGTGCATTATTTTAAAAAAAATCAGGACATTTTTTAAAACAACGCGGGACATATTGTTATAACTGGGGACTGTCCCTCCAAAATCGGGTCGTCTGGTCACCTTACTAAGACGGCGCTGAGGGTATACAAAAAAAAAAAAAAATGTTTTCATAAAAATGGACAGTGACTTTAGGGACATCGCTACCATTAGAGGACCAATTTCGATTTAAGAAATCATCTTTACAAAATATCTACTTTATAGTATGTATACTAAAGTGATCCCACTACAGGGCTCAGGAGGCCCTTGGGGTAGTAGGAGGTTAAGGCTCCCACTTTTTCTAGACAATCGGCAATTGATGTCAGCCGGGTTGTCAGCCTTGAGTGACGACCGCCTTTATCCCCAGAACAAGCGTATGGTGCTCATTTCCATTAGCGGCTGAGTTGACCCCGGGGCAATAGTGCCGCTAGAAGGTTTGGGTCAGTTTAAAATAGTGTGATACTTCAATTACAATTTGAAGTTTTTTAAATGTATTTACAAAATGTATTTCATCAATTTCGAAAATTGTCTATATCACGTGTCCTTGAGGCAATCCTCTAATGAGAAAGTTGTATTTAATAAAAATTTGAGTCATAAATATCCACTATGTTTAGATCCAGCAGTTGTGTAGAATTTGGGTTCATGTAGCAAAGTGTATTTTGTCTGGTGTGTAAATTTTTTTCTTCAAATTCGTTTATATTTGTTAAATATAAAATTGGTACCTGGTAAGTCAGTCGTCCTCAATTAAATTATTAAATAGTTCCAATATGGAGGCCTTTAAAAACATTGTTTTATCTTCTGCATTTTAACTAGTACTGATGGTACTGATGTTGTTGTACAGGTTGTACAACGGGCTTATGTCAGCGGGTATGTTTTCATTGAGTAGGTCTGTGTTCTTCGCTTCTTTTAGAATCTCAGTGTCTTCCAGGATGCTGTTACTGTTGTGGCTATACTCTTTGTGTAGTACTGACATAGAGTACATCAGTACCAGTTAAAATGCAGAAGATGAAACAGTGTTTTTGAATGACCTCCATATTGAACTATTCAATAATTTAGTTGAGGACAACTGACTTACCAGGTACCAATTTTATATTTAACATCTTATTACATAACCTCAACGGTGCTTTAAGGGGGTGATGGGTGAAAAATTAACCATTTGAGATCAAAATTGACATTTTTATTTTTTATTTTTGTACTACAAAATAGCCTGTACTCTAATGTATATGTTGGCAAAGTTTCAGAGGCCTATGGCGCTTCTATGTGCCCTAAATTACGTCAGAGTTAAAAGGCTGCACCAGTTAAATGCCACCTGCATGCAAATCTTTAAACTTGTTTTTCCACACTTTTATTTTCATTGTATTTTTGTACATTCAAAATTGAATAGAATTCATAAAAAAATGTTGTCCTGGAATGTTCAAAATTTTACTGCATGTCCTAAAAACAATGGGTAACAAAGTAGTGCATGGGTTTCATGACTGAAGTAGTATTTTAAGAAATAAAAAGTATGCAATTATTATTTTTTTGTAATTCCACACATGAGGTACAACATTATTTTTTTCTCCCTTTGTATTCACATTATAAGAATTCTAATGCATGATGTTTTCAATATTTTAGGGGTCTTGTAAAAAATTGTGGAACCCATTTAATTATAATATATGCAAATTTTAAAAAATATAATATTTAATAACTCGTAAAATAAATGTCTCAGATGAATGAAACTTAAATACATCATTATATATCATGCAGTGAATGTTTGTACAAAACATCACGACTCTAGCTCAAAAAATGTAGAAAATAGAAATTTCACCCATCACCCCCCTTAATATGAATTTTAAAAGTGTTGATCGTTTATATTTGTGTGGAAATAATTATTAGCAACGCTTAAAATTTGTTTGGAAGGCAGATAGTTTTGTAGGATAACCTATATGTTTGTGCAGGCATTTAAATTACAAGGTGCACTCTTTAAATCTCGAATTAACTATGTAATATGAAACATGCTAGATTAATAATTTCCCAAATAGAACAAGTTTTGAAAGTTGCTCGGTATATTGCTTAGCATCCATTTAATGAAAGGGAAGCTATACATAAATATAACTACCATTGCATGCTCTAACAATACTTCATTCAAATCAAACTCGTATGAAACAATTCCATTGTTTCACTTTGAGTATACTTTTTTCTTTATTCTACAATCATTTTTACAGATGGTTACGTTAAAAACTGAAATATCGTATTTTAACCGAATTGACTTTTTCATGTTTCCCACAGGAACAGTTACATGTGGTACGAAAATATGTTTGTTTTGCAATTACTGATAAAGCTTCTTGATTAAATATTTGTTTACCAGAATCAAAACAAAAGCTGGATTATTAACAATATTGTTTTATTAATATTATTGCGGGCTATGTGCCATGGTCCATGACTGGTGTTACTTCCAGACGTTTCTCCCTCGACTGTGGAGGGCATCTTCAGTGGCGAGAACTTCTACGCAGTGTTCACTGATCGGAGGTTCGACTGTCAGAGAGGTTCACAATCAAGCCTCCGACCAGGGAACACTACTTAGACGTTTTCGCCACTGAAGATGTTCTCCGCAGTCGAGGGAGAAACGTCTGGAACAAACACCAGTCATGTACCACAGCCATATAGCCCGGAATATCTTAATATTATTATTACCGGCCGTGGAAGCCTGTATTCAACTAATGATGTTATACTCCTTGTTATTTATTTTCGTATTAACTACAATAATCATAACATTTCTTGTTCTCCTTTTAATCATCTTCGTCTGCTCTTTGATGCCTCTTTTTTTGATAATGTACACCCTACTCAAGTGACGTATATTTTAAACTGGAAAGGCAATTAGGACATGAAAAAACTATTGCACTTCCCCAGCATTATGGAATGAAAGTCCACTCTGCGGTGTCACATAGTATGTTATGGGTAGGGCTAGAATTTTTTAT
This sequence comes from Diploptera punctata, assembly GCA_030220185.1. Taxonomy (NCBI): domain Eukaryota; kingdom Metazoa; phylum Arthropoda; class Insecta; order Blattodea; family Blaberidae; genus Diploptera; species Diploptera punctata. The sequence goes on along the minus strand of JASPKZ010007345.1, from coordinate 337,763 downwards.
GATATAGCATATATTTTTTGTGAGAATGATATGTTTCTTAAATATGCATAAATGCTTTTTATACAAAAAATAATTGAATTAAAGTATTTTGTTAAGTTATATGTATGCATATTTGGCCATTGGAAAGTAACAGAGCATAGTATAGCAATTTATTGGTCACATTCGTCATATTTTGACTCTTTTAAGAAGTAAAGAACTTTTATCGTACTTTTTTCTTTCGTGTTCATTTGAGATGTTAAATTTCTCAGAATTTGTTTCTTGTAAAATCTATCTTCCTCTCTTATTTCGTTTCAATTCACTGTATGGACATTTCCCCTTACGTTTACCTGAGCAATCATTTATGTATTGTCTCGCAACAAGCAGGTATTTTAATAAAATAAAAAGCATGCTACAATATCAAATTCCATACGTTATTTTACTTCTAATTTGCATTGTATTCTTAGATTAATAATTAATTGTCATAAACGTAATAACTAATTGATTTTACAACTGAAATTATTACATAATTATAATGTTATTAGGACATATTTTTTATGCTACAGTGCATATTTTTTTGTAAATTTTAGATCATAACTGCATTTTGTTTTGCATATTTCGATGATTTTTAGGTCATAAAAATCCTACCCCTAGTTATGGGTCTTCCTCCTGGTCCAAGATATCAAGTACAGCAGTCATGACTCAAACCGGCCATTTTTTGGGTTGAGCCCATGTTCGTGAGGAATGACTGCAACCGTCTCCTTGGCCCCTATTCTACCCTTCTAGATTGTCATATAAGCTCGGAGCCATGAGGAAGCAGATTGGTGTGCCATATTACATCCACCCCTCCGGAAACACCAGGGATCGAACGTGGGATCCCAGTCCGGACACCCGCGCGTGCACCGAGACGGCATATACCGGTACACCTTATCTAGATTTTTTGGTGGCTCTTGGCGGACTAAAGTTCCGCGCCGTAGCCGAGTGGTTTAAGGCATGATGCCTTAGCGCAAACCTACGGAACTTGCGCTGGTTCGAATCCCTAAGGAGTAAGAAATTTTCTCATAGAATTTCGGCCAATATGGTAACAGTGCCTACTCAGCATTGTGAGCAATTTTTATAGCTACAATAGGTGGCGATCTACAATAGATCATATTTTCAATATTTTCATTCTCCATTCATGACCATTTGTTTTCCTCATCGCAATCGATGACACTTTTGTTTTCTTTAAAGATGATATAGCTGATTGTTAAAGTAGTCTTTTCCATTCGCCTGTCTGTTCTTTTTTTTTTGTTCTATTTTTTTTTTCTGGAACTTTATTCTCAAACACTTGAAATTGTTACCCTTCCTTAAAGTAAAACACCACGTTTCACATCCATATAATATAACTGGAAGATTAACAGTATTATTTATTTTTGGTTTAACACTTTTTGAGATGTTGGGAAGACAAGAGTTCTTGTAATGCATGATAGTTTTCTGTGTTGAGACTAAGTTAAATTCTCCTGAACCTAATTCATTATTATAAATTATTGTTTGTAGATATTTAAACTATCTCACTTGTTAAACATTTCCCTAATTTATTGTTAAGAATTCATCCATATTTAATAACGTATTTCTACGTTCTACCAAATGTTTAGTTTTAACAAAAAAATCACTTAGTATTCTTAAATATGGAAGGAAACACTGGTCAACATGATTTTTGTCTCATGAGTACCAATAGTTGTACTTAATGCAATTTTGTTGTCGTGTTTTCAAATATGTATTCGGAATTTCTCCATCACCCACAGTTTTTTTTATTTCAATTTGAATTAATGAATCTAAATAATTATGTTTTTAATAAACCTAGATCTCTTCACGGAAAATCTTGGCGCAGTGAGCGATGAGTAGGGGAACACTTTCATCAGAAGATTTCAGGAAAAGAGATATCAAGGCAAATGGAATCGTAATATGCTGGCCGAATATTGTTGGACCATCAAGAAGCATACTCCACAGGCGAAATATAGCAGAAAATCGTCATTTCTTACTTTCTAGGTGAGTCCGATTGTTCGAATATTGTGTAGTTACGAATGTAGAAAATATTAAAGTGTTTGAAATTATAAATGTCTGTTCTCTCGTAAACCTTGCGTGATGGAGAAACACCGATATCATATTTGAATTCAGGAGAAAAAATACTTTCAGAATCACATATTTTTCTTTCTGAGACAAAAAAAAGTTTATTTTTTGTTGCTCAGTGAAATCAACTATTTTATGTAGTAATGCTTCGAAGTATAGCCTATTTAAACTATCTATTTGCTGCCTCTTGCTTCTATTTCAACAAAAAGGTCATCAATGATGTTCTGCAGTATTTGCAGTCAAATCAAGTTTACATCGGTACATGATTTTCCTTTCCCCTACGTTCTATAAATAAATAAATAAAAAAAATAAATATAATTCGGTCTTAATGTCAGAGATATATTGGGAAGAACGTTCTATCTTAATGTCGACCTTTTTGATGTTACTTTTAATAAGAAATAGTTAATTTGCCACTCTGAGAATACAGACGGTCATGAATACGGGATATAATGTAATGGAATGTTGGTAGATTGATCCCGCAGGATTCAAGAATGTTCATTTGATTTCAATGTTGGCAGAGAAGCACAAGAGAAATTGCTTCATAAAATAATTAGAACCGTATAGTTTGAATGTGTCCCTGTTTGCTAGGAATGGAAGTATCGTGTAACATGTGTTAAATCTGTCAAACGTACATTGTTTGTTTGTCTCTTCTAATGTTGTATCTGGTTTTAGCGTTGTCTGAATTAATGACGCTATTGAGATCGTTCTAATGGAAATATTTTTTTTACACATCTTACCGATCCTACCTAGTAAACAACGAAATGGCCATTACCAAAATTTAATATATACATATATATATATATATATATATGTCCACCGCTGTGGTCTCGAGGTAGCGTGCTGCCTTGTCACGCAGTGGGCACGGGTTCGATCCCCGGTCGGGGTAGTTTTTCTGGGTGAGGGTTTTTATCGGGTTTTTCCTCACCCGTAACACAAATGTCAGGCAAACGTTAAGGCCAAAACGTTCCCCAAAATCATATGGCGATCATCTTCATCATTATCATCATCATCATCCTTCACCGATGTGGAAAGCAACGGGAAGCTACCACACCTACAATTCCCTAGTAAAGCTGTAAGCATAGCATGAAAATGCTATGATCACAGTAAAGGACTTGCCTTCGGGCAGAATTACTATGGATGGATATATATATATATATATATATGGTATGATAAGAAAAATAAATGCCTGGACGGGATTCGAACCCGGATCTCTGAGTCTGTACCTCAGTGTGATATCCATTACACCACCAGGCGAATCTAATTCAAACATTTATTTTTCTTATATATGTATTATAAATAAATGTTTGAATTGGATTCGCCTGGTGGTGTAATGGATATCACACTGAGGTACAGACTCAGAGATCCGGGTTCGAATCCCGTCCAGGCATTTATTTTTCTTATCATACCATATTAAGCTTGCATTGCTCAATGTTAAATATTTAATTATAACATATATATATATATATATATACATATAAGGCCAAGACATTCCACTGGAAGTCGTAGAGCCTCACGAAGAAGATATATATACATATAAAGTAATAGGACTTTATTAGACTACAAGCAAGATATATACAATGTTATTTACAAATATGGGTCGCACGGGCAGTAAGCCGTACGTGCTGTTGATAGTCCGTTACAATAAAGTAATATTTGGTAATAGTAAAAAGAAAACAATTATATTACAATTACATAAAGAAAACACAATAATATTACAGTTACATAATAATACAATAACATTATACATTAATTATGTAGAATTATTAAGAATTAATGGTATTGTATCTTGATAACATGTATTAATTCATCAATGAGTGTTGTTCTTATTTTCCGCGTTTTGTCCAGAAATTTACCCAAGTTTATCCAATTTTCTGGATTTATCATTAATTCGTAGTATGCCAATCTTTCATGATTCATTTATTCATAGTGTTCTGCTCAAGAGCAGGTCTTTCACTGCAAACTCAGCATTCTCCACTCTTTCCTTAACTCAGCTTTCCTTTTTGTATCTGCATACAAACCATTTATTTTAATATTATCTATCATCTGATGCCTTTTTCTGCCTCTAACTTTCTTTCCGTTGACCATTCCTTCTAGAGCATCCTTCAGCAGGCAGTTTCTTCTTAGCCAATGGCCAATCCAATTTCTTTTCCTCTTCTTTATGAGTTCCAGCATTATTCTTCTTTCACCCACTCTGTCTAGCACATCTTTATTTCTTACTTTGTCTGTCAATTTTATACGTTCCATTCTTCTCCATATCCACATCTCAAAAGCTTCCAGTCGCTTTTCCTCATCCGTCGTAATGTCCACGTCTCTGCACAATACAATGCTACACTCCACACAAAGCACTTCACTAGCCTCTTCCTTAATTCTTTTGCCAAAGGTCCGCAGAAAATGCTTCTCTTCTTGTTGAAAGCTTCTTTTGCCATTGCTATCCTCTGCTTTACTTCTTGACCGCAGTTCTTGATATGAATTTAGAAATTCTTCCGGTAATAACTGACGCCTCAAATATTCTAATATATATATATATATATATATATATATATATGTGTGTGTGTGTGTGTGTGTGTGTGTGCGTGCGTGCGTGCGTGTGTGTCGGCCGCGATGGACTAGTGGTTATACTTCTTGTCTCAGCTTCCGAGGGTCACGGGTTCAAACCCGGCCGGGGCCGATGAATTTTCTTAGGATGGAAAAATTCATAGGGCAATTCCTCCGGGATGGACTTTAGGCTGTGGGTACCAAGTCTGAAGTATTTCAGGCTCTTAAAATATCCTTACAGAATATTTTGTCATATGGAAGTGAAACTTGGTCTTTGACGGAATTACAAAAGAATAAAATTAGAACAGTTGAATTTGATTATTTTAGAAGAAGCCTCCAAAAAACAAGATAGGATAAAATAAGAAATGAATTCCTTTGGAGAGAAATGAATGTCACTACATCTGTTGTTAAGAGGATTGAAAATCAACGCTTAAATGGTATGGCCATGTACAAAGAATGGAAAATGAAAGATGGCCAAAAAATATATACCAATGGCCACCCCCTGGAAGAAATAAACGTGGCAGACCAAGATGGAAATGGAGAACCTACGTCAGAACTATAATGGATGTTATGAATTTGGAAGAGGGAGATTGGAATGCTAGAGATACATGGAAACTGAAGACGGCAAACCTATAAGTGGGGGAAAGCCGAGAAGAAAAGAAGAAAAATATCCTAAAATTCTAATAAAAAGGCATCTAGCAAAATTGACTTATGCCCTACCTGTAACTATATAACGGTGAGCTACATCATATCGTATTTATAGGAAACCAGATACAATAAGAAGAGTTAAGTCTCGTAGACTGTGATGGGCAGGACATGTGGCAAGGATGGGGAATGGCAGAGGGCATGGAAGCTTCTTGTAGGAAAACCAGAGGAAAAACGCCGAGTTGTATACCAATAATGAGGTGGGAGAATAACATTAACTATGATTTGAGAGAAGTAGATTATACAAGGGATGATCTGAAAACATTAGCTCAGGAGAGATATATGGAGAGCTTATGTCTTCGCGGGCGTGAAGCTGCGGGTTTCATAAAGCGATTGAGTTACTTACTTATGTACCTTAAAGGTTTGTCTCCTCAACTTCCTAGTAGTAGGCCCTAATAGTAGTAGCAGTAGTAGTAGTAGGCCTGGTCACTCCACTAGGGCCTTGATAAAAGCTCGCCAACGCACTCTGTTGTTAGTCAATGCCTTAATTTCATTTCAACTCATCCCTGCCTGTTCAGCTGCATCCCTGATGGTATTACTCCATGTTGCCCTACGTCTTCCTCTTCGCCTTCTCAATCTTTGGCGGTTCCAATAAAATGCCATTTTTTTGTTATCTAATTTCTTTACAAATTTCATTTTAATTCGTTCTCCTGCAACGTTCTTTATTTGTTATAATATTTGTATAATATCTGGCCACCATATACCCAAGATATTTCTCAGGCAGCGATTTACAAAGATTTTCAATTTCTTTCCAAAATGTTTTATAGCCTTCGACATAATCAGCACATTCTAAACTTTCTAATTTTGCATTCAAACCCCACTGTATATCATGACGTTTCCTACTACTTAATTCATTCATTACATAATCCATGACCAATAGTGGGGACAACAAACATCCCTGTTTAACTCCTCTTTCAGTGCCTCAACTTCCTAGACTATCGTTTCCCAACCTGTGGTTCGGGAACCCCCAGGGGGTTCGCGAAATATTTGAAGGGGTTCGCCAAAACTTTTCCTTAATTGCGGATTTCGAGGTTAGGTCTATTATTGTTTCCTTCATTTCTGAAGCATTGTAATAATAATAATAATAATAATAATAATAATAATAATAATAATAATAATAATAATAATAATAATAATAATAATAATAATAATAATAATAATAATAATTGAATCGGTCATTTCGAAAAGGGATCATCTCCAATTTTCCTGAAATTCACTTCTTTCGTTATTCCATGTTTAGATACTTACTTCCCTCGTTTCCGTGTCAGAATGCATCAACTACACTATTCCTTTACCACTTTCTGACTTTATTCAGTAGCAATTTTAGATTCTATGCTTTATCTGAACAAGCTGAATCAGTTTTTTTTCCGTCTCCTGTAAAATTTGTTCAGAAATTTGTAGAACTGTAGATGATCTCTTTTCGAAATGACTCATTCAATAATAATAATAATAATAATAATAATAATAATAATAATAATAATAATAATAATAATAATATAATAATATTATTATTATTATTATTTTAAAATAAAATTAACCCTATAATGCTCCTTGTGTATGTTTAACATCGATATGTATCACATTATTTCCACAATAAATTAATATTTACCGCGAATGCCTGATTTTACAGTTATGTAACAACGTTAGGAACGCATTTGATTTCGCTGCAACTATGCCTACACGTTGTGTAACATTTAAGCCGTAACTAGAGTGACTTTAGGTTTTAATCGCTAAGTGTTAAGTTAATTTAAGGTTATTAAACCTTTTGCTTGGAATTAAATTTTATGCATGTCTACTGTATGTATATGTAAACGTCAGTGGTTCACCCAACTCAGATCGTTGTGGAAGGGGTTCGCGAGTCGAAAAAGATTGAAAACTACTGTCCTAGACTATTAAAAATTGTAGGTCTATCAGAACTAGTCTAGGAAGTTGTACATTTAAGGTACCGTACATAATTTTTAATGACATATTATAATTTTAATATTGTGACTATCGCCTCAATGTAGTTGTTTGTGTGGCAAAGTTTGAGTTCACAAACTTCTTTCAAAGGCCACAATACAATGGACTGTAAGACTAGGTTCCATTGAAAGAATATACTAGTCAATATAATTTTAGTAAATTTTATTTTACTTTAGAAAACACATTAAAGCACCTCAATTTTGTATTTAATAATTCATTGCAAGTTTAGTAACTTGATTTGTAACGCATTACTGCGGAGATGTAGGACGCCTGTTACGTGCACGAAACTTTAGCTGCATCTGAGGGCCTGAAGCTGGTGCAAGACATTATAAGCATTCAGACCCAAGTTTCCAGAAGCTTCTACATACAAAGGAACTTAGTTTCGCGGACAAAAAATTGAGCACGAAAAGCTAGAAGGGCCAATGAAACAATTATATATTTAATTATTTGCCGCCAAAATATGTTAAGACAAAAGGCATGTAAGAATGACTTGTGATATTTTTGATGATTATTCCATAAGAACTTCAATGCAAGAAGGACTTATAGTACATGTATTACGCATTTAAATACAGGTCATATAAAACTTTAAAAATAAAAATAAATAAAAAAATCAAGTAAAATAAGAATTATCCAGTAGTTTTACTATGCATTTTATTAATGTTGACGATACTGGACTATTGATATATGCAGTTTGGTGAAACGTCGGCAGATACTCTTGCTTTTTGACACATATCGGCATTGATTGATTCACTGTATTAACTTAATTTCCACAGCTTTCAGAAATAAGGGAATTGAAGGGAAGTGAGTCTGGCAGATTTGGATTGGATTAAACGCTTTACTGGCAAGTAGGATAAGACGCTACTTCCTCCGGGCGGCGCGGCGCGGTGTGGCGCTAGGAGTTTAAGTTACTTACTCCAACTCTCTGGCACTAATGCACCCGGAGGTTCGTTACCACACGGACATAAACTCTCCACTCATCCCTGTCAGGAGCTAATATTTTCCAATTATAACTAACTCACTGGCACCATCGAACCCAGAGTTTGATGGCCTTGCTCTCCATACATCCCTTTACTAACTAACTACCTAACTCACTGGTTCTGTCGACCCCGTAGGTTCATAACCGCGCGGACATAACCTCTCCGTACATCCCTATCGTGAGATATTTTTTCCCAATCATACCCTGTATAATCTACTTTCCTCAATCATGGTTAATGTTATTCTCCCACCTCATTCTTGGTCTACCAACTGTGCGTTTTTCTTCTCGTTTTCCTACAAGAAGCATCCATACACCTATTTCAATCCCCATTCGTGCCACATGACCTGCCCATCACAGTCAACGAGACTTACCTCTTCTTATTCTATCTGATTTCCTATAAAGATGATGTAGCTCACTGTTATGCAGTTTTCTCCATTCACCTGTCTGTTCATCTCGCTTCGATCCAGACATTTTCCTATACTCACAAAGTAACTAAAATGGATACCTGGCAGGTTTCGTCGTCCTCAACTAGGTTTTTTTTTAACTTTTAAGAACTTAGGCCTTTCGGAAACCGGCTTCCATCTTCAGCAGAAGTATGTGCGCTACCATATGTTTTTTTTTTTTTGGCGACGCTCTTGATGTCCTGCTTTGTGACTATTTTATTAAAAATACTACCAGTTTGTCATTTCTGATATTCTCTCCTGCCATTGGCGTATTGTAACCCACTTCTGGGGTTTGGGTGCGTGGAAGGGAGTTACTGTACTCCAAATATGGCTGGATGTTGATGATGATGGTAATGATGTGCCAGGAGAGACCTTAATCCTAAACTTATCTAATGAGGTGAATGTGACAATGTTAACCAGAGACCGTTTGGTACTCACTTCTAGTTTCATAGACTTCGTTTTATGGTGCCACACATACAATTAAATTTATTTATTTTGTTTGCTATGTCTTCACTTTTTCCATATGACACATTGTATCCCAGATAATTAAAACTGCTCACCTGTTCTACTGTTTTATTCTCTAATGAGGTTTTTACTCTTAGTGGTTCAGACCCTCGAAAAGCGGTGTATGATCTAACCAAGTAACTAACTCACTGGCACTATCGAACCCGTAGGTTCATGGCTAGGCGGGCATAAGCTCTCCACACATGCCTATCCTGAGATAATGTTTTCCAATCATCCCCTGTATAATCTACTTCCCCCAAATCATAGTTAATGTTATTCTCCCACCTCATTCTTGGTCTACCAACTGGGCGTTTTCCCTCTGGTTTTCCTACAAGAAGCTTCCTGCATCTCTTTCATTCCCCATTCGTGCCACATGTCCTGCCCATCGCAGTTTACGAGACTTAACTGTTTTTATTATATATGGCTTCCTAATGTAGTTAACTGTTATGTTGGCTGTGTATAATCTAAAGTTTAAAATGATGTCCCGACAGATGATGCCCCCGTAAGGCCCGGGTTGCATGTAAAAGTACCAAGAAAGGGAGAGGTTAAGTTAAAGTAAAAAAGAGCATTTCTACTAGTTACCCTTAATTAAAGTTCCACGAATCGACAGTGCGTTGTTTAACAGAAGTTATACAATTTTAATGGAAGTGTGTGATGGAATAATTCGAATGATATTGAAAATTTGAGTAAATTTCATATCAGATGTGTGGGTAAAAAGAGTTAACGAGGAGACGGTGGACATGTCCATGTCGATTCTCCGACCTTTGAACGGAGTGAATTTAAATATTTAGAATTTGAGGCAGGATCTGTCACATACGAACACATATACTGCTCCTACACATTTTATGTTTCCCCTCTGTAAATATTTTACTTCTCAAGGCACATCCTACTATTTTATTCGATTTTCATGTCATGGGTTTGACTCTACATGTAGGTTATCTCGGAAACGATTCTCATCTGATTAAATATCCTTATTAGCGAATTATAAAGGATTGTAGCTATTTAGCTTGAAACAACTAACTCACAGATACTGTCAAACACGTATGTCCATGGCCACGCGGACATAAGCTCTCCTTACATCCCTACTCTGAGCTAATATTTTCCAGTCATCTCCTATATAATCTACTTCCTTCAAAAACATGGTTAATGTTATTCTCCCACCTCATTTTTTGTCTACTAACTGGGCGTTTTTCCTCTGGTTTTCCTAAAGAATCTTCCATGCCCCTCTTTCATTCCCCATGTAGTGCCTATCGCAGACTACAAGATTTAACTATTCTTATTATTATTATATCTGGTTTCCTATAAAGTTCATATAGCTCACTATCATGTTGTCTTTTCCGTTCACCTATTTGTTCTTCTCTTTTTGATCCAAAATTTTTTTCTAATAACTTTACTTTCAAATACTCGTAATCTTTTGTGCTCCCTTAAAGTAAGAGTCCATGTTTCGTATCCATATAACCGGGAGAATAACAGTTTTATATATTTTCAGTTTAACGTTTTTTTGAGAAAAGTTGGAAAGACAAGAGTCCGTGTTATGCATGATAGTATAAGGCCTACATTTCCAGAATTGAGCCTATGTTTAATGTCTTTGTTCGCCTCATTTCTATTTGTAATTATTGTTCCTAGGTATTTGAATTCAGCCACCTCTTCAAAATTTCCCTAATTTGTTATTAAATGACCATTTACATTATATAATATAGTTCTATATGTGAACTTATATTTAGTTTTATTGATGTTTACTTCCAGTCCCAATTTATTAATGATAATCAATAGCTATCCAGCTTCTACCTGTACTTATCAAAATATTTTTGAACTTTTATTTTTTTATAAATCTTCATTTGATTTTTAAAGTTTGTCCTCTGAATCCTGTATAATTAAGAGGACATTTGCATTTGTAAGGATTTGCACATCAGTTCTAGGTGCTCGCATTAGAGGAACTGATGTAAAAATATCAGCATATGCAGACGACTTCGTGATTATACAGGATTCAGGTGAAAAACCTAAAAAAATCAATTCACTTATTACATCAGATCGTAAAGGAACATAATTTTAAAATTCATACTTCTAAAACTAAGATCATGGCATTACATGGTAAATATCCAGCAAAAAGCAAACATTATTTTAGATGACTATTTAACTCATGCCCCAAATGGGAGTCAATGACCAATCACGTTTCAATGATTTCTGTTTTACAACCAATCAGAGTCGTGTTTCACGAAATATTTATCAGTGTTAGGATTATCATATATTAAACAAAGCTCCTCCTTTTTAATATTCTGAACAGGTCTGACCGTTATTTTGCAGTGACTGAGCCTATAACAAATACGGCTACCAGATTGTATATAATAGTGCTTACATGTCAACATTTGTAGCAATTGATTATACCACCAAAAAAAGAAACCACTGTTTGCACTTTCTTAAATGTATTTTTTCCCAGGTAATAATCGAGAAAAATATAATTGTCATATTTACATCATACGACATCAAAAATGAATTAATATACAGATTGATGTGTTTCATTTTTTCTCCACTAGAGAGCATTCTTACAATATTGCGTTCCTTTGGCAATAAATAGTATGATCTGGTTGCAGTGATAAACAAAAGAAGCAGTAGAAGCGTACCTATCGTTTCTCATTTGTTTTCAAACATCGCCGTTTACATTAAATATATAAATATTTTAAAATAACTATAGTTAAATAATGATTTGTGAGTAAACAGCTTAATTTTATTCGTTAAATAGTCCTAACAAATGCCACTCTTGATTTCCAAATTCTCTAGATAAATTCACTCCTCACTTCGTGAGTCGTGAATTTATCGATAATTTGGAAATCACTCGTGGCATTACTTATGATAATTGCCTGGAACAAGTCTAATGTTTTAATTATTATTTGGGTTGCAACGATACTCATGATTTGGATCTTGATATAGCAAATAAACTAAATAGATATCAAATGATGTTTGGAACAATTAAAATAACACTGAATACAACACGAATATACACTAAAATGAAATTATATAAAGTAATGGCAGTACCGACTTTGACATATGGCAACGAGTCCTGGACAATAAGAAAAAATTACATTGGTCGACAAAAATTAACTTTTTCCTTTCACAAGAATAAAAATATGAGATTTTAGAAGTATTTTTGATCCTGAATTTAAATATCTTTTCATTTGTTTCCTATCAGGCAAGAGTTTGCTGTGATATTCATTTATATTTTTTTATAATTTTTAATAAAATCAATCTAATTCTAACTCATTTTGACTTACCTAGAAAGTGGTAGATAGTGATTTTTGGACATATTTTATGTAAGATCATTTTTATTTCCATCTGAATCATTTTCAGTTTGAGCTCGGTCAGAATCAGAGTTATGAATTAAGGTCATATCTGCATATACTGGTACAGGGAACTCTTCATATAAGGTAAAGCTTTCTATGAGAGGTCAAATAAAATGCTAAAATCAATTTTAAAAAAGTAGCTGTCACAAAAAAACTGTGCCTGATGGAAAAATTCTGACTACATATCTGAATTCAGTATGAAAAAATGCACTAGATTCACTAATCAGATTTCTTGTGAAGAAAAATTTGTCGACCAGTGTAATTATAGCCTTATCCAGAACAGCCTTTACTAATCCCCTCCTCTCTCTATACTTCGCTTACATTGGGCATACTCTGCCAAAACCTCAAACTGCAATAGAAAGATGCGCACTGGACTGGAATCCTCAAGATCAAGGGGGAGAGGAAGATCAAAAATATCTCGGAAGAGGACTTTCGAAGGAGAAATACGTGAAATGGGAAAAACTTGGTTGGAGGAGAAGAGGTGTACAGATTATACAGCTAAATTAAGAAATTCCATTACTGCCCTAATGCTTCAGGTAGGAGCAAAAGGAAATGATGATAATGAAGAAAAAACTGAAAAATAAAAAAAAAATAGATACCGGAACTCCCTTTTGGCTCAGAAAGACAACCCAATATTTTTTCCAAAAAAAAAAAGGCAATTTTCCATTGAAATAGGATGGAGGCTTAAACATTAGTTGCTGAACTCGATTAATCTTCTTCTTCTTCTTCTTCTTTTTCTTCACGGTTTAGGAGTATTTACTAGCCTGTTCCGGCTCCAAATTGCTGCTCTTTCCATCTTTTCTTTGGCCTTCCCAAACTTCTTCTTCCTCGTGGTGAATAGCTGTATGCTGCTTTTGGTATTCTATTATCAGTCATCCTTGCCAAGTGTTCTTTCCAGTTTGTTCTGTATTTCTCTATTGTTGTGTTTAATTCCTGTACTTTTAGTTCTTGTCTTATTTCTGTGTTATGTTTTTTGATATCCTGCTATTGGTCTGATGCATCTCATTTCAGCAGCTTGTAATTTGGCAGATTGTTGCGTTGAACTCGATTAATAATAATAATAATAATAATAATAATAATAATAATAATGCTTTATTTTAGCTTGCAGAGTTTAGGCCATAATACCTTCTCTTCCACTCAACCAGCGAATAATAGAATTATACAAAAATTTCATGCTTATTACATTTTTAAGATTTTAAAATTCAGACTAAATAAAATACAATTATTTTGTGATCTAATACTAGCTAAAACTAACAAAAACATGGAATATAATAAAATAAAAATAATATAAAATAAAGTAAGTAGCGCCTACATGATTATTTATAGAATGCTGTATATAGTTGTTATGCAGTTAATGTTTTCATTGTGTCGAACTTAAGATATCAGTTTTATGATGTCCGTCGCCGTGGCGTAGTCGGTAGAGTCCCTACCTTCCACTCCGGCGAGCCGGGTTCTATTCCCGGCGGGGTAGGGGATTTCAAATCTCCACCTTGGGTCTGGGTGTGTGTCCTGTCTTGTGTGTGTATGTGTGAATAAGATAAAAAGGTTAACAAATGTAAAACAAAAAGGAAGAACAGTGTAAACGAAAGAAAACGAGAAAGAAAAAAAAAATGATAGTGATTGAGTAATGTAAGGCCAGCAAATCTTCTTATGAACTCCATTTGATTATGTTTTAATTTCCTTCTGTCAAATCTAGGCTATTTAATGCCCAATTCTCTCGATCATATTTGAACTGCCGTCATTTTATAGACTCGAAATCTTCGAATATAAATTACTTTTATTGCTTATATAAAAATGTTGATATATTTGTGTTGGTAAGGGTATGAGAGATGAGGGGATGAGAGGGCTAGTAGCTATTGATATTTTAATTCTGTATATATCAATATATTTCCGTTGTTAGTGATATCCGTTATAGTCTATAACATAGAATGTAATTTTAATATAAACATCGGAGATACAATGTTTGTAAATCGGTAAACGTATAAAAATAAAATTCACAAACTGATTATCTGTCTGTATTCATAAATGCAGTCTGTCGAGCGATGCTTTTTTATATATTGTATATGTCATGCAGTCATATAGGCTCATAGCATGCGAATTTTGATCCCCATGGGACTGGATTTCAAGCTGTGATTCGTGATTCGCAGTTTACATCATTATATTTCTGAACTGTTAATCCGAGGATGACGTCTCTTTACTTCTTTTTTTTTCTTCTCTTTATTTTAGGTCCATGACCTGTCTCATCCAGAATTAAAGAGTCCCTAATTCTCTTTTTTGGTTTTCCAGGTGTCTTTTTCCCATCCTCTGGTAACTTATCTCTTGCTATGCGTACAATTGTATCTGTTGACATGCGAGATATATGTTGACTACATTCAAATCTTTTTTCCACCCATTCACCTATTGCCTGAATATTCAGCTGTCTTCTTATTTCTTCATTTCTAATTTGATCTTCCTCGGAATATTCATTCCAGTATCTGCTCTTTTTTCGGAGGCAGTCGATATTGGGTGCATCACAGCTTTATATATTCTTGTTTTGGTACTTTTATTTAAGTACTTGTTTTTCTATACGATATCATCATACATCCTGTCACTCTCGCTGCTTTATTAGCCTGTGACGTCATTATGTAACGATCTCCAGGTAGTTATTTCCATACCCAAATATCTGATTATCATAACCAACTCAATAATTTTCCTTTCTAATTCTAACTTGCATCTTACTTATTGTTACTGTTTTGGTTTTTGCTAACGATATTTCTCTTTGCTAATTTCTAATAATTCTACAAAGAATAGTTTTTCATAACACAAAGTATTAGTTTTAATATTTTGCTAGGAATAAATTATATTTTTCATGTTTTGTCTCCTTAGTACTAGCCTATTTTCCTCTGGCACAGTGAGTAAGTTTATAAAATATTTTGGGGATGCGTAGACTTTCTTCTTACTCTATTTACTTTAATTTTCAGGAGAACTCAATCAAGTTTTTTATTTCTTTTAAAAAATCAAGATAAACCACCGTTGAGGTTGTTGATTAAAATATTAAAATTATAAAACTCGTACCTGTTGTGTCAGTCGTCCTCAACTAAAAAATAATTTATATTTTTAAAACATAGTCAAACTTTAAAAAATGTAGGCCTTTCAGAAGACAGTGTTTCATCGTCTACAATTTATACCGAAGATTTTAGTAGATTTAACCTGGATCCTCTGTATAAAATCTACTAAAACTTTCAGTGCCAATGTAGATGCTGATAATGGAAGACTGTCTTCTGAAAGGCCTACATATTTTAAAGTACGGCAATGTTTTATAAACGATAGTTCGTTTTAGTTCAGAACGGGTGATATATTATGTACGAATTTTATAATTTTAATATTTTACCCATTTCATAATAATAACACTGTATAGAAGAAAGTTCAACATTTCTTGATCACAAAATGTACAGTTTTATGCACGAAACTGTTTCAGAAGAGGAGATAGAACCCCATGGACATAAAATAGTATTTCTTAAATATAGTGTTAGAACAACCTTCTTAGAAGGTTATTTATAAAAAATTAGGCCTAATTAATTAATTATATCTATCTACAATAGCGTAAGAGCCCAATTTTGGACCTTAGCTTCTCATTTGTTTGGATTTACTAGACCAAGTTAATTTACTTACACCTATTTCCCTAAAAATAACGTGAATGATATGTGGTCAATATACCAACCGAATGAGGCATCTAGTAGACAGCTAAGGTATTACTAGGATGAGTAACTTTTGCTTAGAGGCCTCTTTATTCAGGCTTGAGGTTCTTTTACGAGCCTAAAAATCTTCAGACTCGGGACCCACGGCTTAAAGTCACTCCTGGAGGACTTGCTCCTTGGATTCTTCCATCCTAAAAAAAATCTATCGTCTCCGGCCAGGTTTGAACCCGCCCCCTCGGGACCACAATAAAGGAACCAGTCCGCTACGGACGACAATTATTTAACTCCAAGAAAAAACTAGAATATCCTTTACACCGAGTAGCGAACAACCGCCTGCTTAAGATGGGATTGGTCCCTAATGGCCTACTAACTAACTCACTGCCACTATCGGGTCCATAGGTTCATGGCCGCGAGGACATGAGCTCTCCACACATCCTTATATTGAGCTAATGTTTTCCAATCATTCCCTGTATAATCTACTTCCCTCAAATCGGGGTTAGTTATTCTCCTACATCATTTTTGGTGTACTAACATGGCGTTTTCTCTCCGGTTTTTCTACAAATGGTTACATGCCTTTCTTTCATTTCCCATTCGCGGCACATGTTCTGCCCATCTCAATATACGAGACTTAATTATTCTTATTTTATGTGGTTTTCTATAAAAATCATGTAGGCCTAGTTCACTGTTACATAGTCATCTCCAATCGTCTATCCAACTCTCTTTGGTCAAAAAAAAATTCCTAAGAACTTTATTCTTATATACGCTCAATATTTTCTCCTCCCTTAAAGTAAGAGTCCTTATTTCGCATCCTCATAATATAATTGTCCACCGCTGTGGTCTCGAGGTAGCGTGCTGCCTTGTCACGCAGCGGGCCCGGGTTCGATTCCCGGTCGGGACAGGCTCCTGGGTGAGGTTTTTCCTCACCTGTGAGACAATTGTAAGGATGCCTAGGGCCCAACGGTCCCCGAAAATCATTCGGCCATCATCATTATCCTTATCATTATCTTCATCATCCTTCGTCGGTGTGGAAAGCAAGGAAAGCTACCAGACCTATAATTCCCTAGTAAAGCTCTAAAGCATAGCATGAAAATTCTATGATTGCAGTGAAAGTCCTGCCCTCGGGCAGAATTACTGTGGATGGATAACTTATATATAATTGGGAGAATAACAATTTTAATAAATTAACCTCTTCTTCTACTACTACTTCATGAAATTAGGTCTTTTGGCCTGTTTTCACATCAAGTGGGATTTAATGAATTTTCCCATCTAGTAAATGGGCGTCCAACAATTCTGTGTCATAAATTAACTTTTTAACTATGATGATCTTGAAGAAGATTTTCGGGCTGTAGGCCTTGAGGATGCCAGACGCAGTCTCTGGCGAAATGTCGGGGAACTACAAGCCTCACGACCACGGCCTACAGCCCGAAAATCTTCTTCAAGATCATCATAGCAACTCCGGCCGTGAAAGTCTACGTGAATACATAACTTTTTAACGTTTTTCTAGAGATGTTAGGACGATAAGAGTCCCTGTAAATGCACAATAGCACGTATTTTCAGAATTAAGCCTATGTTCAGTGTCCCAAATGGTTTACAATGTTTTAATTGTTCAAATAGTTGAGGAGGCTGTATATAAGGTACACAATTTTATAATTTTATATTATTTATTTTATACACGCTAATACCACAGTGGAATTTTACCATGACATTAGCATTAACTGTAATATATTATTGAATTGTGTGAGATATGAAACGTGGCAATGTTTGAAAATGTTGTACAAAAAAATACTGTGAATTTTAAAGCCTACGGCGTATGTTATTTCAAAAATAAATCTAAACAAATATAAATTCTTTCTTTTTATCTTTTTTTCATTCTAAAACTGTATTTCACAGTGGGTTTATTTTAATATAAAAAAGATGTATCTAATAAACATATAATAATTATAGGCTGGGTATATTTATAAGGCGTAATATAGTTGTATTAAAACAAATAGAATACACATGATTAATTTTAAAACTAATTTCATAATGAAATAAAATTTTGAAATCGAAAAATATGATAAAAGAAGGTAATTATTTTTTAGAATATACTTTGTATTATTTTTGTAATAACACACACTGTAGGCTTTAAAATTAACATTTTTTAAATTTTAATCAAAGGAGGATTATTTTATGGTATTTAGTGTATATTACAGAAGTTCTTTTTGTGTTTTAACTTGCACAGTGCAGTGTTATTTTTAAAAAGCTTTGTATCGACAATTAAATTGGATGATCACCTCTATTATTACCTCCTCTCTTTTTTAATCCCCTCTCTGTTTTAAACCCCCTCCTTTTGTTTAAGAATTACATTCCCATTTTTCAATATTTACACATATTTCTGTGCCTAAAGTTTTATTTTCCTTTTCCACTCGTCTCTATTCATCCACTCCATTTTCTGCAGTCCTCTTGTACTCGTTCCAGTACTTAATTATTGTATCCACGAGTTTCAAGACTTCCTTTCCTTCTTCTTCCTGTGGACACCACTCCAATGTTTTTCTGGTAACTTTTCTTCTTGCATTCAACGTACATGTCCATACCAATTTAAATGCCTTCATCTTATATAATCTACTATTGAATATCTAATATTCATTTTTTTCTCGTATGACAGTATTTCTTTTTTTTCTCTCTCTAATTTTGAACATCTTGCTGCTCTCCTCAAGAAATCTATTTCCATCAACGTAAGTTTTTGTTGAATTTCCAAACTTCAGCTCCATATGTGGCAGTACTTCTCACTATTGAATTATACATTTGTAACTTATTTTTTCTGTATATATGTCTAAATTAAAATATAAAATTATGGAATATTCACCTGAAAGGTCCGTCTCCTCAACTTAATTAGTTATTTAACTGTTAAATAACTAATTAAGTTGAGGAGACGGACCTTTCAGGTGAATATTCCATAATTTTATATTTTAAATTTTGAATAGTACCTCAACGGAACACATCATGAGTCTTATAAAAGTTGGATATGTGTATTTTCCATAAGACTCCATTTAGCATTGCTGTTATTACTCTACCGCTTTTTATTCTGTTCTTAATAGCACTTTCTTGTTTATCCTCTTTATCCACTTTTACTCGCAGATACTCAAATTCTTAACATCCTCTAATATACCCCTCTTATCTTCTAATATATCGGCCGCGGTGGACTAGTGGTTATGCTCCTTGCCTCTGGTCCCAAGGGTCGATGGATTTTTAGGACGGAAAAATCCAAGGAGCGAGTCCTCCGGGAGGGACTTTAAGCCGTGGGTCCCGAGCCTGAATGGAAAGGCCTCTAAGCAAAATTTACCGAATTTTCCCGTCCTAGTACTACCTTGGTTTCCTATATGTCAGTATGAGGCGGAACGCTGACCACGTACCACTCAAAATGGCATCTATACGAAAACAAGTGTAACTAAATTAGTATGGTTCAAATTCTTCCCTGTAGGGGGAGAGCGCCTAAATCTCTGTTAAGGGAAAACATAGGCTTACAATACAATACAATACAATACAATACAATAAACATGTTGTTACAATACAAAACAAAATCTTCTAATATTAAATCTTCGGTTTCTGCTCCACATCCCATATAATTTTTTGTATTCATATGTAACATATGTTTGTCCTGTTTAATATGACTGTTATTGTAATTTTTTTTGTTTTCATATGTAACATATGTTTGTTCTGGTGAGTGGAAGAGAAGGCCACATGACCTTAACTCCACCAGGCTAAATAAATATATTCTATTCTATTCTATATTTTTTTTTTTCTAAATTTATTTTGAAACCCCAGTTATCGTATTCGTCCAATAATTTTCTGAATATAAACTCCATGTTTTCATATTCTTGAGCAATTATTATCTGGTCATCCGCAAATAGCAGTGTATACATTGTACCTGTTGATCCATCTTCAATTGGTTTTCCATTCCTGAACATTTTTTGCTCCACTTGACAGTACGCATAAATATTTTAAATAATGTGGGTGATATCTACAACCTTGATACATTCCCATGAGATTTAATAATCAAATGTCATGAACGAGTTGCCTGTAGGCAGGAAACAGGAACTCTGGACCTTACATTATACAGGTACACAGGGCACTCATGGTCTGTGGTAGCAGTAAGCCAGTGATTGATTATGTTGGACCAAATGTAACAAAGCTAGCTTCTGATTTCGAAATTTAAATTTTCAAAACCGGCCGGGGTCAATAGTTTTTAAAGGCGTAAGTATACTCAGGTCTACCGTTGTGGTCAGAGGTAACGTCGTTGCCTCGGACGCTGCGGGCCTGTGTTCGATTCCAGATAAGAACATGTTTTCTCAAGTTTCTTAAGTGAGTTTTTTTTGGGGGGGGTTATTTCCTCACCTGCAAGATAAGTATCGAGAAATTTTAAGGATCAAATAGTCCCCGAATACCCTTCTGTCACCACAATAATGCTATCACATTCACCTTTTTGGTATGATTAGGTTAAGGTTGGTATCAGTGAACCACTTAAGGAAAATGTTCAATACTCCACAGTGAAACGCCACATAAAGTTAAAATCCAAAATTATGAATGACGATAGACTCCAAACAGTGGCCAGAAATAAAATATGGAAATACCTAATAAAAATATTGATATACCAGACATACCAACAAAAACAAAAGCAGCACTTTTAGAATGACATCGGGCCACGACTGTCTGGCAAAACAGCTTTACAAAATCAATGTTCTGCCTTCACCAAAATGCAATGTTTGCAATAATCCAGATGAAGAATTGGACGAAGGTCATCTGAACAACTTTATCGCTGTCAAACTTGAAGATTCTAAGACCTCAAAGTACTGGAGAGCAAGACTGTTAATGACTTCAGTGTTAGATGCAGCACATTAGACAACAACAACAACAACAACAACATATATTCTTCAGATTTAGATACATAGCTAGTGTTTTTAACGATTACATTTATTTGTTACTTTCGATGTTTGAAGTTGTTAAAAGTTGAAGTCATAGATGTTGAATCACAATATAAAAAATATAATATAAAATTACAAAATTATCTACCTTGTACGCTGTCTCCTCAATCATTAAAATAATAGAAATAATGTAGGCCTTTCGTTACCAGTCCTTCCATTCTCAGCAGAAGGTTTTTCGCTACTCTCCCCTTAAGTAGGAACTTTTACTTGCCCCACGCTACCCGGATCTTACAGGGAGATGATCTGTGAGAAAGTATTTTTAACTCTTGATAACACACAAGGACATGAAAGTCCTCCCTCCACCTCAACCCAGGGCCATGAACATTTAAGACAAGGCACACCATTGACTCATTTATTCGTATTAAACAAGGCGAATATGATATGGATGATTGTGATAGCCATATTCTGGTATCTAGTCGAGACTTTCCCCGAGTGGAAGCCTCAAGAGTCAGATTCTTCTAGAATCGAATTACCTAGAAAATTATTTCTCTATAAAGCACCATTGGGGACCATTTGGGATTTTAATTTTTCCGACATGTCTTACAGGTTAAGAAAAACCCTAAAGAAACCTCGCCCAGGTAACTTATCCCGACCGGTGATCGAACTCGGGCCTACAGAGTACGAGACATGACCACAGCGTCAGATAGTAAAGTATTATGATAGATCAATATTTTAGGATAAAATTAATATATAATATATAAAGTAGATTCTTTTTATTTGTTCGCAAGTTTTTCATGTATGTCTATATTAGATAGGGCTGGCTATTCTGCCATTCTTCTTCTTTTATTTATTCTTAAAAACTGAAAATGTCTATGTTAAAAAATCAATAGGTAATGATGTTTTGTCTGTTTTAGAATCAATTTCAATTATCATTAACATGATACTTTTTTGAGATGATGAGCTAACCACTTGTCATTCGCTGATATGTATAAGGAAATAAGCATATATAGATTATGCTTCGTTAAGTAACATCCGTAAGGGATAGAAATAATAGTCTAGTTATTGACAGTTTAACCAAAAATTTAATTTATTATCTAATATCGTGACACATTCTTGATCCGTTGCTCAAATTACCGCCTTTGAATTTAGTGGCAGCAGCATATATACTTATAAGCCAAATAGGAGCTGGTTTCAGGTTGTTGCTAGCCAATAAACGACCTCTCTATACGTGCTTTCTAGAGAAAGCATTTTCCAGGTAATTCGATTCTAGAAGAATCTGACTCTTGGAGCTTCCACTCGGAGAAAGTCTCGACTAGATACCAGAATATTTCTACCCTCGTATATATAAAAATATATTAGAGTCGAACCAGCTATTTGTATCCGAATAGTGGATTAATGAAGCGAACTGAAGAGCGAAGGCAGGATGGTGTTCTATTTGAAAGCGGCAGCGAGTACAAAGAACAAGGCGATCAAGTAAATTGTGAAGGAATATACTTCAATTGTGCAAAAAATGAAATATCGTGAAAGAAGTTAAGTGAATATGAAAGTTTGTATAAACATCTGTGGTGTTAATTTAAATAAATTTGACTGTTTTCCATCAACACGGCCATCAGTGACAATATTATAATTATTATATTACAATGTAGCACATGTTTTTTTTGGTCGAGTGAAACAAATGGTCACATGTACTTAGCTCCATCAGGCTGAATAAATAATATGAATTAACCATGGCAAAATTAATTAGTAATTTGATAAGTAAACAAGCAAGTGTTACCAATATAAATTATATAGACATAAATAGTATGTTTACATCATAAATACTTACTTCTCTTTAAGCTCAACTAAAAATAAATTATTTTATGTTACAATTTTTTTAACAGTTATACAATTTGTCCACCGCTGTGGTATCGGGGTAGATATAGCAAGGCAATTTAATAAAATTTGTAACTTAAATAGTACAGTATGTTGAAACGTATGAATATTATTAATGTTATGATATATCTTATATTGAGTCATATTTATATCCATTTTTAAGTGTATTAAACAAAACATTATGAACTTCATCATCATCATCATCAACAACAAGGATTAAGCCCAATGGCCTGTTCCGATCTCATTATAGGTCGAATTGGTCCTTCCATCTCTTCAGTGGTCTTCCCAACATTCTTCTCCCTTTTGGTTTATAATTATACATTCTTCTTGGTATGCGCTGTTCGTTCATTGTTAATACGTGCTGAAGGTAAGCATTTTGATAGTATTTTATTCTTTTACAGCGATTAAATATATTAAGTTCTGTTCTTATATCTTCGTTTTTCTTTTTGTCGGTCCTTTGGTATCCTGCTATTGCTCTCAACATCTTCATTTCTGCAGCCTCTATTTGTTTACTATCTGCCTTTGTTAATGTCCAGGTTTCACATCCATAGATAAGAGATGGAACTGCCAATACTTTGTAAAATTTTAAAATAGTTTCTTTTCTAGTTTTATTCAATAAAGTACGTTTAATTGTGCCACATAGATAATTGAATCGTTGTATTTTAGTGTGTTTATCTAAATTTCTGTCATTACCTAAATGACATCCCAAATAATTAAAATTCTGAACTTGGTCTATAATTACATTGTTTATCACTATTTTTGTTCTTATTGCACATTTTCCTTTCAGAGCTAATATTTTTGTTTTAGATGTAGATATTCTTAAATTGTATTTTAGAGAGATATTATTTAGAGTATAAAGGAATTGTTGTAAAGAATTTTCTGATGCGTCATTATTACTTGATCGTCTGCAAAAAGCAGAGTTGTCAGTTAATACACTATTTATATTAATTGTTCTTGCCATTCATTTATGACATGGTCCAAGTATAAATTAAATAATACTGGTGACAACGGACACCCTTGTCTTACTCCCTGGTTTATTTATATTTTTTGTTTATTAATTTTATCTCCGCAGTCTATTTTAAAATTTGTTTCTATGCATAACCTCTGAATGGCTCTTATAAGGTGTTGAGGAATTCCTTTCATTCCTAATATGTTCCGTAATTTATTAATTAAATAAAAATAAAACTACGTTTTATTTTTATTTAATTAATAAATATGGATTTTCATCAAGTAAACACCAACTCAATTGATTATTCCATAATTTATTTCAACTTACACTATCAAATGCTTTAGTATAATCAACAAAAGCTATATACATGAGCAAATTAAATTCTTTTCTTCTATCTATCAATTGGGCGATTGTAAAAACACAATCTATAGTTGAACTTCAATCACAAAATTGCATCTTTTAAATCACTAGGACATCCGATAAGTAATGGCAACACTGTTATAACATCACATAAATTTTATTTAAGTTACTTTTGACAATTCAAACTTCATTTGGAGAAATCCAATATAAGATGGTATGGATATATAATGAGAAGGAGGGACATAAAAACAAACAAAGAAGTATTGAAATGGATACCTTCTGGAAAAGGGATACGTGGTAGACCAAAGCCAACGTGGAAAAATGGAATTCAAGACAACAGAAGAAGAGGAATATGACAGAAGCAGACACGCAAGACCGGGAAGTGTGGAAGAAAATGATTGTATATTTTGGTTGAGGATACCTGTGTATCAGAAATAATCGAGAAATAAATAAATAATTAAACTTCATTTGCAGTCTCTTGTCAAGTCAACGTTGCGAAATTCTTGGAAGACGGCGCACTCTAACTGCAGCACAATTTCTCGATATCACTTTCACTGATCGATCTAGAGCTTTCTGGATATAAAGTCTTGATTAAAATCGAATGCCTCATAGAGGTTCTTTGATCTTTGAGAATAAGTTTTAGTCAGAAGGGTTCATGTCAGGTGAATTTAGTGCATGTTCGAGTACTTCCCATTTCCACATTCTAAACAAATTCTACTGAACATCTTCTTTAGGGCGGTAGTGCTTACTAAATGTGAGAAATAGTGAATTTAGTCACAAAATATTGCTATTTGGAGACTTCAAATTTTACAAGGATTGCTCAACAAAATACTACAAGATTACAGTGATCACTACTAGGATCGCTGATTTACAACAGTGTTACCAATAGTTATTGAATGTCCTAGTACTCAAGTAAAAATTGTGATTTTAGAGTCATAATTATCTCTTTCTGAGCTTTTGATATTTTATCCAGAATCGAAAAAAAAAGTGTTGTACATGAAATGAACTATACACGAAAAATCATAAAGGAATATAAGTCCATGATTGCTACACAAGATAGGTTTTATAGCGTAATAGCAAAGAGGAGAGAAGAGGGGAGGGGTTGCTGTGTGACATAGAAAACTTTAAAAGCGTCCCTTAGGGATGTAGGTCGTCCTTCATACAGCCAAGTAGCGTTTAGGGGTCAGAGAGGTACTCGTGGTCGTAGAGAAATGAGCCCCTAGGGAAAAACCACACACTGTCTCTTCATATGGCCACTTGCAGAAGATAATAACAATGTGGTACTAGCATATACTTTATTTTATTGTTTAAGATATCGCCTTGTTTAGATTTCTCTTCCATTTTACTTCTCTCGTTAGCTTTATTTTTTTCAGCATCTGAAAAGATAGAATAATATCGCAGTAATTAAGCATTTTATTGCTACATCTGTTTTGCATAAAAATACAGAATTGTAATAAGAAGCGTGTGGAATAAAGTCTGATTAACCCTACTACACCCTGCTCCGAAATAAACGTCAGTTATTGATACTATTATGATTATTACTATTCTTCTTCTTCTTCTTCTTATTATTATTATTATTATTATTATTATTATTATTATTATTATTATTATTATTATTATTATCCTCGGTTACCAAATTACATATGAAGAGGAAAAAGATTTTTGTGAAAAATTTATAAAATTTAACAGAGTAACCGGAATTATAAATAATATTTCCAAGCCAAACAAAGTACAGCAACACATACGAACTAGAATTTATAAAACACTGGCCAGACCCATATTATGTTACGGCAGTGAGGCCTGGACAATTCTCAGTGTAGATGAACGAAGACTAACTGCGGCAGAAATGAAATTTATGAGACGTACTGGAAGTTACTCAAGAACAGACCATAAAAGGAATTCTGTGTTTCTCAAAGAATTACAAACAGAATCAATCATGGAATATGTGCAAAAATACATAAACTACTGGAAATCTCTCGTAAGAAGAATGAGCAGAACAAGAATACCACATCACATCTTAAATTACCAGCCACCGGACATGAGATCATTGTGCAGACCCTTCAAACGTTGGATTGAGACCGTAAAAGACCGCTAGGTCTATCACATGAAAGGAAGATTATTATTATTAATAATAATAATAATAATATTATTATTATTATTATTATTATTATTATTATTATTATTATTATTATTATTATTATTATTATGGAAGCTTGAGATTTGAGGGAAGAAGATGCTTTAGACAGGAACCTCTGGCGACAATTCACTTTGGGTTGAAGGAGAAACATTATATTGTGGAATATTCCTAAATAAAATAAAATTATTATTATTATTATTATCATTATTATTGCAATCATTATACTGCTGGTTACAGTCTCTTATACCATAAAACAAATGATTACATTATCAAAGGATATTCCAACTTAATCCCCATTCATAAACAGCTTACCACCTAATGGATGTGATGCATATATTCATATCTGTATCGTTCAATTATATCTAATAATTTGAATATATTTACTTCACTTTGTATATTTTCATTTCGTTTTGGATCTGTTATTGTATAGCCAGCCACACTCCTCAGAAATCTCATTTCTGCAGTTTCTATTCTTCGTTCCTGATTTTTGGTTAAGACCCAGTGTTTCGATCCATATAGTAGTGTTGGAACCGCCATTGTTTTATACAATTTTAAAAGTATCTCCTTTCTAGTTCGAGAGGAAGATAGTTATGTTACGTAAACGAGCAAAATGATACTATATCGACTTGCTGAGAAATTAGCTCAGTTTATGTAGTTCCTCCATAATGGACTTTCCTGATATTGTCGTTATACAATATTTAAAACACTAACATAATGTATTTGTCAATCGTAATACTATTTAGGCCTATATAAAATGAAACAAATTATTAAATTACGGTACTAAAAGAATACTATCAGTGAGGTGTATAAGTTAATTTATTATTAAATAATTGTTTAGTTTGTTTTTGAACGATGCTACAGTTTGACAGTCTTTGACATAGAGTGGAAAGGGATTCAATATTCTGTAAGTGAAACTGTAAAAGATAGAAATACATTGTGTGATGTGGAGGGATATAAAGGTCAATGTGTTGATGGGATCGAGTGTCTAAATTATGTGTTTAGGAGGGTCTAATGAAGCGGCGTGATAAAGCTAATTGTCAACCGTTTAAGGATTACAATATTAACTTAGAGCGTCCCATGTCTGTGGTCATTAGGATTACAAAGAGTATACAGGGTGCTCTAAAATTCCCCTTACAAACTTGTAGGACTTGTAGAGGGGACTGAGTTGATAGTATCTAGTATTGGAAACTATGTCCGGAAACATACCGTTTTCGTGCTACAGCCGTTTGAAAACAAGCATTGCCTGAACTTACGTCACGTGTCTCAACAAGTAGTAGCTTCGCGATTCGTCTAAATAAAAAATGTCCCTAGTGAGTATTTCAAGACTTGGTGTTTTTTTTATTTATAAAAGTCAATTTTTTTCGAAATTTTGAAAACTGCTAAAATTGATTCTGGAGGATGTATCCGGGATTATTAATGCAAGTCATGTTTCAGTTTCCATTTTGTTTCTTTGGTTGCTAATGAGTTGAATTGTGTAACAAGTGATGTACTGTGTCACACCTCTAATACTTACTTACTTACTTACTCACTGGCACTATCGAACCCGAAGGTTCATGGCCCCGCGTACATAAGCTCTCCATACATCCCTATCCTGAGCTAATGCTTTCCAATCATTCCCTGTATAATCTACTTCCCTCAAATCATAGTTAATGTTGTTCTATCACCTCATTCTTGGCCTACCAACTGGGCGTTTTCCCTCTGGCTTTCCTACAAGAAGCTTCCATGCACGTCTTTCATTCCCCATACGTGCAACATGTCCTGCCCATTGCAGTCTACGAGACTTAACTGTTCTTATTATATCTGGCTTCCTATAAAGACCATGTAGTTCATTGTTATGTAATCTTCTCCATTCACCTGTCTGTTCATCTCTCTTTGGTCCAAAAAATTTCCTAAGAACTTTATTCTCAAATACTCGTAATCTCCTTTCCTCCCTTAAAGTAAGAGTCAATGTTTCGCCCCCATATAATATAACTGGTAGAATAATAGTTTTATATATTTTCAGCTTAACGTTTTTTGAAAGGAGTTGGGACATCAAAAGTCTCTGCAATGCATAATAGCATGCATTTCCAGAATTGAGCCTATGTTTAATTTCTTTGTGCATCTCATTCCTATTTGTGATTATTGTTCCTAGATATTTGAATTCAGCCACTTCCTCAAAATTTTCCTCATTTGTCATTAGCTGTCCATTTCCATTATATAATATATTTCTACGTGTGACCATATATTTAGTTTTATTGATATTTACTTCCAGTCCTAATTTCTTAGTGTTACTCAATAGTGTGTGCGTGTTGGCCTTTAGTATCTCCTCGCTATCGGCCAGTAGTACTACATCATCAGCATAAACTAACAGCTTATTAATACCATTCAGTTGTAAGCCTTCCTCATTCTCTAAAGATTTAATGGCATGCTATAGTACAAAATTAAATAGTAGAGGAGATAGTGCATCTCCTTGCTTCAACCCATTCTGGATTTCAAAAGTATCTGAAAACTGTTTGCCTACACGCACCCTACTCTTTGAGCCATTTAGACACACTCGTATAAGTCTAACTAACTTTTTAGGAATTCCGAGCTCCAGCAGGATACTATATAACTTCTCCCTCTTAATTGAATCATATGCTTTTTTGAAGTCTACATATAGTTGATGTACAGTACCGTTATATTCCCATTTCTTCTCTAAAATCTGTCTTATACTGAAAATCTGATCTGTTGTAGACCTGTTTCTTCTAAAAATGCACATTGATGATCTCCTAGAATGTCATCAATATAGGGAGTAAGTCTGCTTACTAATATATTTGTTAGAATTTTGTACGAAGTTGAAAGTAATGAGATGCCCCTGTAGTTGTTGCAATCGGTTTTATCTCCTTTCTTATAAATTGGTACGATAATTGATTCTTTCCATTCATCTGGAAGAGCTTCTTTTTCCCAAATCATTCTAAGCAACCAACGTATTTTGTCCATCATTTTTTCTCCCCCTGATTTTATCAGTTCTGCTGGGATCTCATCTGAACCTGATGCTTTATACATCTTTAATTTTTCAATCGCCATCTCAATCTCTAATGTACTTGGTTCTGCGACTAGCATTTCTGCTGTCTGTAAATTATCCTCCTCAATCTCCTGTTCTGTAAAGTAACTTTTCCATCTATTTAATATACTCCTGGAATCTGCAATCGCTTCCCCATTTTCATTCCGAATTATGTTTGTTCTAGCCTGAAACCCTTTCTCTCTATGCTAATTCCCTGATATAATTCTGTAATGTTCCTATTTTTGCGTTCATTTCAAGATCATTAATCTTCTCTCTCAAATATTCCCTCTTTTTACTCTTTCGTAACTTGGTGGTTTCCCGTCTAATATTACCCAATTGTTCTATATTTACCTCATTTGGCTCATGTAAGCATTTCATTTTTGTTAGCTTTCTTTTCTTTACATTGTCGGCACATTCCTCATCAAACCATTTCTTATTTTGCCTCTTTTTTAAATAACCAATGCTTTCTGATGCTGACAATTTAATAGTATCTCTTATAGCCTCCCATTCTTTATTTATATCAGTTTCTTCTTTGTTTGCCATATTATCATCTGAAGATTCCAGTACTTCAAATCTATTAGTAATTTTGAGTTGGTATTCTTGCCGCATTTCATCATTTTTCAAGTTTTTTAATTCAATTTTTTTTTCAGAATCATCTTTAGCATTTGTTCCTCTCATAAGCGATAGCCGTTGTCTGATTTTCACCCTGACCAGATGATGATCTGAATTGCAGTCTGTCCCTCTAACTGATCTAACATCGATGATGCTACTGTGCCAACGTTTGTCCACTAATACATGATCTATCTGGTTCCGAGTTTCGCCATCTGGAGATGTCCAGGTGTATTTATGAATATCCTTATGCTGAAATGTTGTGCTCTTAACAATGAGGCTCTTTGATGTGGCAAAGGTGACTAATCTAACCCCATTTTCGTTACTATATTCATGAAGACTGAATTTGCCTATTGCTGGTTTGAATATATCTTCCCGCCCCACTTTTGCATTAAAATCTCCTAAGACAATTTTCATATGATATCGTGAAAGGCTATCAAATAAGCATTCTAATTCTTCATACAACTCATCCTTGATCTTGTCATCTTTATCTTCTGTGGGGGCATGTACATTTACAATTATAAAATCATGTCGTTTACCCTTTAGAATTATGTATGATATCCTATCACTAACAAACTTAATATCTCGGATAGCGGATAGGATCCTCCTTCTGACTAAAAAACCCGTTCCAAATGCAGGTCTTTCTGCACCCCCATAGTATAATGCAAAGCTTCCTGATTCCTGACTACCTTCTCCTGGCCACCTAACTTCCTGTAAAGCGACTATATCCAAGGGCGATTTATCTAATTCCCGCGTTAATATCTCTAGTGCCCCGCTATTGTATAAAGTCCTAACATTCCATGTTCCTAGGAACATGTCCCTGTGTTTGAGCCTTTGGAATGGGTTCCCTGAAGTAGTCCCCGCCCGGAGAACCGAATGGAGGACTGTTTGTCCTCCGGAAAATTTTACCCCAGATGAACCCATGTCCGCATTTCTTGACGGTTGTATTTTTACGTCACTCTTTCGCCCAAGGTACTTTTTTCGTCTAGCTTATCACCTTCGACCAGTCCGGCATGGGTAACCCTATCGGCAGCAATGCTACCGCCGGCATAGCTCTCAGGACTATTTAAGCACGCAAGCCACTCCACCACGACAAGGTAAAGATACCATGGAGGGACACCTCTAATACTTTACTTGTAAAAGTGGTCGCGTTAAAAACATGTTTTCAAGCGGCTGTAGCACGGAAACGGTAAGCTCCGGACATGGTTTCCAATTCTAAATATGATCAACTCAGTTCCCTTGTACAAGTCCTAGAAGTTTGTAAGGGGGATTTTAGAGCACCCTGTAGAAGCTCCATTTGCATGGAGGGTTCGTTAAAATCATCCACCTTATTATTTATCACACCGCTTCACTAGACTCTCTGATACACACAAATTAGATACCCGATCCCTTGAGCACAGTGCCCTTTATATCCCTCCTCATCACACTACCTATTATTCGAAATCATTTACAATTTCTCTTGCTAGAACATGTAATTCCTTTCCACCCTATGTCAGAGACTGCCAAACCTTACCAACTTTCAGAAAGAAATTGAAAATAAAATTATTAACAGAAACAACTCACTAATATTACTTTTTAAAAATTAATAATTTGTTAGATCTATTAGTGAAGACGGAGCAGGCAACTCTTGCCTAAACCAGGAAGTGAAGAAGAAGAAGAAGAAGATTATTTAATAAAAATAGTATTAAGATTAGTTAATATATTTACTTAATGCCTTGTATAATAAGCGATAGATTAATTCATTATAGTTGATTACTTCCTTTGTATTTTTTTCTTTTTTTCTTTTTATGTATAGTAGATTCGAGCTGTTATTCCTTTCTGTATTCATTCTATCATTAATTTAATTTTAATTGTATTTAATTTTGTTGTATTATTAGACATTATTTCCATTATTATTCAATTTGACAGATAATTAATTGTTTAGCATGTACTATTATTGTCATTTTTTGTATTTATATGTAACATATGTTTGTCCTGTCCACCGCTGTGTTCTCGAGGTAGCATGCTGCCTTGTCACGCAGCGGGCCCGGGTTCGATCCTCGGTCGGGACAGTTTTTCTCGGTGAGGTTTTTGTCGGGGTTTTTCCTCACCTGTAAGGCAAATGTCAGGAAAACTTTAAGGCCCAAACGGTCCCCGAAATCATATGGCCATCACCATCATCCTTATCATTATCATAATCATCATCCTTTACCTGTGTGGAAAGCAATGGGAAGCTACCACACCTACAATTCCCTAGTAAAGCTGTAAGCATAGCATGAAAATGCTATGATTACAGTGAAAGACTTGCCTTCGGGCATAATTACTATGGATGGATGGATGTTTGTCCTGGTGAGTGGAAGAGAAGGCCACATGGCCTTAACTCCACCAGGCTAAATAAATCTATTCTATCTATTCTAAATCTATTATGTCAAAGGTTAAAAATATTAACCTCAATCGGCTTCAGTGGTCTAGTGGCTATGTTCCTTGCCTCTAGTCCCGAAGGTCACGGGTTCAAATCCGTTCCGGGTCGATAGATTTTGAGTATTAGCTTGACGATTTCTATGAATCCCATGACACTTTCTCGTCTTTAAAATATTTAACATTCATTGACACACAAGTAAAGCTGTTCTGGTAGCAGTAACTATGAAACTATAACAATATCCAGTGGAGAGTGCGAGGGATATTGACAGTAGTGGTTGGATTGCAGTGCTATACAAAGAGATTAGTACAGTAGCCAGCATCGCTTACAAAGTGAAGGAAGGCCCTCCTCCTGTTATATCAAACACCTCACTCACTAACCACTCTACGATTCACAATACTGTAGTTACATTGGTTATCCAGCCTAAAGCACGCATAAGCATTCTTCATGCGTGTAACTCCCCGTAGCAAATGATAATTTGACTGCTAAACTAACACGGACACATGCACTCTTCATTTTCTCATCTTTAATAAAATTATAAATTAAACAATATTGCACAAGATTTACAACCTAGAAATTTCTTCAACAAAAACTAAATTAATGGTCCACTGTGGCAAAGAAATGGAAAGAATAAAAATAGTACTAAATGACAAAACGCTAGAACAAGTAAAATATTTCAATTATCTAGGTGTACAGTTAGGCTGTAATAGAGAAAAATACATAAATAATAAATTACAAATATTTCAATATTTATGTGGTACCCTTAAAAGAACACCGGGGAAGAAAGTAAGAAAAGAAACCCATTAAAAATTTTATAAAGTATTGGTTGCGCCTGCAATATAGAATGGATCAGAAATATGGACTCTGAATAAACAGACAATTAAAATAATAGAAGCAGCGGAATTGAAATATTTACGATTTGTGGCAGGATATACTTTAATGAATAAAAAATATGTGAAGATATTCGTAAAGAACTAAAAATATACAGTCTGACTTATATAATAGAAGAGTATAGGAGAAAATGGTATGAACATGTCTGCGGAATGGATACCAACAGATTGTCTTGGAAAAATGTGAGCTATCAACCGAGAAGAGGAAGAAGATATCGGGGACGTCCACGAAAGAGATAGATACAACAGCTATGATTCTTGGAGCCGGAACGAACCAATAAATTTTAATCCTTTAGGAGGAAGAAGAAGATATTAATAGTTGCCGTGTAATAAGGCTGGAAGTAAATATCAATAAAACTAAATATATTTATGCTCACACGGTTAAATACGGCGTGTTTCGCTTGTAATTATGGCTATTTTATCCATCTGTGGCCGACTCCAGACATCCTTTCAAAAAATCAACAATTTTAACAGATTAGTTAATCGGATGTAAAAAATACTGTTGAATAATGAAAATTAAAACAAAGAATTAAAGCACATTAAGTACATATAAAAAAGTAACGGCAATAATGAACAAATCATACATAAAATTATAAGAAAACAAAAAAGGAAAGAACAAGTACTCATCATAGCCCAACTCGAAAAAAGAACATACCAACAAAATTAACTGGATAACACTTACGAACACAAGAAAATAAACAGTAGAATTAGCTAACATGTTTAAAATATTTGGCAAAAATATAAAAATTGCATACAAAATTAAAAAAAAAAAACAATACATAATAGCATAGAAGGAAGATACATTTTTAATAACAAAGGCGTATAGGGATATAAACTAACGTGTAAATAATGAGCAAATTTTACAAAGGAAAAATCAGCAGAAGTTTCAATATTATATTTAAAGAACATTTTAAAGACTTTAAATTTGCAGATGGCAAAAGTTACGCAAAACATATATTAAAGGAAGGGCATCATATGCAGAATACAGACAACACCCTCACAACATTATACATAGAATGGAACCCAGCTAACATAAAGATGTGGGAAGAGTTACAGATTTTAAAGGAAGTTGACAAAAGTTTGATTTTAATCAAGTACGCACCCAGTAGGCCTACATACAACTCTATCTACAACATCATCACAAAACCAGTCAATAGCTGGATAGTAACATACAATGTTGTGTTGTGGATGGGACTGGTCCCGAAAGGCCTACAATGTTGTAATAATTTTACTAGTTGAGGATCTGAAAACAAGGTACATAATGTTGTATTATAATTTTTTAATATATATTTATTAAACACAATGTGTACACTAATATTACATACATGGTTTTACCATTTTGCTACTAATTCGTGAAATGTTTTGGTTCTGTTTTCGCACTTCACTAAGTGATACTTTGGGCACGGTTTGCTACAGAGTTTACAGATGCAGGCCTCCTCGGGTTCATGGTAACTTTGTTTATGACATATTTTCCCATGGAAGCCGTGAGCGGCGAAGCGAGTGTATAAGTGGCGAAGTCGAAAATTTGGTCCTTTCCATTCGTCTGTGTTTAATGCTTCCGTTTCCGTGATTTCGATCGGAATCTCTCTGGCTTTTCTCTGTCTCTCCTCGATTGCTGTTTTGTATGCCTGCGTTTCTGGTAGATCGAAGTGTTTTCGGATATCTTCTATGAAGTAAGACTCCTTTGCTATTATGTAGGCATAGCTATGTCTTGTGAATTTTGAATAGATACACTAGTTATTATGGTCATGTAAAATGACCTTCTTCCCAAGAAGAAGAAGACTAGATTCAGTGTCACTTGGTAGAAGAAGAAGAAGAGAAGGCCAAAATTAACGTGGATTGATGGTGTTTTGAACAGCAGCGAAAGAGGATTGGACGAGGATTTGGAAGGGCAGATATATAAGAAGTAAAATGACAGGGAATTAATTGGGCGAAGGAAGATGTTAAACATTATGAAAGGTGCTAAATATACGCTATATATACGAGTATATATCGAAATTTGTCCATAATACAATGGTTTTCTGAGGCCCTTAAGAAATCCCAACTCACTCATACTTCTTCTCATACCATCCTTCCAACCTTCTTTAGATCATGTAGGTGTACATATAAAATTGTAGAAACGTAATTTTTTTATGAAAGTGCATAAATTAATTGGCAATGTGATAATTACATTGTCCATTCATTCATGCAATTTCATTTTTTGTTAATATTCTGATATGTTTTGAATTTTTTGAAGTTTATGCTTGTACGTGGATAAAACATTAAACTGTTTATTCGAGAGTAAACGCCCAACTTTCGCGTGGCGTACGTTCCAAGATGTGCCTCTGAGGTATAACACAAGACATTTTGAACGTGGGCAGAATATTTTCTCTGATATTTAAATAACTTTACCAACAAAGTCGAAGCAAGTTCTCAAATATTGGTTTTACACTCTCCCAAAATTCTTTAAAATTTGTTCCATTTCCCTTTCATAGTTCATCCACAGTCAGAACTATACAATGTAGTAATGTCAAGTAACAGCATATAATATAACACCTTAAATTTACCACACATTAAACAAAATCTATCAAATAAATATGATTAGTTATCGATATCGGTACTTGTACTAATGTCTTTTTAAAATCTTCCAGCTATAGCTTACTGAACACATAATTATTATAACATTTTAGGGAAGTAAAATCAAAACTCTCTTTAATTTTAGTGTAGGCTAAGTTATTTAAATTAGTGGATTCCGAATATATCGAGAAGAATTGCCTAGTTGGAAGCAAGTTCAAATATCTGGCGTTCAGTCGTAAGGGGTGGTATAATGCAGTGAATGTAAATAGTGGAGCAGGTCATTCATGATTAATGACCACACTACAACAATGTTTTTGGGCGATAGTGCGTTTTGTCGTACTTACCAGCAATGGCGACTATTATTGAAAGTCCAACTTCCTACATTTAGGGGTTGCCAACCTAAATAACTATACTGTAATATTACATTTACACCCACATGCGGGAAGTAAAACCACTGCCCTCTATCTGTTCTACTTACGATGTATACACAGAAAATATCCAAAAGATAGTGTTAATATACATTATACGAAACAAATCACTGCATTTTAAATGAACTGAACTTTATGTGAAACAATATAAAACAATGAATATGTACTTAAAGCCATGTTATCAATAATTGTTCTCAAGGCCTCCTGTTGTTTCAACTAATAAACATTGCCAGCATTATTAACGTTAGTCAGTTGTTTATAATGAACGCAAATATTTCCAACAAAGATGTTATTATTTTACTATTATTTATTATTTTGAAAACACCATCGCGCAAAAAATATTGTATAACGCACGTTTGTGAAGTGTTTTACAGAATCTCAGAAATTAAAAACATCGCTATCGCTCGGTTTTAAACATTTTTCCTGGATTCTGTAAAAACCACTTCCCAACCTCACATCGTAATATACTATGCAATATATTTCACGATAAACAACAGCAGTGTAGATATAGCTTGCTGGTGTATTATACCTTCTTGTACGACTGAACTAGATGACAACGAAGTATTCATACAAACACAGCGGTCCTATACAAACAACACAATTGGTTCAAAACCGTAGTTTTCATTGTAACCTGCTTGTACCTTTGACTGACGTCATTAATGTACCAGGACAAAAGTACACGATCTAATATAATTCCGGTTGCAAAACCGCGAAACCTAATTATGACTATTTAGTTAATTCGCTAGACGTTCCATCTGACGAAAACAAATGACAACGCGTGTCACTTTGAACCAAGTAAAATCGACTTTCACTGAAATATTGTGGAAATTTAATTGACAGGATGTGCAGTTATTCGGAAATTTTTGAACTGACTGTCGTTGTTTCTGATTTGTAAGCTACAGAACACAAGAAATAAATATTGTAAGACATTTTAAAATAAAACCAAACATTATTTTCCCATTCACTGTTGAAGATCTGTTTTGTCGATTCAGTTGAAGTCGAAACTATCGCTGGTTGTTTACCGAACACACCCACATTCAGGTGCACTCGCAACAAAGCAACACAACTGAGAAGCAGTGTCTTACATTGTCACCTTGTCTGACGTAGGATTGAATGGATTTGGGGTGTCTTCTCACATGTAGGGAGCACTATTTAACAGCCCTACTGTATACTTTTTTTTGTAACAGTAGGAGCGAAAATAATATTTTATTTAGACCTTCTTGTATATACGTATCATCAGCATCGAGGATTCGATCTTAAGGTCTGTTCCGATCTCATGTTAGAATTGGTCTGACCATCGTTTACTGGGTCGTACTACATTTCTTCATCCTAGTGGTCTGTAGCGAAGAATATATTTCGGTATTCTGTTGTTATCAAGTCTATTGATGTGGTCCATCCATTCTTCTCTGTATTGTGCAATTCTATAGATTTTCGAGGGTATGAGCCACTAAGAGTAAACGTACAATTAGAGAATAGAGCAATAGAACAGGTGAGCAATTTTATTTGTCTAGAATACAAGGTGTCATATAGAAAAAGTGAAGATGTTGCAAACATAATAAATACACGCAATTAGTCCCTATGTGTGGCACCATACAACTAGGTCTCAAGGGAAGCAGAAGGGATACACTTAAAATTCTATAAAATAATGGCGGTTCCAACACTGCTATATGGATCGGAACACTGGGTCTTAACAAAAAACCAGGAACGAAGAATATAAACTTCAGAAATGAGGTTTTTGAGAGATACAATAGCAGAAGGGAAACTAAATCATAATACAGGAAGAGCACTAAATATATTCAAGCATGTTGTATAAATGTCTTGTAAATTCAGTTATGAAATGAATTAAATAAACAGTGTTAACATTCCAAATCACACACAATATATAACCCTTACTTTAAGAAAGACTCTGAATTTAAATGAAATCCTAAAACATAGAGTTTAGTGCCTTGATCCAGTTTTATTTTAAAGGAAGAAGTCGCGTCCAATTGTGTGCTGAATTGTATTGAAATATTTCAGTCCGACTTGTTTGAAGAGGGAAAATGTGTTGGACATTTCTGTGTGAGTGGAAATTCTTGATGTTTATCATTTAATTAAAAGAAAATTAAATTATAACAGTTCACTAAAGCCAGCAATAAAATTCAATGAAAATATTGTCTAGTTCAACTCTAGCTGGAAATAAGCAAAGTAATAACACAAATACAAGAACTGTCACCAAGATTACTGTTTTACGTGTAATTTGTCAATTTACACTAATTAACCATGATCATCACTTTTTTATTTCAAACTACATGCTCCATTACATTATTTTATGCACTGTGTATGCCTACCTCTATGTTCATATGTCTGTATCTAAGGAGTTGTGTATATTTTATATTATAGAGTACTGAAGTCTATTACACAAATAAAGAACTTTCATACGAAGATCGCTATTTTACGTCTAATTTGTGAATGTTCACTTATTAACCATCATCATATTTTTATTTTATTTATTTATTCCATTTTTATGCACTGTATAATTCTATATATTTGTATACCTAAAGAATTGTATTTATTTTATAACAATAATAATAGTAATAATAATAATAATAATAATAATAATAACAATAATAATAAATTTCCGGTTTTAACAATCTTATACATTTTTCCGACACCAATGATTTGTCTTCAATTTCGCTTTATAATTTTCCTCTATTCGTCTCTATTATAACACATTTCTTCCTCTATTTCCCAGTCCTTCAACATTTATCTAATCCCTTGGATCCACGTCAGATTTGGTCGTCCTTTCCTTCTCGTTCCTGATGGTGTCCATCCCATTATTTTCTTCGGTATTCTTTCATCCTCCATTCGCCTAATATGCCCGTACCATTTTAATTGCTTTTATTGGATAAATTCTAAAATAGAGTTTTTTGTACATTCATGTTCTCTTTTATAACTGCATTTATAATTTTTTATCTCTCCTTGATATCCTAGCAGATCTTCTCAAATAGTCAATTTCTGCTACCATTAATTTTCTTTTCATCTGATACTTTATAATCCAAACCTCTGAACCATGAGTTATAATACTTCTAACTATTGTTTTAAAATCTTAACTTTAGTTTCTTTTTTGATATGTTTATCCCATTCAGGGCAGATATTACATATTTTTTCTGAGTTTATTTTTCGATCATATTTTCTTTTCCTGCTTCCCATCTTCTGTAATTTTTACTCCCAAATATTTGTATTGCTCTATGTGTTTAATTACCCCATATAATAATAATAATAATAATAATAATAATAATAATAATAATAATAATAATAATAATAGCTTTATTTTACCTGGCAGGCTTAAGGCCTTAAGGCCTTGTCTACCACTCAACCAGATTAAAAACTGCAAAAATAATTCTTACGTCTAATTACAATAAAAATAAATATTACGTAGTATCTCTACAATACAAGCCTAATTATTATTTACAAAAAAAATATTTAATCTATATTTAAAAAATGAAATATGAAATTTATACAAGATAGAAAAATGAGAAAAAAAATATTAATGACAAATTTTCTATTGTAGAATACTGAAGTCTATTTCTATTATGACTTATGTAAGTGCTTTTAAGCAGTTTCTTAGAGTACCTGGTTTAGCTGCTGACCACGCCCCTCCGGATAGTCCAACTCTGTTCATGAGTCGATCACGTTGAATCTGTATATTTCTGCACTCATATATCAGGTGTCACCATCTTGCTTTCACGATATTAGTTCATTACGTGATCTATTTACGCCTCACTATGAATTCCATCCATAAATATTTTGAGTGGACTTCCCAGTCTTCTTCTTCCTGTAGGATAGTAGGTTAAGCAAACTGATTTGGTAGCCTATCATCTTCCATTCGAAAAACATATTATATCCATCAACAATAAGGAAATAAATAAAACATGTACAATCTAAGAGAAAAGGTCCATTCACATACAAACATTAATGTTAACACGACGAAAACATAAACGCTTGGAATCAGCTTAGTTAATGAAGCCATTCACAATGATTTTCCTTAATATTAACATGAACACTATCCCAGACTCTAACGTCAAATAATATTTATCTGTGCCTGAAATTACTTAAAATAATCTTTCTACAATGTCGTAACAACCCAATGTCAGGCCTTAGTCTCTCTTTTGTTAGGAGTTACTAGACCAAGTTAATTTAGTTACGCTTATTTTCCTAAATATGTCATGAATGGTATGCAGTCAACATACCGACCCAATGAGACATCTAGTAGGTAACTGGAGTATTACTAGGATGAAGAAGATCGGTAAATGTTGCTTAGAGGTCTCTTTATTCAGACTTAAGGTTCTTTTAAGAGCCTGAAAATATTCAGGCTCGGGATCCAGGCTTAAAGTTACTTCTGGAGGACTTACTCCTTGGATTTTTATTAAAAATAATATTCTAATGTATTTTGAAGCATAGTTGTGTAAGATGAACAGACAGGTGAATGGACAAGACTACATAACAGTGAACTACATGGTCTTTATAGGAAGCCAGATATAATAAGAACAGTTAAGTCTCGTAGACTGCGATGGGCAGGACATGTGGCACGAATGGGAAATGAAAGACGTACATGGAAGCTTCTTGTAGGAGAACCATAGGGAAAACGCCCCAGTTAGTATACCAAAAATGAGGTGGGAGATTAACACTAACTATGATTTGAGGAAGTAGATTATACAGGGGATAATTGGAAAACAGCTCAGGATAGGGATGTATGGAGAGCTTATGTCCGCGCGGCCATGAACCTACGGGTTCGACAGTGTCAGTGAGTTAGTTAGTTAGTTGTGTATATTGTTGCTATTAAATGTAATGGAAGGTTTCAAAATAACAAAGTGTGTTTTAAATCGAAATATAATAGAGATAGGGTACTTCACACACATCTTGGAATTCTGCAGGGAGAAAGTAAAAAGAGAGAGAGGGGGGAATCAGCATGAAACATCTGGTTTGTAGCACTGATGTTATATCATTACAGAATGCCATTATAGACTTTAGCAACACTTTAAATCAAACTCGTGCCAGTGTAGAAAAGGAAACTGTCTAATCCATTCCTCATCAGTCATCACTAATTCAGAAATTCTTATCATGAAGACTGCTTTCTCGTGAAAATAAATGCAAAATATACAAAACTGTAATAAGACATGTAGGCGTACTTACACATACATCTGACACAGAGACCTTGTCGGAAGATGACATCACGATTAGTTGTTTTTGAAAGCAAAATGTTACACAAAATATATGGACCAGTTATAGTCTATGTTGATTTAGATTTCCAATCGTTTTAAGAGAGAAAAGTAGTGTCGTCGATTTAAGAAAGATACAGGTACTTACATTTCTCTCCGTCGATATAATATGCTTGAGGGAAGACCAAAACAGTTGAATACCGTGCTTAACTAAATAATCACGCGCTGGAATATGTTACGAGGGTGGGGGTGAACACACGCAAGGATTTCCAAGAATTTTGACAAAAGAAGACCATTGGCAATAAATGTTATTGTGAATATTGTTAGACAAGGACGGCACTCGAGGTTAGAAGAGGATAGTAGAAATCATGGCAACTAAATCCTCACTGCGTATAAGGAAGGGGAATTTAGAAGACAAGACATGATCAAGAATTGTATCAACTATACGTAAATCGCCAGATATAATTGAAGGGCTCGGGACCAGATAGTCCTATGTTACATAATATTGAAACTGAGATATAAGACTTCATAAACCAAAAAGTAGCAATGTAACAAAGACTTGAATTACTCTGCCTTCTATTAAGGAAATTTGGCAGTAGTACTTCAAGAGTGAGAAGAATGAATGTTCAGATAGCTCTGTACATATATATATATATATATGGTCATATATCAATTTTTTTTTCATAATGTGGAATAGCACTATCTGGTCCTATTCGTTTCGAGCAATTACGATATTCAGATTGAAATGGATGGATCATGTTTTGAGATTGAATCCGAATAGTATGCCAGTAAGGATCGTGGAATACAAATTATACGGAATAAGAAGAGTAGTAAGACCTAATCTTCGCTGGATGGATAGCGTAATAAATGATAACTAGAAACTTGGTGTTGTTGTTTTGTCATTTTTCTTGTTTTAGTTAAGGGATTTGAATTTGGTTTAATTACAGTGGTTATCATTAGTGTTGT
Organism: Diploptera punctata; assembly: GCA_030220185.1. Taxonomy (NCBI): domain Eukaryota; kingdom Metazoa; phylum Arthropoda; class Insecta; order Blattodea; family Blaberidae; genus Diploptera; species Diploptera punctata. The sequence goes on along the minus strand of JASPKZ010007345.1, from coordinate 295,255 downwards.
AACTATGAAATAGCATTGTTATTTTATTCAAATGTGGAAACATCTTCATAATTTATAACCTTTTTAGATACAATAATTGAAGGACGGTAGCTAATGCTGAATGCTTGTGGGGGAGAATCCTGAAGGAAACCGAGGACAAATTCATATTGTAATGCTGCTGTTGTGGTATAAAAGAAACAGCTTAAGCTTAACTTGCAAATCTCATTCCTATTTCTAAAATAATACAGAATTATTAAAGGTGAATTCCACGTGAACAGTAAGTTTCTATCTGCTTCCCAAAGTGGTAGGCTATGGACTAATAAAAATATTTTCAGATCCCTAATTCCCAAAATATTGTAGAATTTGAACAACCTCAAACGCAACAAGTAATTGTTATTTATTTTATTAAAATTCTTACACCACTCAGAAGCATTGGTTGTTACGTCAGTTATCTTTATTTTATAGAATTAGTTACTAAAGTTTATTAGAATATATCAAACTCAGAGCATGCATTTCGTAACTCCTCCTGAATATATTTAAAAGTCACAGAGATTATTATTCTACTGTCACTCTATGAAACATGATGTATTTCTACATTTACTACTGTTACCGATATAAACCCTATACATTTTAAGTACAGTTATAAATATTAAAGTTAGAAACTCCATATTTTTTGTTAAAGGCATTGGAACGTGTACATAAATGTTTTTGAAGAGAAAAAGTAGTGTCTACTATCTGAAGGCTAAACAAATTAAAATATTGTTTAATTTTGTTGCTGTTGCTACGTCATTGCCATGTAATTCACCTATAAAATATACTATCAATATGTTTAAAAAAATTAAAAAAAGAAATAAGTGAAATTTTGATCTTGAAGATTTTCGGGCTCTAGGCCGTGGTCGTGAGGCTTGCAGTTCCCCGACCACGGCCTAGAGCCCGAAAATCTTCTTCAATATCATCATAGCAACTCCGGCCGTGAAAGTCTACGTCAATACACAAGTGAAATTTTAATTCTGTCATCAAATAAAGAAACAGAAAATGTTAGTGTAAATAAAAAATCAAGTAGGCATATGTAATTTTATTATTGGAATTTGTAACTATTGTCATGGCATTGCTGGTAAAGCTATTAAGTTACTTTGCACATTCATAACATGGATCGAATTAATAGTGGTTTAGATGATTTTAAAACTATTTTCATATCTGCAACCCACTCCATGACAGTCAGGGCTACCCTTACTATAACTTTCTGCACGCAGACAATCCTTGTCAGGCGCGATCAAATGGGTACCATAAAAATCAAACCCCACCGAGAATTGAAATTTGATCAGGTAGTGAGGAAGGTCATGCTACCATCTGAGCTAGCGTGTCGAGCTACTATTGAAAGTATTGAGAATAATATAATCATAACTGGGAGACAATGGAATTGAAGTAAATGAAGCATGGGGCATAGACTCTAGGGAATGGGGACCGAAATTGGATCATTTATTGACAACAATGAGCGGAAAGTAATTATTAAGGGCGTGGCGCGTAAAAAGTTGCATCTCACATAATTAAATTGCAGAGATAATAATAAATTATTATTCAATTTTGAATGATGGGCGGAACAGTTTATCTGTTCACATTGTATTGAGGTCTGGACATGGTATGTTTACAGGATTCTTCATACAAATTCACTTTGTGTTAAATAATAATGAAATATCGCGTATAATGTTTTTATATTCGTAAATATTCAGATTGCATAAGTTTTTGATTGCAAAACTCGAGAAGTAGTCGGTTTTCCTCTATTATGCTCTAAAATCACTAAATGTAGTTCACATGAAACAAAAATTTAAAAATTGGTCTCACGGTTACAATATTTTCGATGTGTCACAACTAAACTCTATATATTATATCGAAATAAACTAGGGTACATATTTTCCAAAAATCAGCGAAATCCGACTATAAGAAGTTGAGGTTTACCTGAAATCCGAAAATAAAAATTGACTCTTTAACAACCGTCATATTTGGCTCGTCACAATGTATACCTTTGTAAATTCAAGCTTTAAAGTACGGCGAATATTTAGCTGCTATTTTACTCTGAAACCGTTAGGTGTTGTAGTTTATCTGAAAAGAAATTTTAAAAATCATATCTCATTTATTTAGGCGTAGCAGCGCACGCCGGATATTAACTAGTTCTTCTTCTTCTTCACTTCTTGGTTTAGGCAACAGTTGCCTGTTCCGTCTTCACTAATAGATCTAAGACCATCTCTTCCGAGGACGTCCGACATCTCTTCTTCCTCTTGGAAAATAATGGAAGATTTTATTTGGTAATCTACTTTCTTCCATTCTCTCTACATGTTCTTTCCACTGTATCTTGTTGTTAAATATATTTTCTTTTATGGAGTAGATCTGCAGTTCTTCACGGATATCCTCGTTTCTTATCTGGTCCATTCTAGTGCAGCCTTTTACTCTTCTTAAAAATTTCATCTCGGCTGCTTGGATTTTACTTTCTTGTTTGGTACTGGTAATCCAAGAATTACTCCCATACAAAAGGACAGGGACAGCCATTGTTTTACAAAATTTTAATTTTGTTTGTTTATGGGCTTTATTATTCAATGTTCTATTTATTGTACCACAAATAGATTAAAACTGATGTGTTTTGTGTTCAATATCTTTATCATACCCATAGCTGATGTCACATCCTAAATATTTAAAGTGGGATACTTGTTCAATAATTTCTTCTCTAATTACTATTTTTGCACGCAGAGTATTTCTTCTAGTTTGGTATAAAAATGGTGTTTGTTTAATATTCAGCAGATCCCAAACTTGTTGCAACGTATGGCAAGCGACAATCTACTTGCAGACTGGAAGAGATCGCCTGGAAGACCAAAAAGGAGATCCATCCATCCATCCATCCATCCAATGGCTAATTGGCTCAAATTAGCTTTGGCCAGCGATATGCTTACGCGGATCGCGCGAGGTAAAATTATAAAAAAAAAGGGGGCACGCCATAGCGTAGTGGTTAAGGCACTGCGCTACAAGCCGGAGAGTCGAGGGTTCGAGTCCCGGTGGGGTCAGAATTTTTAAACTGACCCAAACCTTCTGGCGGCACTATGGCCCTGGGGTCGACTCAGCCTGTAATGGAAATGAGTACCAGACGCTTGTTCTGGGGGTAAAGATGGCCGTCACGCAGGGCTGACAACCCGGCTGACATTAAGTGCCGATTGTCCAGAAAAGTGGGAGCCTTAATCTTCTACTACCCCAAGGGCCTCCCGAGGCCTGTAGAGGGATACCTTTACCTTTACCTCCCTTAATTTCTGCCTCCAATCGTTTCTATCTTGCGCGGAAGCCTCCAGTTACGACACCTAAATACGTTTGCAGCATCTTCCTTGATACCATCTTCCCATCGTTTCTTTGGTCTTCCAACTCGCCTGTTTCCCATAAAATTTGCTGTAAAGAAGATAGAAAGTGTAAAATATAAATGAACAATAAAAAACATTCTTAATTTTTAAAATAAGTGATACTTAAGATTTAAAAATATACCTAGAACGTGGTTATATACTTTATTGTCTAAGAAAATATCTAGCGAGCTATTTTTGAACTGTTTTGGAGTCGGGTAGTCCTTGATATAAGAGGGGATGGAATTCCAGAGTAGGGCAGTTGAAAGAAGGTAGGATGAGGAATATGGAGATGTTCGATGTAGATACAGGCCAACACCTAGAGTTAAATTTTCTCTCGATCGTCTGTTTAAGTTATGGTGGAAACGTGTATAAATATATAGGGGTGATGAGGTGGACAAAGTTTTGTATAAAAAAACAGAGGCTATGTATCTTTCGCCTGTCTTCCGTATGAGCCAAGATAAAATTTCAAATTCTGGAGTTAAGTGATTTGATTTACAAAGGTTGTGTGTGTGTGTATATTTATATATATATATATTATTTTTTAAGTTTCTTTTAAATGAACCAGCCAACTAAGATTTTGATCGAAATATACACCGAGATTTTTCACGGAAGGGGGTAAGAGAGGATTGACCTGTAAAAATAATCGAAAACTACCTATATTAGTCACGAATCCATAGTTTTAGAGGTTAATAATCTGATTGGCGACTGCCACGATCGCATTTAAGCTCAAGTTTGACCTCTGACATCCCAAGGGCAATGAGGGAGTGAGAAGGGATGAAAAATAAAATTCCAAAATGATCGATGTTATTTTGCACATAGTGCGCTTTACACTGTTATTAAAACGATGGATATTGATGCATGGAGTAGCTAAGTTGGTGACAACATGATTGAGATCAGTAAATAAATGACAAGTCCGGGTAATTAGCTAGTATTTTACAGAAATACGGAGACAAAGTATCTTGATGTTAAGGAAGATACATGTTTCCTTCCATTTCATTACAGTCTTTGTTTTAATTATCTTGAATACAAGTAGGGCATTGAGGCTCCAAATGAATTCCGATGGATCTGAAGTGATTATTTTAATTGTTTTCCTCCACATTTAACTATCATTTGTGGGATACATTCATTTACTGTATATTTGTCATAAGTAATGCCACGAGTGATTTCCAATTTATCTAGAGAATTTGAAAATCAAGAGAGTGACATTTGTTAGAACTATTTAACGAATAAAATTAAGTTGTTTACTCACAAATCATTATTTAACTATATTTATTTTAAAATATTTATAGAATTAATGTAAACGGCGATGTTTGAAAACAAATGAGAAACGATTGGTACGCTTCATTTGCTTCTTTTGTTCATCACTGCAACCAGATCATATTATTTGTTGTCAAAAGATCGCAATATTGTAAGAATGCACCCTAGTGGAGAAATTTATAACCAACATCATAGGTATTAATTAATTTCTTATGTCCTATAATGTAAATATGTCAATTATATTTTTCTGCAACGTCATTTCCTGGAAAATAATTCGTTTAAGAAAGTGCAAATAGTGGTTTCTTTTTTGGTGGTATAATCAATTGCTACGAATGTTTTTATATTATCTCCCGCAAGAGCTAACTGCTGAAATTCTTGCACTTTATATACAATCTGGTAGCCACATGTAGTCATTGTAAAATAATGCTATGACCTATTAAAAATATTAAAAAGGAGGAGCTTGATTTTAAAGTGATTAAATTAAACTGATAAAATTCGAGGTGATAAACGACTGTGATTGGTTGTAAATAAAAAATCATTGCAATGTGATTGGTCAATGACTCCATTTGGAGCGTGAGTTTAATAGTCACTAAAACATAAATAGGCCTACCTCATTCCATAAAGTAGTTAGAAAACAACCCCTACCTCTTTATCGTATATATCAGAACTCTCTGTGAGGAAATAATTTGACGTCACACTCCTACTAAATTCAGAATTACGAGTTCTGACGTATTTGTAAGCTAGTATTACAAACATAAAAAACTAAGCCAAGCTAATTTGTCACCAAATCGAATGTAGTATCTTTCTTCCATTAATTATATCGTATGTGTTCAGTTGCGTTGCAAGAAAACAAACACAGCGTCCGTTAGACCTATTTTATTTTAATTTCGGCAAATTGCGCTGATTTTTGGACAGTACTTATCGTCCATATACTGAGTTTCATTGCGAAAAATCGACATGTTAACTCATTTTAGACCATTTTGGACTTAACACCCTTCACACAACAAACAAACAAACAATAGTAACGGATTTTACAGGAAGGGATTGAAGGAAAGGGATAAACACTCATTTCAGTCCATAAGTGTTTCAGTCCATATGTTCCTTAACAAAATATGATTAAAAATATATATATATATCTGTTAATGATCTAGTAGCAGCGATTTTTGTTTCTTTCAAAATTTTAAGGTAGGTTTCGGGATACAATGATTGACAGTTTTCCCTTGTTAGAATCCCTTCTAAGTACAAATTCACATTTGAAGTGCCTCTTCAGAAATAACAGATCAGTTAATATTTTTCACTCAGAAGTACAAATTCAACCAAAAACAAAAATGACGTTACTGATCCGTTAGTTTAGAGTGCGCGAACTATAAGCTTACATTTCTACTCACTACGATGGGAAATTACGGTACATAAACCTCATACATTACTTACCGTGCCATAATTTTAAATTTGTATGTTTGATGCATTATATTAATTGATAAATGCATGTTTTACGCGGGGACGTGGTAATAAATACAACTTATTTCACCGGTAATGGACATTCTCTGAGTCGACTCATGAATATAAATTTTTATGCATTTCAAAGCATCCATTGATTTTACAAGAAGAGCTAATGGAAGTCTCTACACTAGTAATGCATAATAATAAAGATAGAATTATCAGGAAATATATTTATATTCTGACAGTTGCCCGTATTTTAATGACTTTTTTTGTTTAATTTATTTAGGCTAATCAAATAGCCTGTTTTAAAATATAGAGTGAAAACGAAATCTACTGACAAATTTCCAAGAAGCGCTTCACGTACAGTATTTATTATTCAATTATTATTAATTAGAAGATCAGAAGGGGTATCTTAGAGGATGTGAAGAATTTGAGTATCTGGAAGTAAAGGTGGATAAAGAGGATAAACTAGAATATGATATTAAGAACAGAATAAATAAAGATAGAGCAATAACAGCAATGATTAATGGAGTCCTATGGAACACACATATAACCAGAAAAAATAAGTTACAAATATATAATTCAATAGTGAGAAGTACTGTCACATATGGACCTGAAGTTTGGAAATTCAACAAAAATTTAGAATAAAAATGTATGTCGATGGAAATGGATTTCTTGAGGAGACAACAAGATGTTCAAAATTAGAAAAAATAAGAAATACTGTTATATAAGAAAAATAATTAGATATTCAATAGTAGATTATATAAGATACAAGCAATTAAATTGGTATGTGCATGTACGACGAATGCAAGAAGAAAGGTTACCCAGGAAAACATTGCAATGGTGTCCATCTGGAAGAAGAAGGAAAGGAAGACCTCGAAACACGTGGATGCAGGAAATAAGAACTGGAATGAGAACAAGAAAACTGGAGGACATGGAGTGGTTGAATAGAGACGAGCGGGGAAGCAAATAATACATTAGGCATAGAAAGATGTGTAAACATTGAAAATTTGTGTATAAATAACATAATAATTAGGTTAATTTTCATTAATTATTTTTCTTTATTTAGGCGTGGAGGCCGACTGCCCTGAGCACAGCGACCTAAAAATCTATTGCGCTATCCCAGTATTATGGAGATGAGTATAATAAAATCTGTTCTACGGTGTTATGTAAATATAAAATAAAATAATTTCCATAGTAGTCTATCTATCTATCACCTATCTATCTATAATGGCATAGCCCAATGTTGAGCCCTACTTCTCCTTTGTTAGGAGTTACTAGACCTACTTAATTTAGTTACCTTATTTGTCCATAGATGTCATGAATATTTTTATTTTCTTTCATTTATGTATTTATTTTACCTGATGGACCGTAATGTCTTCTCTTCCACTTCACCAGGGTTAAATTATACATATAATCACAATTATGAATTATCTACTTAGCAAGAATGGCCGAGACCAGAATACCAAAAGCAGCATACAACTATTCACCAAGAGAAAAAAGAAGTTTGGGAAGACCAAAGAAAATATGGAAAGAACAGCAATTTGGAGCCGGAACAGGCTAGCAAAAGCCTAAACCGAAGAAGAAGAAAATTTAAAAAAACATTATGACAAAAATGTATATATATCAATTTTGTTTTCTTTAAACGTGTTTCATTTCTATTTCGTTTAAAATTGCAAGTGATAATAGGAAGAATGCACTTGTGTTTCTTTTACGGAGAGAGAAAGAGAGAGAGAGCGAGAGAGAGAGAGAGAGGAGAGAGAGAGAGAGAGAAAGGATAACACAAGATATAATTGTACGTTTTTTAAGAAGAGCTTACTGTTTTAGTCTGCAATAATTGTAAAAGTTTTAGTATGGACATTATTTGATTTCACACACATAGGCTTAGAGTAAGTTTATAAATAAAATATTAAATTTGAATGTCAGGAATATGCAGCAAATTACTACAGGAAAAACATCAGAATGAACAGAGACTAAAATCTGATAAAATCGTTGCAAAATATCGAATGTTCGCTGCAACAATTTGATAATAAAATTAGATCAGCAGGCGGGAGTATCTACCTTTTGCGCAAAGTTCTATTCGTTCCAAATCCTAATGAGTATATGCGTACTTACTTCCAAAATATATATACACTACTCTCATTGAAGCAAACAGATTATTGACATTGAGAGAGTGAGAGAGAGAGAGGGGGGAGGAGGAGGAGGAGGAGGAGAATATTGAGAGGAGAGGAAATATAGAGGTAACATTACAGAATTATAGAGTAAAAGAGAGATAAGGATGATGGAGAGAGGAAGACAGAAAGAGAAAAAATAGAGAGTAAAATGAGAGTATAATATAGGGAAAGGAGATAGAAGGCGAGGAACATAGTTGTAGGTGGACTATTGATAACTAAGTCGCGTCTGGTGCCAAAGTTCCCAGGTTAATCCATCCAGGGTCGATGAATTTTGAAGGAATAAAAATACTGATTATGGCATCCTTCGGAAAGAGATTAAATCTGTCCTTTCCTTGCCGTAGACATAAAGCACGTAAAAAAATCCCAGAAAACTAAAAATAGACATCTGACAAGGGAGCTATCAACCACTGCATGCCGAAACCTATATTTAAATTTATTCCAGAGAAGCATAATGATGTACCAAGCCCGTGTCAAAAAAACTCACTTTTAACTGCAAGGCACATAAATCGAAACAAGAATCCAGCAATGACAACCCGCTGTGCGAAACAGATGCACTTACTTGATTCAGTTAGAGTGGCGTGGAGTGAGGCGGGACGCGGCGGACGGCAGGTTATTAGGGTTATTGAATTGGCCAAGTGAGGAGTTGTATTATTTAGCTGTTGTTTAAATGAGAGATTTGGCACCCCTAGGCGTAGAATTACAATGCCCTGCGTCGACCTTGGTAAGGCCAGCTTAACCCGAGTACCAATTGTGGGAGCACCAGCGGCAATGAACACCTGGATGCCTACATTGCTCAGTGTGCTGGTCTCTCAGCAGGGCACGACAAGTCCTAGTCTTGCGAACGGGATGGCCTGGAAAATACCACGGTGACTTAGCCAGGGAATTACAGACCAGGTAAGTCAGCGACGGAGGAGGAGCGGTCCTTTTTGGGGTCTGGGGGATTTGCGCCAACTCCGAACATACTGACCCGAGGACAATCTGTGAGGTCGTCAGGAGTTGACCGACCTGACGTACTAATGCTCAGGTTGGACCCACTTCAGCAATAGAACATGTCCCTGGGTGGTGCACAGGGGGAAAGGTCGGTGGATCTGCCAGTCAGTCCTCCCGGCTAAGTCCGATGGACTCTTGAGGAGATGAATGCCCTGTCGTATGTGCTTACCTGTAGGAACTTGCAAACTCCAAGCTGGCCCACAAAGTCACGGCCCGGATCAGCTCAGATGAGAGAACCTCTGCTGACTCTCGGCTAAGCCTACGGGCTCGTGGACTAACTGTGGGGTAGCCAGGAGATGAGCACCTGGATGTACTGTAGTCTCACACTGCGATGGCTTGTATCCTAGCCGGTCTGACAACAGCTGCAGGATGCATCGCTGGAGGGGGTGGTCGGCGGATCTGCGATGCTCCCAAGCAAAGCTGTCCTCCCGGCCAAGCTCATGGATCCCGTCAACCAACTGTGGGGTCGTCAGGAGCGAGCTACCTGACGTACTACTTACCTCAATCCATTCTACTCGAATGGAAACTCCGACACCTTCTCCCGGGGTGTTCGTTTTAAGTCAATGAAGTTCCTAAGTGGTTTTGCAGTAGACTAGGGAGAACAAGGCAGTTGGTCTGGGGAGTAGGGGAGTCGTCCCTAGGTATCCCCAGGGGTGGTGGAAGGGCCCAACATGTATTTTACAGCGTTACTGTTAAAAGCGGCAGATATTTTTTGAACGCGGCTTTGGTACATCAAAACAATTCTCTGGAAGAAATTTCAAGGTAAGTTTCGGCATGCAATTGTTGATATTTTCTTTGTGAATATAATTTTTTTCGGTTTTTCCAATGTTCACATTTGAACTGCGATGCTAATGGTCTTCATTCTTAAAGATAGTTTTTAATTAAAAATACTACTTTTCCTTCTTCTTATTCTTTATTTGTAGGATTTTCACCCTGTTTGTTACCCAAATCACTCCTCGGAGGAAGACGTATTAGATGTGCGGTCACTGTTTATTCATCTCTTGGCTGGTCTTCCTCTTGCTCTTCACCCATTTATTTGTCTATCTTCTTTAGCTCTTTTTTGCAAGTCTGTTGTCTTCCATTTTTTCTATACGATCTTTCCAATATTTTTGTCCGTCTATAATACATTTGTTTCGCGCCTTAGCCGAGTGGTTAAGGCAAGACGCCTTGGTGCAGAGCTACGGGACTTGCGCTGGTTCGAGTTCTCATGGGGAAAGAAATTTTCTCATGGAATTTCGGCCAGTATGGGACCGGTGTCCACGCAGCATCGTGAGGCCTTTGGGTAGCTACAATAAGTAGAGACTCCAGTTTGAGAATACCAGTTGTAACGACTGGGGGATCCGATATGCTGACCACATGTCACCCCTATACTAATCTATGTGATTAACAGATGTGGATGTGAGGCCAGCAGCCGGCTGGTGTGCCAAGGCCCTTCTGGGCCTGTCGCGCTTGGAGTTATAATAAATTTGGTTATGTCTTGAATTTGACATTTGACTATTTTTTCCAATAGTACAATAATACTTCCTAAGAAAGAGAGAAAGAAAAACTTATTGTAAAAAAACAGAGGGAAAGTATCCAGTAGATGGAGCAAGAATGAGATGGGAAAATAAGGTTAATCATGATTTGGGGGATTTAATTATACAGGGAATGATTGAAAAATATTATCTCAGGATAGGGACATATGGAGAGCTTATGTTCGCTTTGCTATGAACCTCCGGGTTCTATTGTGCCAATGAGATAGTTATGTGACGTTACTTCAGTCTACATTTCAATAAAGTTTGTAATATAATTTAATAATAAAAATCAACGATCTCCCCCTGGAGCAGTAGAAGTGTTTTCAGGGGTACAATATGGAGTGTAGGAGGTAACAGAAGAAAAGGAAGTGCAGGCACTCTCCGAGTATATAGCCACTCTTAGAATGTGCTGTCGGGCATGATATGACCTTTGATGTGCATTGACTTCAATAATGTGGATTATTAGCTAGATTACAAATTCACGGACCGTTAAACAATGGGTATGTGTGACGTCTCTACCCATAACTTCATTAAACAAATGACAACTTTGAGGCAATTTTATTTCCAAACAGAATATCCGATTTTGCTTACTTTTCATTGTGATAACTTATTCACGAGCAATAGTGAAACATGTAACCATGTAATTTACATTGTACTTCCACTGTAACTATAATCATTATCAACATCAAGGCTTAGGCCGACTTCAAGAGATTTGGTCTTTCCATCTAGCAAATGGTCTTCCTCGAATTCTATATCCTGTGGGTCTGTATTTTAAAATAATTTTATGAGGTCTATCGTCTGGCATTCTTAGCAGATGTTCGTACCAATTTCGTCTTTGTTTGTCAATTTTATCCGCCAATTTAAACATTTTTCATTGATCTCTTATCTCAGAACTTATTTTCTGGTCCATAAGAGAGTAGCCTGCCGTTGGTCTTAACTATAATGTTAACCAATATTCTTATTTCTGATGACCCCTACAAATGTTTTAAAAACAACCCATGTAAAACAATTTTAATTAAACGGATTATTGAATTAAATTCTGGAAATGCGTGCTATTATGCATTACAGAGACTCTTGACGTCCCAACTCCTTTCAAAAAACGTTAAACTGAAAATATATATAACTATTATTCTACCGGTTATATTATATGGATGTGAAACATGGACTCTTACTTTACTTACTTACTTACTTAAATGGATTTTGGCTAGAGCTCGAACGTACAAAGTTAGAGATCTCGGGTTCAAAGCCGACTTAGTTATTTATTTTTCTTTTCATGTCATATATATATATATATATATAATATAATACAGTAAAACGTGCTCAAAGCGAAATCGGGTGGGACCAATTTTTCATTCCACGTTGGACAAAATTCCACATTATAAAAAACTAAAACTTGTTATAAATCTTAGAATATAGAGTACCGTACAACGTCTTTTTATATACATTGGATTAACTGTAGTTCCGCTGCCTTTGAAAGAGTTAAGTACAGTATGTAAGAGCGACTTCGACGGTTAACGCGCGAAAAAACAGATCCTTTCGTCAGCGTTAAAAATGTCTCTTAGGCGCGTATCCTGAAGTTAAAGTATACAGTTTCGATTTCCGCTCACTAACTACACTTTCGTCCACATCCTTTGATTTCCCGCAAATTTCATTCCACACTGGATTGTGTCGTCTTTTAAAACTGTCCAGCCAACCTAAAGATGCCTTGAAATCGTTATTCGCTAGGAATTTAGCAGCAGCTAGAGCTTGACTTTGGAGCATCAGTCCGGAAATTTGGAGATTTATCTTCAATCAGTTTCACTTTTTCGTTTAATGACAATGATGCATACGTTTTAGCCATTTTTATTCCGTAAATTCAGAACGCTACCTCTGAATTTATGTAAGATTTCACAGTGCAATGTTTATTTGTAAGACAGGTATATGTATTTCGCATAACTGGTGTGCAGTGATGCCGAAATGAAATTTCAGGTACAGATAGAATCTCTACTTCACCCGGCGGCAGGAATCATTCCTTATTGTTGTTATGCCTAACGGAAATTCAATGAAGTGGAAACTAATTTATTTCTCTGTCTTTCCGCTTTATAGACATTTTTTCATGAATTGTGTAGAAATATCCTTCCGTTTCCGCGTTGGACAGATTCCGTTTTTTGCAAAATAAATACACGTAAAGTACTACAATTTCGCCGGAACCGTTCACATTGGACAGATTCCCGCATTATTCAAGTTCCGGATTAAACAAGTTTTACTGTATATATATATATATATATATATATATATATATATGTGTGTGTGTGTGTGTGTGTGTGTGTGTGTGTGTGTGTGTGTGTGTGTGTGACCATATTTTGCAAATCTAAAATCTGTATAATATACAGATTTTGTTTTGCAGAAGAACTGCCGGAAAAAAACTGTTCTGTAATGTTTGTGAAAGAGCAGTTAGGTCATCCTGAATATGTTTTGTTGCTGTACGGTAAATTACAATCCCAGTGTTTATTTTTCTTTAATTGAATTGGATGCAACTTTAGTTAGTAAAAAATATAATTACCCTTGCTGTAGACATTTTATTTAATGAAAAGAAAAACGTATCCATTTCGTTATTGATATTTACGTTTCCTGTCATGTTGTCGAGGAAATTAAAACACGCTGATGAAATTGAATTCTATAAACATGTGAGAATTTACACTGGTTAAATAAAATCCCTTTTCCGATGGAAATACTTCCACGTAGACCTACATCAGTATATATTATGTGTATTTCTATGCGAATCATACGATTAAAACAGAACACATTACCGTATATTTTTTAATATAAAAATAAAAAATAATCGGATTATAAATAGTAATTGCAATCGTAGTTGATGGTATTGAGCTGGGAACTGAGTACGAACATACAAACTATGTTAATATATTTAAATATTATATGGAATATATAAAAATTAATGTTTGTTTGTTTGTTTGTTTGTTCGTACTTTATGCGCGGCCATACCGTTGACCAGATTGTGATGGGGCTTTTTGCAAAATGTTCAGGCGATTCCCGGGATGAACATAGGCTATAAGAGTTGTGATACTCAACTCCTACACACTTAAAAATAGCCCTTTGTAGTGTAAAACGTGAAAAAAGTAGCCCTCCGGACGCTTAAATGTCTTACGCTGCCTAAATCATAACAAATACACAAAATTAATGTACACAGAATTTAATATCTCAAAAAGCTCTACAAAAAAAGTCCCCGGCAGCGTATGTTTATTTCTTACGGATACCTCACAATAACCAATTTTGTCCTTCATTGATGCCAAGAAGATCGGGACAAGTACGTACATTCCTGTGCGCGCATAGCAGCACATGGCGGGTACTATTTTACGGATAACTCACAATAACGAATTTTGTCTTTTAGCTCATTTATGCAAAGAAGATCGAGATAAGTAGATTCCCGGGTAACACCCGGGTAATTAGCACGGGGAACCTTAAAATAATTACTATATACATTTATAATTATTTTTCATTTTATTTATTCAGCTAATCATAACAATTACATTAGTTTTCGTCTTTCAGCTTATTTATGCCAAGAAGATCGGGATGAGTAGATTCTCGGACAACGCCGGGTAAACAGCACGGGGTATCTAAAAATAATTACGATATAAATCCCCCCCCACTTATTTAACTAAACATAAAACACTTCAATTTTAGTATTTCAGCTTATTTATGTCAAGAGATCGGGATAAGTAGATTTCCGGGAAACGCCGGGTAATCAGCACGGGGTATCTAAAAAATATAAATTTATAATTATTTTTCCTTCTGCTTATTCAACTAGACATAAAAGCACATTAATTTTAATTTATTTATGCGTAGCAGCGTACGTCAGGTATTAGCTAGTAAACTATAAATATTATTCTGTGAGAAAACAAATCATTATCTCCTACATTAAGAAAAGAAAACAAGAAAAATATTCGAAAATTATAAGACGAATATTCGGTTACATAAGGAATTACAAGGTGTCTCCACTATCCATTTCCTTGAAAACACTATTTGTTTTTATTCTCTTTGTTTACACTGTTAGTCCCGCGCCGTAGCCGGGTGGTTAAGGCAAGAAGCCTTGGCGCAGAGCTACGGGACTTGTGCTGGTTCGAATCTTCATGGGGGAAGACTTTTCTCATGGAATTTCGGCCAGTATGGGACCGGTGCCCACCTAGCATCATGAGGCATTTGGATAGCTACAATAAGTAGCAGTTCCAGGTTAAGAAGACTAGCTCTAACGGCTGGGATCCGACATGCTGACCACATGTCATCCCTTCACTGGCTAGATGATCGTCTACCTCTGTGATTAACACATGTGAATGTGAGGCCAACAGCCGGCTGGTAGGCCAAGGGCCTTCTAGGCCTGTCGCGCATGTTTTAGCTTAGTTCAACATGATTAGCACAGAAGAACGGGTTGCCATTGTTTGTGCACGGGTACGGGATTGTCATATGAAGGTGCCAGAGCTGAATTTACCCATAAATTCCATAAACTAGCCCCAACAAGAGCACACATTTGTCTGCTTGCAAACAAATTTAAGCTACCGGCAGTGCGTGTGATGAGGCACGTCATGGACGATCACGCGTATCAGCAGAAACAATGAAACAAGTTCAAATTGCCAGTTATAGTCCGAACGCATCAATTCGACACCTCAGTAGGGAATTGAATGTCCCTCTCAACACAATCTGGAAAATTATACGTTTTCACTCTACGAAAACGTCCTTATTACATCTGGTTCAGTTACGGAATCGTATCACAGTAGCAGCCTACAATTATTGATAATTGCAAATTATATATATTCCAACTTAAATTATACCCCCCTTAAAAATAAAACTTTACAAGGATTATAAAACCAACTGGAGCCTTAATAAATGTTATAATCCTATCATCTATACTATGGGAACATTTTCAGCAGGCATTTTACCGTTTAAATGTGAAGGTCTACATTTCACTTCACAGCTGGAAGATGTAGTAGGTGTTTTCACCTAGATAACGGTCATGTAGAAAGGCAGTAGAATATGTGTAACACTTCACAATAACATTGATTTTTCAATCATTGCCTTCCTTCATTGAAATGGATAGTGACTTTAGAGACATCCGGTATAATGCCGAAAAAGTGTCTATCTTGCTTTCCACTGATTCTAAAGTTCGCAGATTAAAACCCGAACCTATTCGACACTACCTATTAAAATATTTTCGTTTCACTTGCCAAAACTTGGAATTCTCTTTCACCCCATGTCAGAGACTGCTTAACTGTAGCATCTATAACACCAGTTTTTACTCTCTCCCTTCTCTTCATCATCACCATCCCTCAAACAATGCACTTTAAACTACACAAGCACATGAACATATTTATCCTACACCCCTCTCTGTACACAATACAAGAATACATCATCTACAGAAATTGTGTGTAAATTGAAAGTATATCACATTAACGCCATGTATCCACCCGAATCAAGTACATCCGGTGACACTAGAACACATAGGTTCTATATAATATTATGATTTTTGCAAATATACCGTTTCAAGAAATCCAAAATCCACATTTTAGTGGGTTTTCTGGAGAAGTATGGAAAGCTATATAATCCACACATGTCTATATTTATTAACTCATTCGCCTCAAAAGACGAGGTAGACTCGCCGGCAGTTAAATGACCTTCAACTCAGAAAACGAGGTAAACTCGCTTAACTCTGCTGTTATATATTTTGCAATATTTTATACATCCTTTAGCAGGAAAATCTTTTGTTAACATTAATGAATAGTAGAGGAATGGGTTTTTGCCTTCACCAATAATGTGATCGCAAGTACCGTTATCTTTTGTTTGTTTTGAATGACTGAAAATAGACAATAAAATATATGGTAGCTTAAATCCGATTTCTGGGAAAATGCATTGAGCATTTAAAGCTGAAGCGAATAGGTTAATTAATATATATGGCAAGCCGCCATTTGTAAAGATAGAAACAATGGTTTCAAAAGCATTTGGCGATAGGGAATTACAACGTATATAAGAGAAAAATTTGCGTCTAGATCGTAACTTGCCTCGGTAGCTCAGTTGGTAGAGCACTTGGCCCGGAAAGCCAAGGGTCCCGGGTTCCAGTCCCGGTCTACGCGAAAATTTTTCTCTTCAAATTTAATTTAACTTTGTAATTTATTTAAATTTCTTTTAGGTCCACATTCGATTTTCGACTGTACTGACCGCAGCTGTTAAAAAACTCTGTTAGGAAAATACTAACTCCTTTACCTCATAAACTGGAAAAAATATAACAACTTATTACATTTTAATGCATTTACATAAAACGATTTAAACGCAGAAATAGAATCAATTATTTATTCAAGAAAATGACTATTGCCTTGTTGAATTATTTATCGAGTATAGTTTTTCAAGCCTTGCATAGTAAATTCTAAGAATTACTTTCCAGCATCTTATTTCTCGTAACATTCTGCCGTATTAGATATCTCATATATAAGCCTATAAGATGATTCTGAATAAATATAATTTCACCTAGGAAATGAATTAGTCATTTGTTTTATATTGCACATCTCAAGAATTCGTTTTCTTTAACAAGAAAAATTACTGTATTCTGAGAATTGAATTTACAGCTACAAGGGCGGCGCGTCCTATATGTTCAATGATTCCCTTAACCCTCAAGAAAAATTGATTGAATTTATGAACATAGTGAATAGTTGTACTGACTAATAAACTCCTTGTATTTTTCTTTTACGAGTTCTTTAAATACCTTCATAGGTAAAATCCGTCGTCCTCAACTTATAAAATATGTAATCTGTATGCCTGTAGGCCTTTCAGAACATCCGTTCCATCTTCAGCAGGTCACTTTTCGCTACAACATCCAGTATGATGGTTGATGATGCTGGTCCTAATGTGGCTCTGTCATTTTGCCTAAGAAGGTATATTTTAATTTATTTTATTTTATGACTCTCCACCTCAACGGTTTTAACAGTGAATTTTATTAGTATTGATTCTTTAAATACATAGATATTTGGAATCATAAGTGATGCTACTATTTGTTATTGTATCTGAAATACAGAATACAGTTTTTCTTTACAACCGTGTACTTTACCTATTTTTGTAAAAAACCTACTTTCACTATCATGCTATAGAAATAGTAATTCTGTCCGATGGCAGGTCTTTCACTGCAATCTAGCATTTTCATGCTATGCTTTGAAACTTTACTAAGGAAATATAGGTGAGGTAGCTTCCCGTTGCTTTCACACCGATGAAGGATGATGATGATAAGAGCCGGATGATTTTCGGGAACTGTTGGGCCCTAAGCTTCCTGACATTTGTCTTACAGGTGAGGAAAAATCCCGAAAAACCTCACCCAGGAGCCTGTCCTGACCGGGAATCGAACCCGGGCCGGCTGCGTGACAAGGCAACATGCTACCTCGAGACCACAATCGTCGACTTTATATATAAAGGCTACAGTAATAATATGTATTCATTGAAAATACAGCTTATACTCTAAATAAAAAAAAAGGAATTGATTATTGTCTAGGTTGAACAGACAATAATGAAGAGATCTTAAATCCATTTATATGACGTTTAATCTGGTGGCAGAAGTGGGATCGCAGCAATAATTTAAGTGATCAGAAGTGCGAATGCAGATGTGTGACATTTCAACTCATCAATTTGCAATCAAGCAAAGTGCAATTGATATTCCTGTGATTGACGGCTCACGTCATAAGGAAATTACCCACTTTTTAAAAATTTGCTTGTATTTGAATCATCACAAAATTTGACGTTCTGTTGAAATATAACGCTACCTGTCACGAATGTAAAATTTTTCACCGGAATTTACTAATTTAATTTAAAACTTTTGATACCTAAATCCAAGTTCATATTTAAATATTAAAAACTTTGGTAGCAAAATACAAGTTCATATTGCAATATTTTACCTCATGAATGTTTATAGGTATTCAATAACCGGGTTCGATTCCTGGTCGGGACATGTTTCCTGGGTGAGGTATTTTCAGGGTTTTTCTTAACTTGTAAGATAAATGTCAGGAAACGTGAAGGCCCAAACGGTCTCCTAATATCACGTGGCCATCATAATCATCTTCATTCATATTCGCTTTAGATTAAATTTAGCATTAAGACCTCTCTTGGCGCACCACTATCATCATCATCATCATTATCATCACCCATCATATCATCAGGGCAACCGTAACATCTCCTTCCAGGCGCTCCAACGTCAAATGTAGGTTATAATTACGTCAATGCCAGAAGAGAACAACATAAATGTCGAAATAACAACCTGGGGCATTTAATATATATCCATCCATAGTAATTCTGCCCGAGGGCAGGTCCTTCACTCCAATCATAGCATTTTCATGCTATGCTTGCAGCTTTACTAGGGACTTGTAGGTGTGGTAGCTTCCCGTTGCTTTCCACACCGGTGAAGTATGATGATGATGATAAGGATGGTGATGGCCATATGATTTCGGGAACCGTTTGGGCCTTAAAGATTTCCTGGCATTTGTCTTACAGGTGAGGAAAAACCCCGATAAAACCTCATCCAGAAAAACTGCCCCGACCGGGGATAGAACCCGGGCCCACTGCGTGACAAGGCAGCACGCTACCTCGAGACCACAGCGGTGGACATAATATATATATATATATATATATATATATATATATATATAAACTAGTTTTCTGGAAACTGTCAAGTAAATTTTGCATTTTTTAAATTTGGAGAGTGTGTATCTTTCTAAAATTTCCATCGGTGTCATTACAGGATCAATTTTAATTTTAAGAAACCATCTCTACAAAATCTCTACTTTATAGGATATACTTCAATTACAAATTGAAATGTTTTAAATGTATTTACAAAATGTATTTAATCAATTTCGAAAATCAATTGTCTATACAGAATGAAGCAAGTTTTATGTAATAAAATATAACGTCTTAAATTCCATGAAATAACACAATTAGCACTTATTTATAATAATATCAGATGAAAGAAAGATCAGGCTCACTTGGTTTAGGTTGGGGATGGAAATTTCACCAAATTAACAACGATGACTCTATGCGAATAAGTCCAAAGTGCGGGAATTCTGATGACGAAATACATATACCAGGAAATTGTAACTATTTGGAATATTCGAGGGGCGAGTTGCCGAAAAGTTTTCTAAATTAAAATCGTGATACTTTAATATCCTACAAGTTAATGGTAATCCCAGAAAATTGGATAAACATAGGCACATTTCTGGACAAGATGCGGAAATCAATGACAACAATCATTTGTGAATAAATAAATATATAAACAATGAGCAATCATTAATTCTAAATAATTCTATTACTTGGCTTAATTGATTTGAGGAAAAAAGCAATTAAGAGGAAATGAAAAATGAGCTCGAACATAAAAATGAAAATGAATTGGGCAGGTGATCAAGAGAGAAGATATAAACATAGCTAAAGCTGTCTTTGAAAAGAATTCCCAAGGAACAACTAGAAGAATAGGCCAATGCCACTTCTGAGATAATACTAACATTTAAGATGGGACACACCATTCACTCATACATTCATAGTAAATAAGGTAAATATGACACGGGTGGTTCTGATAGCCAGATGGCATTCGGGGAATATTTAGGCCTTAAAGTTTTGCTGACATTTGCACAGGTGATGAAATCTCAACTACCAAACTTGTCCCGGCCGGGGATCGAACCCGGGCTGACTGCGTCTGCGGCAGCGACGTTGCTACTAGACTAGAGCGGCGAACTGCCGATGGACATTACTGGGCAAAATACGAAGACAAGCTAATGCTGTCATACAGAACTGTGTGAGATATGAGACATTTCCAGAGAAAAATCATTACTCTGGTAAATTTATTAATTTGAACTTAGTTATTTATTTATTTTATTCGTTCATTTGTTAAATAAATTTTATTTGCATTGAAACGTTCATTGTGCAATTTACTATAACTTGATTTTTAATTAAATTATATTTTACCAAACTAAAGTCAAAATTGCAGTCTACAGAAATTGATTTTTCAAGATATGCACGATACTCTAAATTAAACAGGATCAAAAACATTATTTCCGAGAAAAAATGAACTATAACGAAGCAATTATGCAATTTGTGGAAAATAAACAATTACAATGATTTGGACACATGGAGAAAATGAACGAAGATATATTGCCAGTTAAGAGTTTGGTGTGGATTCCAAATCGGAGGAAAAGAAGAGGAGGACATGGATAGAGGGAATTATGAAATTGATTAAGAACATGGGACTGCAGGATGATGACTGGAAGGCTAGAGATGGATGGAGGAATAAAATCAAAGTTTAATATTGGGAACAGGAAGATGATATATATTTAAAACCTGTTGAATAAAAAAATAATTTATTTTATTTTAGATTGTACAATATGTGGGAGCACGCCGTAGCGTAGTGGTTAAGGCACTGCGCTACAAACCGGAAGGTCGAGGGTTCGAGTCCCGGTGGGGTCAGCATTTTTAAACTGACCCAAAAACCTTCTGGCGGCACTATGGTCCTGGGGTCGACTCAGCCTCTAATGGAAATGAGTACCAGACGCTTGTTTTGGGGTAAAGGCGGCCGTCATACAGGACTGACAACCCGGTTGACATCAAGAGCCGATTGTCTAGAAAAAGTGGGAGCCTTAACCTCCTACTACCCCAAGGGCCTCGTGAGGCTTTACTTTGCAGTATGTCTATCTAGGACTTAATTCCTTGCTTCTGGTTCCGAGGGTCACGATCTTAAACCTTAGCAATGTCGATGTATTTTTTTTTTTTACGATGGAAACATCAAGGGATAATTCTTTCGGGAGAGACTTTAAGCCTGGGTCCCGAGTCTGAAATTTTCGGAGTAGAAAAGTAAAACAAAAAATAATTTTAAAAGATTTAAATATCTTAATGAAGTCATCTTTAAAATGTTATCCTTAGAAAAAAAAATCTGCCAAAAAGGATATATCACATCGTACAAGAATCTTATTCCTAAATTAGAGACTCTGAGTAAATTTTATTCGGTCTTTCCCTTCCAAGTAATACGCTAGATGTCTAATAGGTGTCCCTTTGAGGCGATGAGCTAATTACTTTGACACACGCTGATATTTGTAAAGAAATAAGCTTGACTAAATTCGCTTGGTTAAGTAATTCTCGCATGAGAGCACTCTTCCCCCATGTAGGATTGTACGAGTACGGATAGATAGTGTATATAACATGCGTTCTCCCTTTTAGGTCGAATTTAATCTTAGATCACTCGAGCTTCAAAGGATCCGCTACTTCAATTGGCTTAGTGTTACTAAGAGAAAGAAACAAAGGAATTTCCGCGAAATTAAGAGACATTTGAACTCTCGTTGTAAGCGCTAACTAGCAGGATGATGATAGAACAACGTTACTCTTACCACGGCGCACTAGATAATTTCGTATTTCTTTACAGCCTTGGAAACATGAGAATTGCTTATCAGTCAACTGTTTTTATTCATTAACTTGACCGCCAGAGTGAGTCAGCGCTAACACCCGACCAGATAGATATTATCAGTGTATCGTCGTTTGAAAATGTATATCGAATACAGGAAGTTTTGCTCTTAGAATATGTTCGAGGATTTAGTATAAACTTAAAAAACTATTGAAAAGTAAACATTTTTAAAAACTGTATAAAATCTAAATTAACTTCAGTGGAACCCATGTCCGCATTTCTTGACGGTTGTATTTTTACGGTGAAAGATCGTCACTCTTTCAACAAAGGTACTTTTTCGTCTGGTTTATCACCTTCGACCAGTCCGGCATGGATACCAGTACATTGAACTACACGGTCTTTATAGGAAGCCAGGTATAATAAGAACAGCTAAGTTTGGTAGACTGCGATGGGCAGGACATGTGGTATGAATGGGAATGAAAGACTTGCATGGAAGCTTCTTGTAGAAAACCAGAGGAAAAACGCGCAGTTGGTAGACCAAGAATGAGGTGGGAGAAAAACATTAACTATGATTTGAGGGAAGTAGATTATACAGGGGATGATTAGAAAACATAAGCTCAGGATAGGGATGTATTAACAGCTTATGTCCGCGCGGATATAAACCTATGGGTTGGATAGTGCCAGTGAGTAAGTAAGTAATAAAATTGACATTGTCTTATTATTATTATTATTATTATTATTATTATTATTATTACTATTATTGTTGTTGTTCTCCCCCATCAACCAATCTTTTTAACATTTATTTTGACGACATGATAAGATGATGCAAACAAATAACAACTGGGGGTATTAACTTAGCAAATATAATAATAAAAACATTGGCTTTTACACATGACCAGATTTTAAAAGCAAAATCAGGAAGACGAATTAGAAAGAATGCTATATAAACTACACGAAATTTTAAAAATCTATATATATATAATATGGACATATTATCAAAAAAATAAAAAAAATGGTTTTCAAGGGTGCTCAACCAGTTTGGACAAAGATAATATTAGAAAATAAACCAATAGACGAGTGACAAAATATAACTTTCTAGGTTGCGAAATGTCATACACAACGGAAACAAATATAAATAACAAACTAAATAAGTTTAATTTTATAACAGGAACACTAAAAAAGTATATGGGGAAGACCAAAGGATATATGGAAAAGCAGCAATTTGGAGCCGGAACAGACTAGAAAAAGCCTAAAACATGACGAAAAAAAAAGATTATTGTATTTATTTATATACATATTTTTATTGTTTTCACATATCCCTGTGCCTAAAGTTTTATTTTCCTTTTTCACTCGTCCCTATCCTTGCACTCCATATCCTCCAGTCTTCCTCTCTTTCTTCTTCCAGGTGGACACAATTCCAATGTTTTTCTGGGTAACTTTTCTTCTTGCATTTGTCGTACTTGCCAATACCAATTTAACTGCTTATATTTTATATAATCCATTATTTAATATATAAATTTTATTTTTTCTCGTATGACTTTGTTATTTTTTCTAATTTTGAACATCCTGCAGCTCTCCTCTCTCTCCCTCCCCCCCTCTCTCTCATATATATATATATATATATATATATATATGAAAAGAAAAATAAATGCTTGGACGGGAATTTGAAACCGAATCTCTGAATTGATACTTCAGTGCGCTGCCACTTACGCTATCCAACCTATCCTAGCACAAACATTTATATTTCTTATTATATATAATAATAATAATAATAATAATAATAATAATCATAATAATAATAATAATGATTTATTTTAGCTGGCAGAGTTAAGGCCATAAGACCTTCTCTTCCACTCAACCAGCGAATAGTAAAATTATACAAAAATTACGTACATATTACAATTTTAAGATATTAAAATACAGACTAAACAAAACACAATGATGATGGATCTAATACTAGCTAATGCTAACAAAAACATAGAATATAATAAAATTAAAATTATATAAAATAAAGTAAGTAGCTTCCTACATGATTATTAATAGAATGCTCTATATAGTTGTTATGTAGTTAATGTTTTCATTGTGTCGAACTTAAGATATCAGTTAATTTGGATTTAAATAATGATAGCGATTGACAGTCCCTGACATGACTGGGAAGTGAGTTCCATGCTCTAGTCATAGATGTTGTGTAAGATTCAGAGTACAGACAGGTCCTGTGTTGTGGTATCAAAAGTAAAGAAGAGTCTTGTGATCTTGTTCCTAAATTGTGATGAGCCGATAAATGTTGAAAACGTGTTGTTAAATAAGTTGGTAAATATGTGTGCAGAATTTGGAATAGTAAGGTATGTGAATGTAAAGTTACATCTCTATTGATACTTCAATGCGCTGCCACTTGAGCTATCCAAGCAATCCTAGCATAAACATTCATTTTACTATATATAAAGAAAATATTTGTGAACATAAATATTTGTGCTAAGATTGCTTGGATATCGTAAGCGGACTAAAGTATGAAGTTTGGGTTCAAATACCGTCCAAGCATTTATTTTTCTTTTCATGTCATTATTATTACTCAATGTCAAAATTTAATTATAACATACTTTTATGGCCACGTTTGGTGTCTGCTAAGTTCGTTCAATAAACATTTGTATTTTTTTAATAATTTGACGATTACTACCTCAATAGCTATGACGATTACTACCTCAATAGCTACAGTATTTCGAATTTGCTAAAAGCGCAGGGAATTCGCTACAAGTTTGAAATAAACTGAATAAGTTTGGATCAATATGAAACATTAAGCAAGACATTTGTGCAGGTCAAAAACAAATACGATGAATCCTTCCTGCCAGAATAATCATGAGGAGGGCAACGTAGGTAATGGACCAGCTTGCAGCTATTTAGTCAATTATCTGTAATTTCCCAGAATCCTATTTATCCTGACATGTACAACGCTAATTGAAGTGAATACCTGATCCTCCCAAGTTTATGCCTGTTCAGTTGCCAGATGTGCTTTTCTCGTCTAACATTTGTGAGATCTGGGACACCGAGACAACTACAGCCTCGTAAAACAACACAACACCCAGATACTGTTTTACACATCTCGTATTTGTTCGTGCTTGGATGATTTTTATTATAAACATATTTAAGAACAAACCATCGTAAATAGAAAAATGAACGTTATGTCATATAACCTATAGCTTTATATTCAAAATAATAATAATAATAATAATAATAATTATTATATAATAATAATAATAATTGTAATAATAATAATAATCAACGAACACACTATTATGCAGTAAAAAAACCTTTTTGCGCGATAGCGCGTTTTGTCGTACTTACAGCAATGGCGACCATGACTGAAAGTTCAACTTCCTACATTTTGGGTTTGCCAACCTAAATAACTATACTGTAATATTACATTTACACCCACGTGTGGGAAGTAAAACCACTGCCCTCTATGTATACTACGTATAATGGATATACAAAAAATATCCTAAAGGTAGTGTTAATATACATTATACGAAACAAATCACTGCATTTTAAATGAACTGAACTTTATTTGAAACAATATAAAACAATAAATTGGTTCTTGCGGTCATTTTATCAATAACAATGGTATCACGGCCTCCTGTACTTTCAACTAATAAACATTGCCCACACTGTTAACGTTACTCAATTGTTTATAATGAACGCAAATATTTCCAACAAAGATGTTATTATTTTACTACTATTTATTATTATGAAAACACCATCACGGAAAAAATAATGTACAACGCACGTTTGTGAAGTGTTTTACAGAATCTCGAAAATTAAAACCTTGCTGTCGCTCGGTTTTTATTAATTTTCCTCGATTCTGTAAATACCACTTCCCAACCTTGCATCGTAATATACTATTGCAGAGCAAAGAAATGCTATTGTAGAGAATATTATTGTTGTAAGGATGAGAAACAAATACACTTAAAAGGTGCCAAACCAATAAGTAGCGCTAGGATTTTTATGTACTTAAATATTAAGATTGCAACATAGTATATTAAGAAGTTAGACTTATGACTGCGTTTTGTTTTGGTTCCACATACAAATAGTTGAATAGTATTATGAGAAGTTAGACTTTTTACTGCCTTTTATTTTGTTTCACACACGAACAGTTGAATAATATATACTATCTGCATTGAAATCTTATATTTTATTACATAAAAATCGTACCCCTAATAATAAGTTATTAGTCCACCGCTGTGGTCTCGGGGTAGCGTGCTGCCTTGTCACGCAGCGGACCCGGGTTCGATCCCCGGTCGGGACAGTTTTTCTGGGTGAGGTTTTTATCGGGGTTTTTTCCTCACCTGTAAGACAAATGTCAGGAAAACTTTAAGGCCCAAACGGTCCCCGAAATCATATGGCCATCGCAATCATCATCATTCATACTCATCTTAGGTTACGTTTAGGATTAGGGACTCTCCTGGCGCACCACTATCATCATCATCACCCATCATATCATCGGGGCAACGTAACCCCGCCTTCCAGGCGCCCAACCTCAAAAGTGTGTTACAATTACGCCTTGCCAGGAGAGAAACCAGGAATGTCGAAAGACAAACCTGGGGCATTTGAAAAATAATAATAATATTAATAATAATAATAATAAGTTATTAGCAAACGATATGTATTACTAGAGACGATCATCGAGAAAGTCCAGATTAGAAACAATTAGAAACGCTGGAATTAGGGAAATTATGAAAGTTGAATGAAATGTATTACAGACGACTAAGATGGTACGGACATCTTAAAAGGATGTCATCTGATAGATTCCGTAGGAAGATCTTGGATGGAAAAAGAATAAGAGGAAGATCTAAAGAGGATTGGAAAAATGGAGTGAGAAGAATTATAGGTGAACTAGGGCTTACAGATGAGGATGTTTAAGTTCGTTACAAATGGAGAAGACAAATTTCTTTAGGGTGCATAAAACCATTGTATTGTGGTCAAATTCCGAAATAATAATAATAATAATAATTTTATATTGGAGCATGTCATAACACCTTTAGAGGATAAGGAAGTCATACAACTCAATGATACTTATAAAGTGTTTGGTATATGATGATGATGATGTTGATGTACTGTAGTATACTAAAAGCCAACACATGTCCTATTAACACTAAGAAACGGGACTGGAAGTAAATATCAATAAAACTAAGTATATTGCCACACGTAGAAATTAATACAATATAGTAGTAGTAGTAGAGTAGTAGTTGTAGGACTTTATTAGACAAAAAGTAAGATATTTACAATATTATTTACAAATATGGATCGCACGGGCAGTAAGCCGTACGTGCTGTTGACAGTCCGTTCCAATAAAGTAATGATTGGTAATAGTATAAAGAAAAAAAAAGAAAACAATAATATTACAATTACATAAAGAAAACATAATAATATTAAAATTACATAATAATACAATAACATTATACATTAATTATGTATAATTATTAAGAATTAATGGTATTGCATTTTGATAGCATGTACCCGATCAATATTGAATACAATATATAATGGATACGGAAGTTAATGACAAATGGGAAAAATGTTGAAGAAGTGACTAAATTCAAGTGTCGAGGAATACTAATTACAAACAAGAATGAGATGCAGAAATAAATTATAAATATATAATTTAATCTGGAAATGCATTCTGTTATGGATTACAGGTAATTGTTTCTACTATACTTATAACAATTCTTTTTAATCGCTTTATATTTATTTTTGTCCACCGCTGTGGTCTCGAGGTAGCGTGCTGCCTTGTCACGCAGCGGGCCCGAGTTGGATCTCCGGTCGGGGCAGTTTTTCTGGGTGAGGTTTTTATCGGGGTTTTTCCTCACCTGTAAGACAAATGTCAGGAAAACTGCCCAAACGGACCCCGAAATCATATGGCCATCATCATCACCCTTATCATTATCATCATCATCATCATCATCATCCTTCACCGGTGTGGAAAGCAACGGAAAGCTACCACACATACAATTCCCTAGTAAAGCTGCAAGCATAGCATGAAAATGCTATGATTGGAGTGAAGGACCTGCCTTCGGGCAGAATTAGTATGGATGACTATTTATTTGTATCCCAAGGAACTGAATTTAGGAATCTAATTATTTTCCTTCCCTGCTGTATTCTAAAAATAATTTCCATTTCCGTTTTATTATTTAAAAACATTCCAAGACATTTCACCCTGTTTTTATGGCATTAATTTAATTTGATTTATATCTAACACGTCCTTTGTATTAGTCAATTGTTAACTGACAAGTATTCTATATTTTAATTAGTTGAAATACCCCACTTGTTACATAAATAATTTAACTTGCGTAACATATGTACATTATAAATCATATACATCTTGAACTATGGAATCTGTTCATCTGCATTATTAACTGAACATATAGAGTAGTCGTTAATAAAAATTCCCATTCCTCTAAATCGATTTCTCCATTCTCTTAAAAATATTTGAATAGAAATACTTTAAAAAAAATGTAGGGATAGAATATAACCTTGCCTTAAACCTTTCGAGGAGATTCATTCACGTGGCGTCAATATACGACAGAGACCCACGGCTTTCCTTCTCTTCCAAAGCATTTTATGCTCAAAATAAGTCTACCTTCACCGGGTTTGTTTCCGCAAATCATGGGGCCAGAGATGAGCCCAGTCTAAAGCAAATATATGTTGAGTATTATTAATTCATCCAAAGATTATACATATTCGGGACCAGATTTTCTATAAGACGATCATTGAATCAATCTTAATCCTTAAATAAATAATATATAATATAATATGCATTGGTTGGTTTACTTAATATTCTTTATAAAACAGTATACAAACAAATTAGTAGAAATTACTTAAATTTGAGTCGAATTACACAATACTTAGTAATGGCATGTGAAAATAAACTTTTGACAATTAAAGTGAACCACTAGTTATATACTTACTTACTTACTTACTTATATTACAGGACTTAGTAAGGCCGTTTCTAACTGTGGAATTTTATATGAATTCGGGTCATTCCAGGGACGACATAAACTGTAAAATTCGTGTAATCAAATACTGGTTGCGAGTAATCCAAGGTGAACAAACAATGCTTAGAGCAATTTGTTACGACCACCAAATTAAAAACATAGATGTTAAATTTTGGGCAGACGAGGTTAGGAGAGAACTCCAAAAGATTGGGATGGGCTGGATATGGGAAAAAGGGACTGAAAATCGCAAGAACGTGTGGAGAAAAATAAGGAGGAGGTACTTAGATATAAACCAACAAGATACTTTCGCCGAATGTACAGGAAAATGCTCACTGTGTTTACAAAGAGACCTAAAACACGTCTGGGGAAAAGAATCGTATATACTCAACCTAGGATTTAAGGAGAGATCAGGGCTTGCTTGGTTTAGGCTAGGGCATGGAAATTTCTAAAAATTAGCGACGATCACGATATGCGAATATGTCCAATGTGCGGGAACTTTGAAGATGAGATACATATATTAGGAAAATGTAATGATTTAGAATATTGGAGACGTCAGTTATTACCGGAAAGATTTCTAAATTCAAATCGGGAAAGATTGGCATGCTACGAGTTATTGGTAAATCCAGAAAATTGGATAAACCTCGGTAAATTTCTGCACAAAACGCGGAAAATAAGGACAACACTCATTCATGGATAAATATATGTTATCAAAATGCAATACCATTAATTCTTAACAATTATATATAAATTAATTAGTGTATAATGCTATTGTGTTATTATTTAATTGTAATATTATTGTGTTTTCTTTATGTAATTGTAATGTTAATGTTTTTAGTGTATAATGCTATTGTGTTATTATTTAACTGTAATATTATTGTGTTTTCTTTATGTAATTGTAATGTTATTGCTTTTTTTTGTTGTTGTTTATTTTTCTTTACACTAGTACCAATTATTACTTTATTGTAACGGACTGTCAACAGCACGAACGGCTTACGGCCCGTGCGACCCATATTTGTAAATACTATTGTAAATATCTTACTTTTTGTCTAATAAAGTCCTACTACTACTACTACCACTTACTTACTTACTTACTTACTCACTGGCACTATCGAACCCGTAGGTTCATGGTCGCGTGGACATATGCTCTCCATACATCCCTATCATGAGGTAATGTTTTCCAATCGTTCCCTGTATAATCTACTTCCTTCAAATCATAGTTAATGTTATTCTCCCACCTCATTCATAATATTTTGTGGCATTTACTCAATAGTGTGTGCGTGTTATCCTTTAGTATCTCCTCTCTATCGGCCAATAGTACTACATCATTGGCATAAACTAACAGCTTATTAATATCATTGAGTTGTAGGCCTACTTCATCCTCTAGAGATTTGATGGCATGATCTAGTACAAAATTAAATAGTAGAGGAGAGAGTGCATCTCCTTGCTTCAGCCCATTCTGTATTTTAAAAGTTTTCGAAAACTGCTTGCCTACACACACCCTACTCTTTGTGCCATTTAGACACATTCATATAAGTCTAACTTTTAGGAATTCCGAACTCCAGCAGGATACTATATAACTTCTCCCTCTTAATTGAATCGTATGCTTTACCACTAGTTATATATATTGTTTAATTCTTTAGATATAGTAGCTATTGTGAAAGTGCATAGATTAGAATTGTTGAGTCATGTTTTTAGAATAAAAAAAAGATAGACAAAGGCATTTTGAATGAGAAAACCAGAGGGAAGGAGAAAGAGAGGAAGACCAAGGTTGCGATGGATGGCTAATGTGGAAGACGACTTGAGATTGATAGGAGTTAAGAGGTGGAGAAATAAGGCAGTGGATAGACAAGATTAGGCACTTGTCTTAAAGGAAGCGAAGGTCAAATTGAAAAGACTTTAGTGCTAAGAAAGATGAAGAATATAGGGTAATAACACAACTTTGTTTTCACTGCGGTCCGGCACATTTAAATAACTGTCACGAGAAATTAGTGTTAATTTAAATGACTGCCAAGGAACACAAATAGACAAAATTGGGCATTCGTCTTAAAGGAATCGATGGTCAAACTGAAAGGACTTCAGTGCTAACAAAGTTGAAGAATGTATAGTAATAACTTTGTTTTCACTGCGGTCTGGCACATGTAAATAACTGTCACTAGAAATTAGTGTTAATTTGAATGACTGCCAACAAATTCATTAAATTAGATGAAACAACTAAAATTAACAAAATA
This sequence comes from Diploptera punctata, assembly GCA_030220185.1. NCBI lineage: Eukaryota > Metazoa > Arthropoda > Insecta > Blattodea > Blaberidae > Diploptera > Diploptera punctata. Next base: position 263,912 of record JASPKZ010007345.1, on the reverse strand, counting down.
AAATGAAAAAGTAGGGCTACAAAATTCTTTTGTCATAATATTGCAAGATATAAACGTTTTGTGTTCCTTTTTGTCTATCAATCTTAATGTTTACGAGAGAAATCTATGATCTCGATGGTTCATTAAGGGATATTGGAATCTTGAAAAGATTAACATGTGACGTTGCTTGGCTCTTACAGAGACTATAAACTCTTTTTTGATTTATCTCATTTCTCTCTCTGGAGAGCGCTTAACTTCTAATGACGTGCTTCTAACCTCTTTATTTAACGATCAAATAAAATAATACGACCTTTTTATTAAAGAGCACACGTTATAACTATATAGTACCTTTTTCTTCCATCAGTTCTTCAAAATATCCAGATCTACCTTAGGGTATAACTAAGGACCAGCTTTCATGCATTTACAAATTCTTTCTCAAATTTATATCTTCTTCTTATTATTATTCATAATTTCTAAGATTTTCATCCTGTTTATTTCCAAAATCACTCCTCGGAAGCAGACGTATTGGATATGCATCCATTGTATATCCATCTCTTGGCTGGTCTTCCCCTTGTTCTTCTTCCGTCCATTGGTCTATTTTATTTATCTCTTTTTGCAAGTTTGTTGTCTTCCACTCTTTCTATATGACCTTTCCAATACTTTCGTCTGTCTATGATAAATTTTGTTATATCTGGAATATAACATTTGTCTCTAATTTCTGCTCTTGTTTATTCTATGCCATTAAAAGTTTTTTTCTCATTTTTGTATCTTGTGCATTTTATATTTTATTCGTTAAAAGTAGTTTAAATCAAAGTATATTGTAAATAATAACTATATTGTAGAGGTACCATATAATATTTTTATTTATTGCAATTTAGATGTATGAATAACTTTTTGTATCTTTCTAACCTGGTTGAGTGATAGAAAGTCCTTAAGGCATTGAATCTGCCAGGTAAAATAAAGTTATTATTATTATTATTATTATTATTATTATTATTATTATTATTATTATTATTATTATTATTATTATTATTATTATTATTATTATTATTATTATGCTCTCGACTTAGTAGGCCTATCATTTGAAATAAATTTAAATTTATACTTGCTTCTAATTTTGATTTGTATATAATTTTAACGCTATTCTAAACAGAATGTAATAGAGCTCTACGGACAAAGTTTCTCAAGTTGTTGAGGGATTTTGGTTGTATTTTTTCGAGGAAGTTTTCAGTAATTTAAATATACAATTGTTTGCCAGAACGAATTTCAAGGCGTGGACCAAATGTCTACATCAGCTCTTTTTAGCCAGGGTAAATAATGCAGATATTCCTTTCCCAAGTCACTTTCTTCTTTGAAAGATGTCCACCTATTTTTCTTTCCTTGTATTTTTTGTCAATCCTGGCGTTCTAGTGGTTTACCATGCTTGGTCTACTTTATAAGTGAGTTATCAATGCTATCATATCCAAAACTACCTTCAAATTTTGTTGACGAAGTGATCATATATAAATAAGATTACAATAGGTAATACTATTATGAGGTTCTTCTTAATATGTAAGTTATATCTGGTACATCTTACCCCATATTTATGTTTCGCTATGACAAGCTGACGATGATATGGACAGCATATCGAAACATGTTAAATGAAACACAAAAGGTTTTATAAAATTATGGCTGTTCCTGTTCTTTTATATGGATCTGAATCTTGGGTACTTACGAAAAAATATATCTCACACATTCAAGCCACTCAAATGAAATTTTTAAGATCCGTAAAAGGATGTACACGCAGGGATAGATTACACAATGAATCAATAAGAAATGAACTGGAGATATTTTCAATACTCGATAAACTAGAAGAGCACAAATACCAATGGAAAGAACATTTAGACAGAATGGACAATACAAGATTACCCAAAACGATCAACACCTACAAACCACATGGAAAAAGATCTTTGGGACGGCCAAGGAAACGATGGGCTTGAGACCGGAACAGCTCGCATTGACCTAATCCTGGAAAGGAAGAAGAAGAAGAAGAAAAATATTTATGTGGTAAGATGTACCTTATTTATCATTGATCATCTATAGCTTGACATCGAAAAAAATTGCAGTGCTTATACATTCTTTCCTTGACTATACATATCTTACAACCAGACCGATGTTCCCCTCTGTCCCTCTTTTTCAATCAATCAGCGTCAATACCCGCATCGCTTGAACTGGAGTTTGTATCACCAGCCAAAAAATCCTATCTAGGAACTAGATTTCGGAACTGAGGGATGTATCAACGCTAGGCGTTGTACACACAGAGATTAAATAGTTTGTAAACAGCTGGAAAAGCAGTGCACATATATCGCGTCAGATGTCGCTCTTGAATGCCACTCATTGGAAGAAAATACATAATGTAGTTATGCACAAATTACCAGATTTATTTTTCTTTTATAAACACAGTGCCTTTTTTATTTATGTTAAGCAGAACAAAATTCACGCATGGTTGATCAGATTGTTTTATAAACACAGTTGTTTTATTTCAAATAACTAACTCACTTGTACTATCGGACACATAGGTCCCTTCTTCCTTCTTCCCCTATTAACATCTGGGGAGAAAACACCGACAACACTGGTGCGAGTGAGAGAGGCAAGTACAGCTGCCTCTTTCTACAAATTTCTTGCCAAGTTACGCCAGGGAGACAATAATACATTTTTTTCTATTTCTTATTTAGTGATGTAAATTACGAAATTATCAAATTTTACCCTATCTTACTTTAGTTTATTAAATTTGCTTTCTTCTTTAAATTTATCCCAAAATTTACAAATGATCCTGGTAGATTTTCCCACGAAAGTGCTGCCTCCTTTAAAGTGGAAACAAGCATTAGTTCCATTAGATTTATTACCTCAAACTATTGCTCTTGAGTATCTTGCATTGTGTATAAAACTTGCTTTGCCATCTTAAAATTCCTTTTACATTTGACAAAGAATAGTACTAGAGTTACAGAGTCAGAACTTAAGCGCTCAAGTCACTTAAGACACAGGTGTAGCTTCAAATGGAATTCTCAGGTTTTAAATTTTAACTAATCGTATTAGTCGCGAAGGAGAGAAAGAGAGAGAGAGAGAGAGAGAGAGAGAGAGAGAGAGGAGAGAGAGAGAGAGAGAGAGAGAGAGACTGCAATGTTTTGGTGTTGTCAAGTTGATGGACGAACTAAGAACAGCTGAAGTAATTTCGCTCGCTCAGGAACCTCCTGGATGTCTGACATAGCTCACTACTTCAAAAATATACACCCCATCCTCGTCTGGACTAGTCTTATTTTTTCTGAAATATTTTCTTTAACCCGTTCGCTTAAGATTTGAAAATCCAAGAATACAGGCTCTCTCTCTCTCTCTCTCTCTTTCTCTCTCTCTCTCTCCTCTCTCTCTCTCTCTCTCTCTCTCTCTCTCTCTCCAATTACCTTACTTTAATCTCTCAATTTAGAGGTACTATTACATGCCCCAAGCCACAAGGCCGTTATAGTGACACGAACTGTCGGGAAAGATTTATTCTTTGGACATACACTTATAATTGTTTAGTATGTACTATTACACTAGTCAACATGATTTATGTCTCATGAGTACCAATAGTTGTACTTAATGCAGTTTTTTATCGTGTTTTCAAATATGTATTCGGAATTTCTTCATCACCCACAGTTTTTTTATTTCAATTTAAATTAATGGATGTAAATAATTATTTTTTAACAAACGTTTTTTCGTCCATTTGTCCATTGTAAAATAAAACCAAATGAGCTAACTCAAATGATTTCAGCTATGGAAAAGAGATATCAAGGCAAATGGAATCCTAATATGCTGGCCGATTATTGTTGGACCATCAAGAGGGATGCTCCACAGGCGAAATTACCAGAAAAGCTTCATTTCTTACTTTCTAGGTGAGTCCGAATGTTCGAATATTGTGTAGTTACGAATGTAGAAAATATGAAAGTGTTTGAAATTGTAAATTCCTGTCTCTCGGAAACCTTGCGTGATGGAGAAAAACCGATATCATATTTGAATTTAGGAGGAAAAAATACTATCAGAATCACACACTTTTCATTCTGAGACAAAAAAAAAAAGTTTCTTTTGTTGCTCAGTGTTATTGTTTTTTTTTATTTAAACGTAACACATGTTTGTAAATGTAACATATGTTTGTCCTGGTGAGTGGAAGGGAAGGCTACATGGCCTTAACTCCGCCATGCTAAACAAATCTATTCTATTTAACCTTACATGGACATGGAGAATGATTTCTACTGCAAGGAATATTGACCATACGTATTTAAATAAATCGTCGGCCGCGGTAGATTAATGGTTATGTCCCTTGCCTCTGGTTCCTAGGGTCGCTGGGTTCGAACCTGGCCCCGGTCTTCTTCTTCTTTCAAGGATTAAACCTGTTTGGTTTGTTCCGGCTCCAAGTATTATAACTGCTGCGTCCATCTCTTTCGCGGGCGTTCCCGATCTCTTTTTCCTCCTCTTGATTGATAGTTCAGACTTTTCCTAGGCAATCTGTTGGTATCCATTCTGCAGACATGTTCATACCATTTTCTCCTATACTCTTCTATTTTATCTGTCAAACTGAAAATTTATAGTTCTTTACGGATATCTTCACTCCGTTGTTTATCCATTAAAGTATATCCTGCCACAAATCGTAAATATTTCATTTCTGCAGCTTCTATTCTTTTAATTGACTGTTTATTCAGAATCCATATTTCTGAGCCATACAATATTGCAGGTACAGCAAATACTTTATACAATTTTTAATGTGTTTCTTTTCTTATTTTCTTTCCCAGTGTTATTTTAAGGGTGCCACATAATTATTGAAATATTTGTAATTTCTTGTTTATGTTTTTTTCTCTATTACAACCTAAAGATACGCCTAGATAATTGAAATATTTTTACTTGTTCTAGCGTTTTGTCATTTAGTACTATTTTTATCCTTTCCATTTACTTGTTTTTCTACATTAATAAATTAATGTAATATTGGTCGTTGCTGTATATTGTACTATGACTTTGGCAATAGAAGGGTATGTATCTATTAAATGATTAAATTATTGTCTTCTTCTTCTTCGCTTCACTGGCCAGGCAAAATGCCTGTTCCGCCTCACAGTTGTTCTGTCCATCTTTTCACTGGCCTTCCTACATTTATTGAACCTCTTGGCTTGTAGTTAAATGCTGTTTTTGGTAATCTTGTTACGTTCATTCTTTCTACATGTCTAAACCATTTTCTCTATATTATTTGATTTTATCATTTAATGGATATATATATTTAACTCTGTTCTTATATTTTCATTCTTTATCCGATCCATTCTTGTGCAGCCTTTTGTTTTTCTAAGGAAGTTCATTTCTACGCTTTGAATTCTACTTTGTAATTTTTTGGTCATTACCGAAGTTTTATTATTGTACAATATTTTATTCAAAAGTAAAACTAAATATTATATGGATGCGATGATTTGATCAGCCAGTTAAACCGATAGAACGAGGATGAACATAATGCTTGGTAAATTCGTCGTAAAGGATAGTTGAATGTAAGCCAACCAGGTTAATTACAGCATGTTCCACACATTTGCCGTTTAATTAACCCCAGAAATCGATAACGCACACCTGCTCTCATTTTTTTCAAACACTCGCCACTTTCTAACTCCATATTATAGTTATTAAATTGACTGGCGTTTCCTAAGGCACTGCAAGAACTCGGAACTTAGGTTCATTTCGGTTGAGTATTCATAGTGACGTAGGTACATATAGCTTCTCACATCCTAGATGAAGAGTGGATTAAAGATACAAACTTTTTTGATTGAAAGGGAAATTTCTATTCAACAATCTAATTTCCCCCAATAAATTAATTAATGGAGGGGCGGCATTCATGATCTTCATAAATATATTCTTACTCCTGTCATTCTAAAAATATCATCATCATCATACTTCATCATCATCATCATCACTCCAGGGATTAGGCAATTGCCCGTTCCGACTTCATATTGCATCAACCCAACGTCTTCTAGGTCTTCCAACTATCATCATACTTCTGTCACGAATTTAGACAATTTTTTACCTGTTCTGGCCTCAAGAGAAACGCCATCCAAAATTCTTTTGAGTGGACGTCCTGGTCTTCTTCTTCCAGCAGGTTGTAAGTGGTAGTGACGTGTATATAACCTCTCCTAACCAATTCTCATCCTCACCTTCTCGTGGTACAATCCGTTTTCACAAATGAGACTCTGAGGACCGAGTCACGGCGGTATAACCGTTCCATCGGTACTGAGTAAATACGGTATCCTAATGTATATCCACAGACTAAAAGGTAGCAGCCCTACCACTGGAATACCGTCCTAAGGAATCTCAACTTACTTGCAAGTCACAACACGAAGAAATCCAGAAGGAATTGAAAATTATAAAGATCTTAAAACCAAAAATATTTAAACTGTGATTCTTCCAGTTATATGATAGGATGCGGAATATTCTCCTATTTTAAGAGAGGAGAAAGATTTCGAGAATTTGGAAATAAAGTGCATCTTTATGGGAAACCAGATGCAATAAGACTACAGGGCATATGTCACAATGGAAAATGAAATATGGATAAGGAAACGTTCTGTAGGAAAACCTGAAGAAAGCTTCCAGTAGGTAGCTCAAGATGGAATTATATGAAGAGATATGACCACGAGATTTAACAGTTCTTAATTATATCTATATTCTCTTAAATAATTTATTATTATTATTATTATTATTATTATCATCATCATCATCATTTATGTTGTTAAAAGAACAGATTTAGCTGTAGATATGAAGATAAAATATTTTTTCTCCATTGCCATCAGATTGTCTTTCATGACATTTCTGGCTTGCTCCCCTGGCATTGGCGGAATTATAATTCATGCCTTAGGTTGGGGCAAGGCGGGGTTACGTTACACCTATGATATCCATCCATAGTAATTCTGCCCGAAGGCAGGTCCTTCACTGCAATCATAGCATTTCCATGCTCCGTTTTGCAGCTTTACTAGGGAATTGTGTAGGTGTGGTAGCTTCCCGTTGCTTTCCACGCCGGTGAAGGATGATGGTGATGATGATAATGGTAAGGATGATGATGATGATGGCCATATGATTTCGGGGACCTTTTGGGCCTTAAAGTTTTCCTGACATTTATCTTGGTGAGGAAAAACCCCGATAAAAACCTCACCCAGAAAAACTGCCCCTACCGGGGATGGAACCCGGGCCCGCTGCGTGACAAGGCAGCACGCTACCTCGAGACCACAGCGGTGGACACCTATGATATAATGGATAATAAATTGTAATGAAGTGCCAGGGAAGTCCTTAACCTAAACTTAACCTAAATTTCAGTCCATGGGCAACCACAGGAACAATTCCCTTTAAGGAACAAGTCCTATGGTCTGATCGGGAATTGAACCTGGGACCTCACGAACTGTAGTCAGAAATGCTGACCACTAGCCCAAGAGGCTGTACCAAATATTATAATTATAATTGTTGTTATTATTGTTCTTGTTACAATTATATTATTTTTATTATTATGTTTACGTAATACAGAAGAAGAAAATGGGATTTTGTATACATTGCGAAACTTATAATTATTCATAAGTTAAAATTCTCAGAGATGGTATGAAATTAAGAGGAGAATAACATTATGAAAATCAGCAATATCGACTTTAAATAACATTCTTTGGGGGGGGCGAATGAAATTAAAACAAAAATCTTTAAACTAACAAAAATAACCTTATTAGTATATGGATAAAAAATTTGAAGTTTCAAATTATAAATAATCGTTTGTGGAAATTAAATGCTGGAGATGAGCATTAATATGAAAAAGAGGTTAGTTTAGAAACGTTGTAGTAGATAACGTTAAATACAACAGAAACAGCTGCAGTACCATGGCCATGTGAAAATAATGACTGATGAACGACATCAAATAAAGTGTCGGGAGACAAAAAAAGCTATTTTGATTCAGAGTATAAAAAAACACAAATTTAATTCCACCATTTCTCCATACTCATCTCATTCATTTCGTATCATTTAATTTCATCTGCCCCTGTGATTGTGCGTTAGGCGTGGTCAGCCGTCATATTTGTAATTTACAGACCTTCAATGTAAGGGTTTCCATCGCATCTCATCCCTCGACCCGGCCCTTTGTCGGAAAAGAGTTGGGAAAGGTTTTTTAAAGAACCACAAGCTAAATTAGTGCCTCCGAGTTGCTACGGATGACGCCGGAAGGTCGCTGAAGTCAAAAGTGTCGCCAAATAACAACAGTTAATAGAGCATATTTATTGTGCTGATTATGGAAGCAGGTTTCCGAAAGGCTTTCAGTTCTTTAAAAAAATATATTTTTTTAACCTAGTTGAGGACGACAGCTCCTGCCAGGTATACATTTTAACATTTTACTTTGTAACTATTTATCTCAACGGAATTGTAATTTGAATTTTATTAGTATTGACTCTGAGAAAAATTTACCAAACCTTTCAACATTCAAATACTACCTTAGTTTAAGGTAAAATTTTAATCATTCACCTCATATTTATCTTCTTAACTAGTTTAAACTAGTTTTGGAACTTTACATTTCAGTTCCATCATCAGTAAAACCGCGCGACTGTTGTTCTGTCGTCTTGAAGAGCCGTCTTTCGCTCCCTCTATTGGCAGACTGAAAAACTTCGAAATCAGGTCATTCTCCCCGGAAATTTCAAAGTTCAAATGAACTGATACTGATGATGGAACTGAAATGTAAAGCTACGAAACTAGTTTAAATTAAATAAGAAGAAATATGAAATGAGTGATTAAATTTTACCTAAATGAATAAACCTCATAGTGTGAATGCCTAACATAAGTAACTACCTATGGTAGTTGCCTACTAGATGTATCATTGAGGCGAAGTGCTGACCATATGCCACTTACTGACATCTGTAGGGAAATAAGGTTAACTAAATTAGCTATGTCAACAAATTCACGCTTTTAACTAAAAGAGAAGAGAATATCATATAAGCAGCTGAAATGACATTTCTGAGAAGTATATCTGGCTGCAAACTTCTAGATAAAAGAAGAAGTGAAGATATTAGAAATAAGCTAAACATTTTTAAACTTTTATATAAAATGAAAGAATCTATAAAAAACTGGAAAGTACATGTTCAAAGAATTAAAGATGAACGCATACTAAACATTATAGTTATTTACAAAATGTTAAATAACATCGTTTACTACTTATAAAAGTAGTGGTGTAAAATTCTCAAATATAGATACTTCTAAACGAAGCCGGCCGTTGGCGATGGCAGTGTCATCTACCTGACAGCGGACGAAACGAGAATTATAGATGTATATATTATAGATGTGGAAAGAAATGTTGGTGCTTGTGCCAGGTGTGGAATGGTGTAGTGGGCTGCACACTAGTCCGGAGAACTAGAGGTCCATGGTTCGATTCCTGGTTCACACATTAATTTTTCTTTTTGCAATATCATTATAATATTATAATATAAACCAAAAGGAGACAGGAATATTGGTAGACCGAAAATGAGATGGATTCAAGTTTTTGAATGAGAATCTATGAGACCGGAACAAGCCACATGGGCTTAATCCGTGATGATGATGATGATGATTATGACAAATTCCAGGTAGAGGAGTACCAGCGTCTCAATGAAGGACGTATGGAATACACATACCTACATATATTGTATAATGTGGATTTGATTCGAATTTGCCAGCGACGTATGAATCAATCAGACGTAAGTTCACATTAGCTAAAATGTTTATCATTAAACTGCTGTTAATATAATACGGTGTTAATTGGCTTTAATGACCTCTGGGGAGTTAGAGTAATAATGTTATTAGTGGAGACCATACAGTAATCACTAAATGGCAGCACTGGGTACACACTATGCACACCCATAATGTCAATAACCTAGGTAATACTTACTCTAAATCCCTGTCATAGCTGATAGCATTCAAACTACAAAATTACTAAATTTGAAAATTTGTTACAAATAATTGATTTGAAGAGTAGAATTACAATAAAAGGAGCAATAATCGCAAACAAATTGAAGACTACGCCAATTTTGGAATATATTAAACAGTACCAACTAAATTGGAAACACCATCTTGAAAAGAATGAGTTCAAATCGGATCCCCAAAGCTGTTTATAATTATATACCAAGAGGACGAAGATCACTGGGCCGTCCTATGAAACGCTGGAGGGAAAATTTTTTATAGGATCGTAACAGGCCTTGGCCTAATACTTGGAAGGAAGAAGAAGAAGATAATCGCAAACAGCAATGAGGCGCAGAAAAAAATTGAATGTGCAATTTCGAAAAGGGCACATCTCTGTAAAGTAAAAATGTTCAGGAATTAAAAAAAAAAAAAACCTACTTAATTTTAAACGTAACCAAGGTAGTACAGTACCATAGTCCGAGATCCGGCTGCAAGATTATTACGTTCATCGAGTGTATGAACAAAATCAACTTTTCATAAAATTGTGAATTACTGGATACATTTTTGCCGAGTTGCCTATTAAAATTCGGCCGCCAGTATGTTTAATTAAAATATTATTTATTTATTTATTCGAAATTTGATTCACTTGTTATTAAAATAAATTATAATCCAGTTCGCAGAAATCGATGTTTAGAGCTTGAAAAGTTTTGGTGGCCATTGCACACTTGGCCGTAAACCTCCTCTTGGCTACAGCAGGCTGTGACACCAATCAGTAATAAAATGGCGGTAAGTACGTATTTATTGTTTATATTGTTTCAAATAAAGCTGAGCTCATTTAAAATGCTTCGTGTAATATATCTAGATATATTTTTGTATATACACTGTACGTAGTATACATAAAGGGCAGTGGTTTTACTTCACGCTGCGAGGGAACAATATAAAACAATAAATACGTACTTGCCGCCATTTTATTACTGATTGGTGTCACAGACTGCTGTAGCCGCCAGGAGGTTTACGATCAAGTGTGCAATGGAAAACCAAAACTTTTCAAGCTCTATACGTCGATTTCTGCGAACTGGATCATAATTTGTTTTAATAACAAGTGAATCAAATTATTTCGAATAAATAAATAAATTATATTTTAATTAAACATACTGGCGGCCGAATTTTAAAAGGCAACTCGGCAAAAATGTATTCAGTAATTCACAATTTTATAAAAAAAAATTATTTTGTACATACTCTCGATGAACGTAGTAATCTTGCCGCCGGATCTTGGACAACTAGGACGGGAAAATTCGATAAATTTTGCTGAGAGACCTTTTGTTCAGGCTTATGGATCTTTTACGAGCCTGAAAATCTTCAGACTCGGGTCCCATGACATAAAATCCCTCCCAGAAGGCTTATTCCTTCCATTTTCCATCCTAAAAAACTTCATTGACCCCACCCGGAATTAAATCACTATCCTCGGGACTAGAGGTAATGAGCATAACCGCTAAGACACCGCAGCCGATTTATAAGTCATATTAAACTAAAACTAAACTCCACGGCTTAACAGGCCTAGTAGGCTCTTGGTCTACCATCCGACTGCTTGCCTCACATCCATATGTGCTAATCATAGAAGTAGTAGTAGTAGTAGGACTTTATTAGACAAAAGGTAAGATATTTACAATATTATTTACAAATATGGGTCGCACGGGCAGTAAGCCGTACGTGCTGTTGACAGTCCGTTACAATAAAGTAATAATTGGTACTAGTGTAAAGAAAAATAAACAACAAAAACAGCAATAACATTACAATTACATAAAGAAAACGCTCATAGAAGTAGACCATCATCCAGCCAGAATAGGGGTGACATGTGGTCAGCATATCGGGTCCCTTAGCCGTTATAGCTTGTTTTCTCAACCTGGAGCCGCTACTGATTGTAATTACCCAAATTCCTTATGTTGCTGGGTGTGCACCGGTCCTATACTCGCCGAAATTCCATGAGAAAATTTCTTTCCACATGGGGACTCGAACCAGCGCAAGTCCCATAGCTCTCGACTACGGCGCTGGACACTTATAAATCCCATGGGGGAGGGGGTGAATCGTACAAAATGAGGGAAAATAAAAAAAATAATAGAATAAAGATAATCGATTTTTGTCTCCCTAAATGAAGCCCCATTTCTTGAAGAAAATGTGAATAACCTATGACGTCAGAAGGCAGGATATGTGTACTGTCTCCCAATTTAAGTTAATTGAAATCTTTTAGATTTTAATTGCGTCTTTAATTCGATGAAGTGATGTCTTCCTCCGCAGACAGTGGTCCAGTAATCTTGGTGCTTTGTGACGTTAAACAATTTATCTGCTACAATTAAAATGTCACTAGAAGACACCAGTTTGTTATTTCTTACATCTCCGTAATTAAAAACAAGCGCCACGACGTCTGTCCCGTACAGTTAAAAACAACTTTATTGAAAAATTATTTTAGGTCAGTGGTTTAACAGATGGGATCTGACGTTTGAGTCTTCACATTAACTAAAGACATTTGTTATCTTTATTCTGCAGATCTTTAGAATTAATTAAAATAAATATAAATGTACATTTGCATTAATTTTGGTTCATATTATCTTAACACTTATCTAACTTACATGTGTAATTGATGGTTCTTATCAAGGAATTATTTATTATATTTATTATGTTTTTGATTGTGGATGAGCCCATGTATGACTACGTAAAGTACTTAGAGGCGTTTCCTTTTAGCCCAAATTTCTATCATCTGTCCAAGTTGTTCCAGTTTTTTGTTCGGTTTGTCCTCTTGGTCAACGTGCCACTTATTCACCTTAATTCTAAATACATCTCTGTTTGGGATATCTTCTTTAGTAATTCCTGCCAATTTTAAGTCCTTTTTGACTTCATCAATCCACTTCATAGTATCCACTGGAGCTTTACTTCTGTTTTCGTAGAATTCCATCATCTGTTTTGTTAGCCTATTTGAGTTCATTCGTTTAATATGGCCATAAATGTTAACCTTCGTTTTCTAATATCACTATGAATGTCTGTATATATTTTTATTTCCTTTTTACTTCTGAGTCTAAATGCTTCACCTATGACTTGTGGACCTAAAACTTTTCTTATAATTTTACATTCTTTTTTCACTATATTTTCAATATCTTTATTATTATTATTATTATTATTATTATTATTATTATTATTATTATTATTATTATTATTATTATTATTATTATGTCAAAGAGAGAGATGAACGAACAGGTAGATGAAGAAGACTGTGTAAGAGTGAACTACATGATCTTTATGGGAAACCAGATTTAACCAAAACAGTTAATTCTCGTAGTTTGCGATGGGCAGGACATGTGGTATGATTGCGAAATGAATGAAGGGCTTGGAATTTTTTGTAAGAAAACCACGTCAAAAAAGCATACGATTCAATTAAGGGAGGAAAAGTATATAGCATACACCTGGAGTTCGGAATTTCTTAAAAAAAAGATAGTAAGGCTTATTTCGAATGTGTTCTAAATGACAGAAAGAGTGGGGTGCGTGTAGGAGAAAGCTAGTTTTTGGGATAATTTTGAAATTGAAGTTCGCAATGGTTTTTTTAAAACAGGATTATGCATTAGCTCATGTTACTATTCAATTTTGTACTAGAGCATGCCATCAAATCTTTTAGAGGATGAAGAAGGCCGGAAAAATAAATCGGGTGGGTCAATAAGATGCCTAGGCATGTATTATTTAGGCGGTAGCGAGGATTAAAAAAAAAGCGCGAGGAAATACTAAGGGCCAACACACACACACACACTGTATTGAGTAACACTAAGAAATTGGGACTGGAAGTAAACATCAATAAAACTAAATATATGTCCACACATAGAAATATATAATGAAAATGAACAGTTAATAACAAATGAGGGAAATTTTGAAGAAGTGGCTGAATTCAAATACTTATCTGGGAAAAATAATTACAATTAGGAATTAGATGCACTAAAAAATTAAACATAGACTCATTTCTGGAAATGCGTGCTATTATGCATTACAGCGGCCCTTGTCATCCCAACTTCTCTAAAAAAAAAAAGGTTAAACTGAAGATATATAAAACTGTTATTCTACCAGTTATGTTATATGGATGCAAAACATGGAGTCTTACTTTAAGGGAGGAGAAAAAAGTTACGAGTATTTGAGAATAAATTTCTTAGGAAAAATTTTGGACCAAAGAGAGATGAACAGACAGGTGAATGGACAAGACATCATAACTGAGAGCTAAATGATCTTTATAGAAAACCAAATAGAATAAAATAACAGTTAAGTCTCATAGAGTGCGATGGACTGGACATGTGGCATGAATGGGAAATGAAAGAGGGCACGAAAGCTTCTTGTAGGAAAAAAATATGAAAACCTCCAGTTGGTAGAGCAAAGTGAGGCTGGAGAACATCATTGACCATGATTTCAGGGAAGTAAGTTATAACTAACTAACTCTTAGGCACTAACGAACCTGTAGATTAATGGCCACGCAGACATATGCTCTCGATATACCCCTATCGTGAGATAATGTTTTCCAATCGTCTACAGTATAATCTACTTCCTCAAATCATGGTTAATGTTATTTTCCCACCTCATTCAACTTGACGCTTTCTCTCCGATTTTCCTACAAGAAGCTTTCATGCTCCTCTTTCATTGCACATTCGTGTTACATATCCTGCCCATCATGTTCTACTTGACTTAACTCTTCTTACTATATCTGGTTTCCTATGAAGATTAAATAGCTCACTGTTATGAAGACTTCTCCATTCACCTGTCTGTTCATCTCTCTTTGGTCCAAAAATGTTCCTAAGAACTTTATTTCCAAATACTTGTAATCTTTTCTCCTCCCTTAAAGTAAGAGCCCATGTTTTGCACCCATAGGGATGAATGGAAAACATAAGCCCATGATAGGAATGTATGGAGAGTTTATATCCTCGCGACAATGACGGTATGAGGCACGACAGGCCTTGTAGGCCCTTGGCCTAAATTCCAGCTGCTGGACTCACATCCACATGTATTATTAACATAGCTAGACAACAAACCTCTGGAACAAGTAACAAATTTTAATTATTTGGGTTGTAATTTTACTATAAACACAAAAACTGAAAGAGACATACATATGAAACTGTCGAAATTTCGAATGATATACGGAACTATACATAAAACATTAAAGAATAAAACAAGAACAAATACTAGATTGAAGTTTTATAAAACATTGGCAGTTCCTGCATTACTTTATGAGAGCGAAACTTGGGTAATGACCAAAAAAATTGCAAAGTAGAATACAAAGCTCAGAAATGAACTTCCTTAGAAGAACAAAAGGCTGCGCAAGATTCGATCGGATAAGGAATGAAGATATAAGAACAGAGTTAAATATATATCCATTGGATGAGGAAATCAGAGAATATAGAGAGAAATTGTTTACACATGTGGAAAGAATGAATGTATCAAGATTACCAAGAGCAGCATTCAACTACAAGCCAAGAGGTTCAAGGAATGTAGGAAGGCCAGTGAAAAGATGGACAGAACAACTGTGAGGCGGAACAGGCAATTTACCTAGCCCGTGAAGTGAAGAAGAAGAAGAAAGCTAGACGATCATCCTGCCAGTGTAGGGATGACGTGGTCAGCATTTCGGGTCCCCCAGTCGTTATAGCTGATCGTCTAATCTGGAGTCGCTACTTATTGTAGCTACCCAAATGCATCACGATGCTGGGTAAACACCAGTCCCATTTTAGCCGAAATTCCGTGAGAAAATTCCCGTAGTTCTGCACCAAGGTATCTTGCCTTAACCACTCGGCTGCGGCGCGGGTCTAGTGCCAGTTAGTTATACAGTATATCAGTAATTAATAAGGATGATGTTAGAGGACGATAGAAGGTCATTGTCTGGTAGTAATCTGCTTGTTTGTAAGTTACTTAGTAATTTGATGCTGAGTCTTGTACGTATTTGAAGTAGGATGTTTTTTTGAGTGTCACGGAATGTCGAGTGTATCACAGACTCTCTTTGAAGTGACGATCTGGCATCCCGTTGCTCTGCTTTTTCATTTACCTTCAGACAGATTACACTCCTACTGCCAGACAAGTAATTTCTTCCCCTCACACAAAGCTCTCTAGCAATCACAGAAACAAAGAATGTTACCAAAAACATTATTAAATTACAAAATATAACAAAAGACATGTTTCAAACAACAAGAGTATTAGGCTTTTTTCATGTCACAATTCTAATATTTAATATCAACTCTTCAACATATCACGCAGTGCAGTGAAATTAATTATTGCCTCATTCTTCTCACTCCCTCTCTGACTTACTTTAACATCTCTTTCTTGCCAATTTTCCAATATGTATATGCATGCATCTATTCATTGAACTACTTTCAGACCATGGACTTGTAGCTCTATTATATAAAAGTAAAAGGTAAAGTGATCCCACTACAGGTCTCAGGAGGCCCTTGGGGTAGTAGGAGGTTAAGGCTCCCACTTTTTCTGGACAATCGGCACTTGAAGTCAGCCGGGTTGTCAGTCCTGCGTGACAGCCGCCTTTACGCCCAGAACAAGAGTCTGGTACTCATTTTCGTTAGAGGCTGAGTCGACCCCAGGGCCATATTGTCGCCAGAGGATTTGGGTCAGTTTAAAAATCCTGACCCCACTGGGACTCGAACCCTCGACCTTCCGGCTTGTAGGGCAATGCCTTAACCACTAGAATACGGCGTGTCCCTCTCTATTATATATATATATATATATATACATACCTACATGATTAAGGCCTAAATCGGGATTTAAACGCGAGACCTCTAACTTTATACGTTAGTGAGATACCATCTTCTCCTTTCAGGTTTACATCAATTTTTCTTTCCTTATATACAATTCTTTATCATAAGAGACAGCGGGACATCGCTCGCTGTCTCGATGTCTCGCTGCCTCTTTTGACAGTGAAGTGTATGTGTAAGGAAACAAAAATGAATGTAAGCCTGAGTGGAGAAGATGGCATCTCACTAATGTATAAAGTTGGAGTTATCGGGCTCAAATCCCAGTTCAGGCGTTAATTTTTCTTTTCTTGTTATATTTGGCCTTCATTGGTAAACGTCAAAATTTAATTATGACATATATATGGGGGTGTGTGTGTCGGCTGCGGTGGAGTACTGGTTATGCTTCTTGCCTCTGGTCCCATGGGTTGCGGGTTCAAACCCGGCTGAGGTCGAAGGATGGAAAAATCCATGGAGCAATTCCTCCGGGAGGGACTTTAGCCGTGCTTCCCGAGTCTGAAGATTTTCAGCTCGTAAAACATCCTTAAGCCTGAACAAAGAGACCTATAAGCAAAATTTACCGAATTTTCCATCCTAGTACTAACATTGGTTTCCTAGATGTCATTACGAGGCGGAACGATGATTCCAGGATCACTCAGTGACATCTATCCGAAAACAAGTGTAAGTAAATTAGTGTGGTTATTATATTATTATTATTATTCCTATGATCATTATTAACTAACTAACTAACTCACTGGTACTATCGAACCCGTAGCTTCATGGCCGCGGAGACATAATCTCTCCATACACCGCTATCCTGAACTAATGTTTTCCAATCATTCCCTGTATAACCTACTTCCCTCAAATAATAGTTAATGTTATTCCCCCACCTCATTCTTGGTCTACCAACTGGGCGTTTTCCCTCTGGTTTTCCTACAAGAAGCTTCCATGCACGTCTTTCATTCCCCACTCGTGCCACATGTCCTGCCCAACGCAGTCTTCCAGACTTAACTATTCTCATTCATTATCATCATCCGGTTTCACGGCAGCTGCTACCATCTTCCGGAAACCAAATGCCATGCCTCTCTGTCCATCCATTGATCTTCCTCCAATCCTCTGATATTTATAGCCGCTTGTACCACTTCTAACCAAGTTTTCTTCAGTCTTCCTCTCTTCCTCCTTTCCATTGGGATCCATTCCATAACAATTTTAGGCAATCTTTGCTCTGGCATTCTTTTGATATGGTCATACCACTGTAATAATTTTTTTTCTATAATGTCTGTGATGTCCCGCTCCTTTTGTACACCAATAATCTTGACACTGGATCCCATCAGCACATTGCCATTTATATCCCTCCTCATCACACAGTGTATTATTCATTATCTTTTACAGTCTCACTTGCCAAAACATGGAATTCCATTCCGCCCTATGTCAGAGACTGTCAAATTATAACAGTCTTCGAAAACAAACAAAAGAATTATTTAATAACAAACTAACTTTCAGTTGTTTAAATATTGTATAACCGTAAAATTAGTTTTCTATATCTTATTATTTTTCTTTTGTTTTTTTATATAGGCCCCTGCATTAGATAGGGACGGTCTACCAACGATTTAATTTATCTTGCTAGAATACATTTTATTATTAGTTTTAGTCTTAACTAACATTAACTGGTTGTATTATTATATATACAGTATATATATATATATATATATATATATATTTTCAAATACCCCAGGTTTGTCTTTCGACATTCCTGGTTTCTCTCCTGGCATGGCGTACTTGTAACCCACTTCTGAGGTTGGGGCGCCTGGAAGGCGGGGTTACGTTGCCCCGATGATATGATGGGTGATGATGATAGCGGTGCGCCAGGAGAGTCCCTAATCCTAAACGTAACCTAAGATGAGTATGAATGATGATGATTGCGATGGCCATATGATTTCGGGGACCGTTTGGGCCTTAATGTTTTTCTGACATTTGTCTTACAGGCGAGGAAAAACCCCTAGAAAAACTGTCCCGACCGGGGATCGAACCCGGGCCCGCTGCGTGACAAGGCAACACACTACCCCGAGACCACAGCGGTGGACACTGGTTGTATTATAAATCGTAATATAATAGATATTATCTTACCGGTATTGGTAAAATCTTCATTTAGTATTTAATAATAGAGTTGATTATGATTGTTATATTCTGATGTAATATATGTTCGTCCTGGTGAGTGGAAGAGAAAGCCTCATGCCCTTAACTCCACCAGGCTAAATAAATAATTTCCCTTATTTCTTTATTTCGTATTCTATCCATTCTAGATTTTCCAGCTGATCTTCTTAAAACTAACTGTTCTTATTATGATCATTATTAGTGTTATTAGTATTATTATTATTGTTGTGATACGTTTCAAAATGCTGTTGAAAGTAGTAACAAACAAGAGTAAAGGAGAGAGGATTCATATGGTAATGAAGTTTTTGTGAGGCGCTCCATATTCAAATGAAAATAAATGCCATAATAGCATTGTTGTGTCTGCATTAGATAATATTTATAAATTGTAGCACGAAGTGAATGAAAAGATTAACCTGGCCTCGTGGGTGATGTCAAGAGGTCAGCTCGATGTGTGGGCTTACATGTGAGTAATGTGTTTCAATCCATTTTTATGACAATGTTATATGTCGCACCACCTTGAGGCGTGTGGGTGATGAGGTTCATTCTGTCACAACATTATTTTCCTGCTGCTTTTATGGAAACTTAAAATATCACAACCGCTTTTTATACAGCATGTTACGTAAATAGTGAACAACATTTCAAAACTGGGTTCCTCATTTGTAGAAAAGGATAGTCTCTCTCTCTCTCTCTCTCTCTCTTTCTCTCCTCCCTATTTTCTCATCCCTTAAGCTATATCTCTTTATATCTCCCCTTTTATCTCACTATCACTATCTCCTTCTTTCCGTTCTTTTCTCTCTCTCTCTCTCTCTCTCTCTCTCTCTCTCTCTCTCTCTCTCTCTCTCTTTATTTCACAATTCTCTTAACTTCTTCTTTTCTCTCATTATTTTTGTCTCTCTGTCACATCGTATATATCTTTGTTTCTTTCTCTGTTCCACTCTTTCTCCCTCCCTTAGGCTATATTTCCTTATCTCTCCCCTTTTCTCTCACTATCCCCCTCTCCTCTGTACACTTCTCCCCGCCTTTCCTTCTCCCTTCTCTTTTTCTCTGTCTCGTTCTGTTATTCTTTCTCTTTCTCTGTATCACCGTGTATATTTGCTTCTTCCTCTTTCTCTGTTCCACTTTGGGTCTCTTTCTATCTCCCCCCTCTTTTCTCTCCCTTTAAGATATAATCTCCTTATTTCTCTCCTTTTATCTCGCCATCACTCTCCCTTTATTTCTGTCCTTCTTTCCCTCTATCTTTCTTCTTTATCTTTATCTATGCCTCTTTCTCTCATCCTCTTTCTTTCCCAGTCACAATGTATATATCTCTGTTCCATTCTCTTTTCCAGTCCCACTCTGTCTCTCTTACTCTCTCTATCTCACTCTCTGTGTATCTCTCTCTCTCTCTCGCTCTCTATGTCTTCCCCTCTGTCTTTCTCCCTGTCTCGTTCTCTCTCCCTCTCTTAGTCTCGCTCTATATGTCTGTCTCTTTCGCACTTTCTGTCATAATCTCTGTATTTTCTCTGTCTCACTTTATTTATCTCTCTCTATGTCTTCCTCTTTGTATATCTGTCTCTCGCTCTCTGTATTTTTTCTTTCTGTATTTCTCTCTGTCTCGCTCTCTTTCTCTATCTATCTCTCTTTCTCTCTATCTTACTCTCTGTATCTCTTTCTTCCTTATTTTCCTCTCTCCCTCACACTCTCTGTTTCTTTCTCTTCTTTTCTCTATCTCTGCTTCTCTCTCTTTATTTGTTTCGTTCTCTCTCTCTCTCTCTCTCTCTCTGTCTTCATCTCTATAACTATATCTGTCCCGTTTCCTCTCTTTCTCTCTCTTCCCTCTCCATTAATTAACATCTTAGTCTGTATGTCCGAGGTTTCCGGATTCAATTGCAGGAGAGGTTCACATAAGTCTCGTGTCGTAGATTTGCGGCACTTATAAGAACATGAAGCTACAAATATAAGTCCTCTGAGTAAAAATGCAGTATAGTTGGAAGAATCACCATTATATATAGTTTAATACTTTTCGAGAGGTGGAACGAAAATATTCTCTATAATACACGATAGCTTGCGTTTCAAGATTTGAACCTATTTTAAATGTATTTTTTTAGATCTCATTCCTGTTTGCGACTATTATTTCTACGTATTTGAATTCCAAGATTTCTTAAAAATTTTCGTCATTAGTTAACTAAAAAGTAATCACAGGAGCAAATTAAATGAAACGAAATGGATGACATATGCATGGAAAAGTGGTGGAATGGCGGTCTTAGGAGAAGAAAGTAGAAGAAACCGGGAGTCAGATACTCCCTGATATACCGATTCCTCCACCACGAATCCCAAGTGCCCGAGTGAAGGGACCGAGATGCAAACTGGGGACCTGGAGGTGGAGGGCAAGTGAGTAACCAATTACGTCAGGGAGTCGCATGCTGTTAAATTTATAACTCCATTTATTAACGTAAATTTGAGAGTTTTAGAGAGAGAAAAATATATGCATGTATATATTTGTTTTAATTTCGGGAATTTATCCACAATACAGTGGTTTTCCGTCTCCTCAAGAAATTCGCCTTTTCCAGTTGTAGCGGTCTTTAACATCCTCATCTGTAGGTCTCAGTTCACTCATACTTTTTCTCATTCCATCCATCCAACCTTTTGTAGGTCTTCATTTCTTCTTTTTGCATATTATGTATATATATATATATATATATATATATATATATATATATATATATAATTCTGTATAAAATATTAACTAGGGGCAGTATGTAGTTTTCTTGTGGGAATATAATAGATCTTACAAGCGGGCCCGGGTTTGATCCCCGGTCGGGACAGTTTTTCTGGGTGAGGTTTCTATCGGGGTTTTTTCTCACCTGTAAGACAAATGTCAGGAAAACTTTAAGGCCCAAACGGTCCCCGAAATCATATGGCCATCGCAATCATCGTCATTCATATTCATCTTAGGTTAAGCTTAGGAGTAGGGACTCTCCTGGCGCACCATTATCATCACCCATCATATCATCGGGGCAACGTAACCCCGCCTTCCAGGCGCCCCAACCTCAGAAGTGGGTTACAAGTACGCCTTGCCAGGAGAGAAACCAGGAATATCGAAAGACAAACCTGGGGCATTTGAAAAAAAAATGTTTATTGTTTAAAACAACTTTAGCGTTATCTGTGTGTAGAAGTGGAGTGAGTAGTGACTGATGCGTCTATCAGTAACAGATCGCGGAAACAGTAGGGCGTGCGTTGATATTGGAAGTTTGGTTTATGAAGTTGCAAGTGGTGCCCGAGAGGAGAGGTCGTGGAGGAGAGGAAGAGAGGCTAAAAGCTGGCCCATACTCATACAACACTACTCAAGTGGGAGGGGGTTTAGTCAAGTCAGTCAGTCTCGTGGTGCACATCCGAGTGGTAACACCGTGTGATTATAAGTTCTGTGACCATTGTAACATTTTTTTTTTACGAAACAAGCTCCGGCAGATTTGAATTTCCTTTTATTTCACTATGGGGCTTCAATTACCACTTTTCACGTTATTAACTAGAAATATCCAGCAAATTTACACATTTTAATCTGAAAATATATATGTTTTATTAGTTTTCATATGCCATGCTGTGAGTATTCAAGTTTTTTTGAGAAACAAGTAGTATAAATATTTAATATTTTATTCCAATATGAGACTTCAAATTTTATAATATATATTAATTTATTAAGTCCAAATATTCAATAGATAATACATGTTGTGTATTACCTACATTTTCCTAACTTATAACTTTAGGTTGTAAATCAAACAGAAACATTCAACAGATAAAAATAAAAAAACAGTATATAAAAAATAAGGTTAGGGTGGATTACTTTAGTTCATTTCTATCATGATAAAGCTAAAATATAGTTCTACAATAGGTTATTTGTTATAAGTTAAATCTTAAAAATTAATCGAATAATAGATATATTCTAGTTAAGTCAGCATTCCCACCTTTTTATAAAACCAGTAGCATATCATCTTCCATTTTGTTCCAATATGGCGCTTTAATTTTTACAATATAGCCCTTTTTTTTCAGTTTAACTTAAAATTATGATAAACTACACATGTTAATTTGATAAAATATATTACATATCGTTTTATTTATTTAAATGGATTTCTTATATAATTCTGTCGGCATTGTAACATTTTTTACGAAACAAATATCTGTAATATGTATATCTTCGCTTTACTTTCAATATGGAGCTTCAATTTTTATGTTTCACTTAATTAGCATACAATATTTAATATATCGTATTTAAGTATGTATACATATATATATATATATATATATATATATATATATATATATATGGTTTCATTTACAGTACTGTGGGCATTCCAACCCTGTTTACAAAATACCCTGTTTACCGGTAGTGTATATATTTGATATTGTTCGAATATGACACATTTTAAAAATACATTGAAGTCTAAGTTAAAATATTTTAAATAAATTACACATGTTTATTCGATAATAGATGTATTTGAGTTTGTTATACAGTTCTGTGAATGTTGTAACATTTTTACGAATCGAATAACAGTAGGCCTATAAAATATGTCTAACTTTATTTTTCAATTTGGATCTTGTGATTCTGTGTTATATTTAACACGAAATATTCAATATATTTACATATTTTAATTCCATAATATTCACATTTCAATAAGTTTATTTGAGAATTGTATGGGCATTTTAACATTTACATGAATGGGTATTTTAGGTTTTGTATCAATATGAAGCCTCAATTTTAATATGTTATTATCTCAAAATATTCTATATACCATTCACTCAAAATAATTAATGTGTCTTAATTAAATATTCTAATTTGATAATAGATGTCATTCAATACGTTTTTATACAGTTTTGTAAGCATTACAATATTTTTTTTAAAACAAGTATTATATTTTTTCGCTTTTTTCCCCAATAGGACAATTTTATTTTTATGTGTTTATCAATTTAAAATATTTAACATTTTAATTTGACAGTAAACTAAAAAAAAAATGTAATTCTTCCAGTTATACTATATGGATAAAAAACATGATCTCTTACTTCAGGAGAGGAGAAAATATTACTAATATTTTAGAATAGAATACTTGGTAATATTTTTGGACCAAAGAGAGATGAATAGACATGTGAATGGAGAAAATTACATAAAAGCAAGCTACATGATTTGTATGGGAAGGCAGATGAAATAACAGTTAAGTCTCATAGACTGTGATGGCCAGGATAAGTGGCACGCATGGGGGAAAAAAATAAAAGAATGCAAATTTCTTGTAGGAAAACCAGAAGGAAAGTAACCGTTAGATAGACCAAGAATGAGATAGGAGAATAACATTAACTGTGATTTTGAGGGATATGAATTACACAAGGAATAGTGGGAAATCGTTGGCCCAAGATAGAGATTCATGAAGAGCTTATATCCTCGCTGCCATGAACCTGTGGGTTCGATAGCAACAATAAATTGTTCAAATCTGGGTCTCCTGTTTGAATAGCTCAGTCGCTTTTGTTCAGGGAATTTTTATTATTACATTTTTAAAGAGAGTAATATGTTTAATCCCCCTGTTGGGATTCAGTTTGAACTATTTTTATGTTGTTCACATTGATGAAAGAGACTTAAAATCCAATTGAAATGTATGTCCAAATTTCGATACAGGCGGTGACATTACTGCAAATAACAAACGTAGTGTGTCTGTTAAACGCGCAGCCAAAACGTATGTACACATCTCAGATAACTTTCAAGCGAAGGAAGTGTAAAACATAAACACAAGGGATGCACAATATTTGGATTTCACCTTTTTAGAACTTTGTTACTTTTTAATTTTACTTAAAAGTTGTCTTTTTATTGTCAGAGTTTTTTTTAAGACTAGTAGAGATTATTAGGTCTTGCAGTTCTATTGTGAATAAAGATTGATGTCCTTCGTCTAGCTCGGGATATGGGTGCTCCCCTAGTGGAAGTTTCTTAACCTGACAAATTTAGTTACCCTTATTTCCCTATAAATGTCAGCGAATGACATGTGACTAATACATCGCCTCGAGGAGAAATCTAGTAGGTTGCAGGATGAAAATTAAATTTTTCTCAGTAATATTTTCATTCAGGCTTGAGGTTCTTTTACGGGTGTAAAAATCTTTCGATTCGGGACACGCGGCTTAAAGTATTTCCCGGAGGACTTGTAGGGATTAATCTTCTCTCAAAAAATAGGTAAAAAGAAAATAAACTTTTTTTTTAAGTGAATAGCCCTCAGGGGTCCTCATCTAGGGGATATGTGGATGGCGACCACAAGGTGCCCAAGCTGTGCAAAACATTTTTTCCACTTACTTGTGTTTTGCACTATTTTAACTTTACTATCTAACCTCTCTTGGTTAACTCTTGTTTTTTCGACCCCGACGCTATTAGGGCATCCGAGGACTAGGGAGTCCTTCCTTTCTTCCATTTCTTCTTTCCTTTATTTTCTTTTCTTCTCCAGAAAGCCTGACCAGAGGCTATAAGATGGCAGCCCCATCACTGGTCTTGCCTTCCTTTGGCCAGCAACCAATCGAAGGGACTATTATTATGCTTTCAAGTCTTATATGAGAATTTCCCATAAGGGAAAATTTTCTATAGGATCGTAACAGGCCTTGGCCTAATACTTGAAAGGAAGAAGAAGAAGAAGAAGAAGAAACTCATAATAGTAATGGAATAACAAATATAGCTGCAAAGAAATTCCCAATATAATTTACCCGAAAAAATTTATATTTTAGCTATAATCGTTAAGATACAGATTCATAATCTCAAAAAGATTAATTCAAAGGAAATATAATTTTTCCATACTAAAAATTATCGACCCCGGCCAGATTTGAACCAACGACCCTTGACACTAGAGGCAAATAACATAACCACTAGACCTCCGTGGCCGGCAAGCATCAATAGTAATAGTTTTGGGGGGAGAAAGTATCATTAGAAAAGCCTAGGCGTTTGTGAGTAAACAGGGACTAATGGAGCATCTTAGTCACGCGACCTACGGGTTCCTAAAGCCATAGGGTGATTGAATTATTATTTATATTTTTTTTATTAAGAGCCTCACCACCATCCCCCTGGGTTTCCTCGGGCTTAATGCCCATATCCCCAGGTCTGCTCTTGTCCCTAATTACTCTCTGCTGTTTTTATTATGTTCATTTTCAGGATACAAGTTTCGGGTGTTTGTTCTTAATACTACTTACATACAGTTATGTTTACATATTAATCCTTAACCTAAGTCTTAAGTCTTAAATTTACCACCTAATCCAGTAATATTTACATGGTGTTGTGTTAAAACTAATACTTAATTTACTAACTTACAACTAACTTATTGCTAGATTACAGCTAATCCCTTCTTCTTTGTCTGCGGATGTCCTCTTGGCGTTGAGTAAGGACCCATCCGACGAACTTTCTCACTACTTGATATGGCTGTTTTTCTGTCCAAAACCGTAGAGGAGGCGGCCAGTTCATATCACCGTTTAGTGCAGCCTCATGTAAGTCCCTTCGTCTGGCCTCATATTTGATGCATTCGTAATTAGGTATTACTTGTTTCCTTCTGATTGATTCGATTTTTTCTTTATTACTCCATGTTATTCACGCATTAACATCTAAGCTCTCGCCACTAAAATAATTATTGATTCTATCCATACTACGCGCTAGTAGTTTCCAAGCTCGGTTCTACTTTTGATATTCCTTTGAAAATATAAGTAAAACTGTTCATCCCGTGTCATAAATTTATGGCACATAAAACATTGTCTTCGTCTTAAGCCCTTTCCTTCCTTGCTTCGGGATTAGGGCGCTCTCTAATGGGAACTTATTGAACAAGTTAATTTAGTTATGCTCATTTACCCATAGATGCCAGCGAGTGATAGGGATTGAGACCAGCACCTCGATGAGACATGTAGTGGGGTAATTAAGATATTACTGGAAACGTTCGATAAATCATGAACAGAGCCTTTTTATTCAGGCTTGTGGTTCTTTTATGAGCCTGAAAATCTTCAGAATCGGGACCCACAGCTTAAAGTTCCTCCAGGAGGACTTGTTCCTTCGATTTTTCCATCCTAATCCATCGACCATGACCGGGTATGAACCCGCGTCCCTCGGAACTAGGGACGAGAAACATAACAACTAGTCCATTCTAGTCTGAACGAATTTCAAGTCAGAAATAAAAGTCCCGGAATAATATTTGTCGCTCTTTTCATGTCCAGAATTTAATTACGGTATTACTGCCCTAAGTTGTTAAATATATGTGTGTGTATGTATGTAGGTATTAATCATACTATCCCGCACCGTAGCCGAACGTTTTAAGCATGATGCTTTGGTGTAGAGCTTTGGCACTTGCGCAGACTCGAGTCCTCATGGGAGATGAAATTTGCTCATGGAATTTCGGTCAGTATGGTACCGTGCCCCACAGCATCGTGATATATATGCATAGCTACAATAAGTAGCGGCTCCATTGTTGAGGAAACTAGCCATAACGGCTGAGGGACCCGACATGCTGACCACTGTTATCCCTATACAGGTTAGATGATCGTGCAACTCTGTGATTAACATACGTTGAAGGGAGGTAAGCAACCAGTTGATATGCCAAGGGTCATCTAGAAAAAAAATTAGAGGCACATGGATGCTTCTTGTAGGAAAGCCAGAGGGAAAACGCCCAGTTGGTAGACCGAGAATGAGATGGGAGAATAACATTAACTATGATTTGAGGGAAGTAGATTATACAGGGAATGATTGGAAAGCATTAGCTCAGGATAGGGATGCATGGAGAGCTTATGTCCGCGCGGCCATGAACCTGCGGGTTCGATAGTGCCAGTGAGTAAGTAAGTAAAATTAGAGGGCGGTAGTATATAAAATGTATCGGCCACGATGGTCTAGTTGTTATTTTCCTCGCCTCTGGTTCCGAGGATCGCGGGTTCAAATCCGACCGGGGTCGATGGATTTTTTTAGGCTGGAAAAATCCAAAGAGGAAGTCCTCTAGGAGGGACTTACAGTAATACCATGGGTATTGAGTCTGAAGATGTTTAGGCTCGTAAAAGAACCTTAAACCTAAATAAAGGGACTTCTAAGCAAAATGTATCCACTTTCATCCCACTAATACCATAGTTGCCTACTAGATGTCTCATTGGGTCGGTGTGTTGACCGCATACCATTCATGACATCTGTAGGTAAATAACCATAAATAAGTTAACTTGGTCTAGTGACTTCTAACAAAGGAAGGGCTGCCAACATTGGGCTGCTACCCCGTTGTAGATAGATATTCAGTATATTTAGTATTCAATTATAATAAAGCCTATGAATTGTTCACCCAACATAGTTTTATGGAGTTACCAATCGTATGTCACTTGAGAGTTATTGTTAACAAATGGAAGTGAGTACAAGCGCTAAATTTGCATATTGTTTAAATATCTAATGAGGCTGAAGTTGTAAAATAAATCGCTGCATATCTTGCTACGGTGATAATAATCCATGTTACTAGACGCGGTAGATGGACTGAAGATAATGTCTGTCAGCTTGCACTGTTTGAAAGTACCGCCCGCCCAACTTGTCGAGTTTACTTCGTGAATTACCAGTGGCAGAACGTGCCTCCAAGGTGCTTACGGAACTAGTACTCAATGTCAGCTTTTTGAATTACATTCAGGGATGTCAAAGGTATCGTCCGTGTTTATAGCCTAAATGTCACTTTTGTCTTAAAATACAAGATTTAAATATATATAATTTTCTTTGTTGATAGATTTATGGATTAACCCTTTAAATTGGCGAAACAATAATTACTTAATTATTTAAATGTTTCCGACCGCAGAGAAAACAAAATCATGTAAAATTATTGTTTAATTTGGCACAAATTTAAGTAATTTTAACTCCTTTATTTTTCTCTTCTTTTATAAGCAATATTTTTTAATGCCCCAGTTTGTCCTTTTTTGGACATTATTGTTTAATTTGACACAAATTTAAGTAAATTCAACTCCTTTATTTCTCTTGTTTTATAAGCAATATATTTTTTCAATTCCCCAGTTTGTCCTTTTTGGACATTTCTGGTGTTCTCTCCGGGCATTGGCGTAATTGTAACCCACTTCTGAGGTTGGGGCGCCTGGAAGGTGGGATTACATTGCCCCGACCATAATCCTAAGCTTAATCAAAGATGAATATGAATGATGATGATTGCGATGGCAATATGGTGTACCGGGACTGTTTGGGCCTTAAAGTTTCCTGACATTTGTCTTACAGGTGAGGAAATCCCCGATGAAATCCTCACCCAGGAAACTGTCCCGACCGGGGATCGAACCCGGGCCCTCTGCGTGACAAGGCAGCACGCTTTTGAGACCACAGCGGTGGACTTATAAACAAATGAAATCATTGAATATATTGTCAATTTAAGGATTAAAGGACTAATGTTTATGCTCCCTTTGCATGGGTCAAAATACCGCGGCCATTTATTAAATAATTTCTTTCGAGCCCGACCTTGATCTCCCTTTCATGACGAATGGTATTCCAGGAACTTGATAGGACGAACTGGCTTGATACATTCTTAATATGATCACCCATGTTCGTAGCGTCACTTTTGGCTTATAAACACGATTTTTTTGTTCAATGTCACCACGTTGTCATTTTCAACATTCTGGTATTCTCTCCTGGCATGGCGTTATTGTAACCCACTTCTGAGGTTGGGGCGTCTGGAAGGCGGATTTATGCTGCCCCGATGATATATGATAGGTGATGATGATGGTAATGATGCGCCAGGAGAGACCTTAATCCTAAATTTAATGAATATATTAATGAAGGCCAGACGATGTTCGGGGACCGTTTGGGCCTTGACGTTTCCTGATATTTATCTTACAAGTGAGGAAAAACCCCCGTCACCCAGAAAACTTGTCCCGACCAGTCGGGCCCGCTGCAACCATATATCAATTTCTTCATCGATAGATTTACAGATTCGACCATATCGTCTGTCCTGAAGACCAAGTTGTAATTTTCTCTTTCCATCTTCTTCGAGCCCGACTTGATCCCCATTTCCTGTCGAAATATATTTCAGAATTTGACAGGACAAACTGTCATGATACATTCTTAATCCGTGGTGGTATCACTTATGTAATTATATTCAGGGGTATCAAAGACATCATCCATGTTCATAGTCGCATCAACCATATGTTGGTATCGTGTTTACAAAGAGATTATCCCATCTCTATTGATTGCTCACGAGAAGATTAGCGGATGGAAAGTTACGAGATTTTTACTACACCATCACATGGGGATCTCCTTTCCTTTTAATGACATTATTATCAAAGCTAACTATATTTAACAAATAGTGCAGGGACAAAAAATGAAGGGAATGTTTATGAAGGTGAGCTCCTTGCCTCTGGTACCGAAGGTCGCGGGTTCAAACCTGGCCGGGGTCGATGGATTTTTAGGACGGAAAAATCCAAATAGCAAGTCCTCCGGAAGAGACTTTAAGCCCTGGGTCCCGAATCTGAAGATTTTCAGGCTCGTAAAATATTCTTAAGCCTGAATACAGAGGCCTCTAAGCAAAATTTAACGACCTCAACTCCCCAGTAATACATTGGTTGCTTGCTAGAGTCTCATTGAGTCGGTGTGTTGACCGCATGCCATTTATTATCATCTATGGGCAAAGAAGGTAACTAAATTAACTTCCTCTGGTGACTCCTGACAAGGGAGAGGCTATGGCTCAACATTGGCTACGTCATCATAGATAAACAGAATGTTTTGCACAATGCTTATGTCTATACATCATTTGTTAATTTAATAGTGAATCCCTCGCTTCTCCTTTTCAATCCCCGCTACTCTTCTCGTTGTGAATAACAAACTGTATCCGATACATTGTTAAAATGCTATTCTGACATGTAGGGTACTTATAAGGCATCGTTGTGTAGGACTGTAAAATTGCCTATGAAGGGAGAGGTTAAAGTAAGCAAATAAATTAGAGAATGAAGCCTCATATTGGAATAGAAGTTTAATTGCTAGGAGAAAGAAAATTAATTAAAATTCGTTATGACTTTTTTACAGTGAACTGTAATGCCAATAAGAAGAATGACAGTACTTGATTTTCGATGGCATCAACAGTTGTTTTCTATACAAGATAAATAACAACATTTGTTTCGATATTAAAGATTTCGAGAGATAAATGTCGGCTGCCATTTTACGATATTTTACTGTCGGCAGAAAGCAATCAAATGATTCGTCACATTGACAATGGGCAATCTGATGGAAAACTTAGAAACAATAATTGAATTTCCCGATAACCAAGTAACATTCCCTTATGGATTTTATTTGAAGAAGGAATCTTTTAGACAGTGATTGAGAAGGCTACATCCCAATGCCGGTTCGTGGGGTGGTTTACCCCACCCTTACTGGATTATTTTATACATACTTCTTCCTGTTTGCATTAAAGGGGGCGCTGCAGGAGCTGAAGCTATATGGGACGCCAACACTTGCTGAGGTCCAGTGCGAAAATGCTTTTCAGGTAAGACCAATTACTTTTTTTTACACAATTTAAGAGTTTAGATGAAGAGTATGCTAAGTTTCCCTACACTACTATTGAATCGGTAATTTTGAAACAAAATTATCTCCACTGTTCAAAGTGCAGTAAGAAAATAATATAAAAAATGGCTACAACTATCATATTTACATATAAATTAAGAGAATATATTTTTTATCATTAAAAAAGTATATAAAAATATCTACATAATTTATAGACCCACAGGAAATTCACGAATATTGCTTTTCTTGTGTTAGAATGACCATTTTCAAAACGAATCCGCGTTGCATTATATTTAATTTACAGATAAATTAAAAGAATATATTTTCTATAATTGAAAATTATGTAAAAAACATCTTCATAATTTATGGACCGACAGCAAACTCCGAATATTATACTTCTTGTGTAGAAATGGTCCTTTTCAAAATAAATCCGTGTTGCATTACATTTTATATACAAATAAATTAAAATAATATTTTTATCAGATAAAAATATCTACATAATTTATGGACCCATAAGAAACCCATGGCTTTTATTTGTATTGTATAGAAATGACCGTTTACAAAATGAATCCGCGTTTTATTACATTTTATGTACAGGTAAATTAAAATAATGTATTTTCTATCATTAAATAATTATATAAAATATCTACATATTTAATGGATGCACAGGAAATTCACAAATATTATTTTTATTGTGTAGAAATGGCCCTTTTCAAAATGAATCCGTGTTGCATTACATTTTATTCATAAATAAATTTAAAATAATATATTTTTATCTGATAAAAATATCTACATAATTTATGGACCCAGAAGAAACCCACGACTTTTATTTTTATTGTATAGAAATTACCATTTTCAAATTGAATCCGCGTTTCATTAGATTTTATTTACAGGTAAATTAAAATAATATATTTTCTATCATTAAAATATTATATAAAAATCTATATAATTTATGAACCCACAGAAAACTCACGAATATTTTTTTGTGTAGAAATGACATTTTTCATTTTATTTTCAGATAAATTAAAATAATATATTATCTATCATTAAAGAGGATTACTAACTATATAAAAATAATTCAAGAACCCACAGGAAACTCATGACAAATATTTTTCCTATGCAGAAATTAACAAATTTTCAAAAATGAAAGAGGGTTGCTGTCCCTTATAGATGAATTAAAGTCTTATTTCTGTTTGAAAGCGATATTTATTATAGGGCCTACTTGTTATTTTTATAGAGCTGTTTAACATTATTATATAATTGATTCCAAAGATAATAGTATGATTCGTTTGTCAAAAATGTATTCCAAAATTGTTCATAATCTACTGTTAATTGAAAGTTTGATTCTAAATATTTTCCTTCGTATGAAATGTTACGTAGATATTTGATTTCCATTAAATAATACAGTATAATATTGACTATGTGAAAAGTACAAGTGTCAAACTGTACAAAGAGTGAAATAAATGGCGGCCCGTAATCATACATTTCTAACTATGTCGAAAATAACTCATTTGTTGTAGAATATTTTTTCTTCTATTGTAGCACAAATTACTGCAAATGAATATTACAACGGACCACAGGTTTTAAACTTTATCATTTCTATTCGATTATATTCCATTACGTCTTCAACCACATATAATTTACACAAATGTTTTTTAATACACTTTTTATTGAGACATCTAATTATATTATTCACTACTATGACCTACATGGTTAGTTTTTTCTTCGAGAAGTTTGTAGAGGTAAATACCTTAAATTATGCTACATTATGTTACCCTGCGTTTTGTTAGATTTAATAGGTTAGGGCGGTTAGGTTAGCTACAGTTACTTTACGTTTCGAAAGACAGACTGAGGTAAAATGGCCGGCAGAAAACATAAACATTCCTTTATGTTGGTAATTCATTTTTTAATAATAATAATAATAATAATAATAATAATAATAATAATAATAATAATAATAATAATAATAATAATAATAATAATAATGCTTACTTACTCACTGGCACTATCGAACCCGAAGGTTCATAGCCGCGCGGACATAAGCTCTCCATACATCCCTATCCTGAGCTAATGCTTTGCAATCATTCCCTGTATAATCTATTTCCCTCAAATCATAATAATAATAATAATAATAATAATAATAATGTTTTATTTTAGCTGGCAGAGTTAAGGTCATAAGGCCTTCCCTTCCACTCAACCAGCGAATAGTAGAATTATACAAAAATTACATACTTATTACAATTTTAAGATGTTATAAACATACAGACTAAACAAAATGCAATAATGATTTGATCTAATACTAACAAAAACCTGGAATATAATACAATTAAAATGATATAAAATAAAGTAAGTAGCTTCCTAGATGATTATTTATAGAATGTTGCATATAGTTGTTATGCAGTTAATGTTTTCATTGTGTCGAGCTTAAGATACTAGTTAATTTGTATTTAAATAATGATAGCGATTGACATGACTGGGAAGTAATATCATTCATATTCATCATTTGATGTTCCATATTGCTTATATCACGACCTTTATGTTACATTTTTCCAGTTCTAATCCTATTTCTTTTCGCTATTTTCGCTCTTTGTTTTGATGAAAAAATAGTATGTTGATAATTCAATATACAAATACGAGTAAGTGTAAATTTGTCTTCTTCTTGTAAGTATTTTTCCCTCAACGAGATTTAGGCGCTCTCCCCCTACAGGGAAAAAAATTGAACCATACTAATTTAGTTACACTTGTTTTCGTACAGATGTCATTGGAATGACCCATGGTCAGCGTTCCGCCTCATACTGACATATAGGAAACCATGGTAGTACTAGGTGACATGTGGTCAGCACATAGCCTGAATCAGACATCTAGTATAACTAATGTATAATTTGGATGATTGGTTAAATTTTGCTCAAAAGCATCAATTTAGGCTTGAGGTTATTTTACGAGCTCGAAAATATTCCGATTCGGGATCCAGGGCTTAAAGTCCCTTATAAAAGTAATACTAATGATTAAATTAGTATATATTAAATAGCAATAGGCCTAAATATATTTAGTTTGATTAATTGTTTTAAGGAACGAGCCAAAAATCTATTCACCTATTTGTCCCTTGGATTTTACCATCCTTAAATCCATCTATCCCGGCCGGATTTAAACCAGAAACCTTCAGCACTAGAGGCAAGGGACATAGCTACTAGATCATCTAAGCCGAATGAGATTCAGGTACATATTTTAATATTTTAAAACTTTGACATAACGTAATCGGATGATTTTAACGAACTCTCCATGCAAATGGAGTTTCTACGAGTTTATTCTTTGTATCATTAAATAGAAATACAATTCCTAATGATCATAAACATGGGGCTCTGTAACTTAATTGCGATCCCTAAACTGTTGACAATCAACTTTATCACGTCGCTTCATTAGATCCTCGGAAACACATAATTTAAACCCTCGATCCCATCAGCACATTGACCTCCACTTCACACAATGTATTACAAATACACTTTCCAGAACAAGGAATTCCCTTCGGCTGTACTGTATGTCAGAGACTGCCAAACTATAGTATCGTTTCAAAACCAAATTGAAGAATTATTTAATAATAGATCAACTTATACACCTCACTGATAGAATTTTTTTTAGCAATTACCAGCCTTTTTATCTCTTAAAAATCCATCGGCCCCATCCGGATTTGAACTGCGAACCAGAAGCATAGTGACCACTAGTTCACCATGACTAAGGATAGCCCTCTCAAGAGATATACAAAACTAACTCACTGGCACTATAGAACCCATAGGTTTATGGTCGCATGGACGTAAGCTCTGCATACATCCCTATCCTGAGCTAATGTTTTCCAATCGTCCCCTGTATAATCTATTTCCCTTAAATCATGGATGTTATTCACCCACCTCATTCTTGGTCTACCATCTGAGAGTTTTCCCTCTAGTTTTTCTACCAGAAGCTTCTATGCACCTCTTTCATCGCCCATACGTGCCACATGACCTGCCCATCGCAGTCTATGAGACTTAACCGTTCTTGTTATATCTGGTTTCCTATAAAGATCATTTAGTTCACTGTTATGATGTCTTCTCCATTCACCTGTCTGTTCATCTCTTTTTGTTCCTAATAACTTTATTCTCAAATACTCGTAACCTTTTCTCCTCCCTTAAAGTAGGCGTCCATGTTTCTCATCCATATAATATAACTGGGAGAATAACAGTTTTATATATCTTCAGTTTAACCTTTTTTTGAGAGAAGTTGGGACGAGAAGAGTCCCTGTAATATATAAGCTAATAGCACACATTTCCAGAAATGTTTAATTTCTTAGTGCATCTAATTCCTACTTGTGATTATTTTTCCTAGGTATGTATTTGAGTACAGCCACGTCTTCAAAAATAAAATAAAGTTAAAATGTACCTTCTTAGGTCAGAGCCGTCATCCTCAACTTATAAAATATGTATGTTTTTTTTTCTGAAGGCCTTTCAGAATCTCTATTCCTTCTTCAGCAGGTCTTTCTTCGCTACATTACTTGATGGTCTCGATGCTGGTCCTAATGTAGTGTTGTCCGTGAACATCAAGTAATGTCGCGAAGAGAGACCTGCTGAAGATGGAATAGAGATTCTGAAATGCCTTCAGACAAAAAAGCATACATATTTTATACGTTGTGGACGACGGCTCTGACCTAAGAAGGTACATTTTAACTTTATTTTATTTTATGACTATTCACCTCAACGGTTTTAAACAATGAATTTTATTAGTATTGATCACTTGGTTTTGTTTTGATGAGGATCACTTTAAGAGCGGAGAGCCTCAATAATTTGCAGTGTTGTTTTATAGGAGGCCTTTATGTATCAT
The DNA here is from genome assembly GCA_030220185.1 of Diploptera punctata. NCBI lineage: Eukaryota > Metazoa > Arthropoda > Insecta > Blattodea > Blaberidae > Diploptera > Diploptera punctata. Next base: position 227,777 of record JASPKZ010007345.1, on the reverse strand, counting down.
CTTCTGCTTTCATTTTGGTACTGGCTGTTGTTGGTGAATATTTTGTTCAGAGGGATTATATTGCTGGGTACGTTCTCATTCAGTGGGTGTTTATTTATGGTTTCCTTGATGATTTATAACTCTTCAAGAACGTTGATTTTCGATGTATCGTCCTCTCTATGTATGATCGATAATACGTTGTCTATTGTTACAATTTAATTTTATCCCCCTTTAGATAAAAACTTATATAATATTATAAAATAATTAATTAATATTAGTATTCATATATTTACATAAATTTATATAAATTTTAATAAATGTATTAATTATTAATCCATATGTGCTTGTAAGTTATATATATATATATATATATATATATATATATAACAACACTGCAAATATATATATATATATATATATATATATATATATACTATAAATAATTAAGTTGAATTTATGTCCTGCTTCTACTATATGTTTTGAAAAACTGGATTTATCTTCATTAATTTAATGAACATTTCAGAGCTTTCATGATGAATGAACGTAAATCCAGTTTTTCAAAACATGTAGTAGAAGCAGGACATACATTCAACACAATAGACAACGTATTACCGATCCTGCATAAAGAGAAAGATATATCGAAAACCAACGTTCTCGAAGAGTGAGAAATCATCGAGGAAACCACAAATAAACACTTGATGAATGAAAACAAACCCAGCAATATAAACCCTCTGTACAAAATAATTACCAACAACAGTCAGTACCAAAATGAAAGCAGAAGATGATACATAAGTTATCGAAAGGCCTCCTATAAAACAATACTGCAAATTATTGAGGACGACTGAGGTATCGGGTACTGTTTCACAATTATTAAAACTTTGATACACCCTGTATAATGTAAATACTTTCCTTGTTCTTAGTTACTTTAGTAAGAAGAAAATATCCAAATTTCATTGCTTAGAAGTAATTTGAAGTTTAATGATTACTTAGCATTATCCTCCTTAAGGAGTGTAATAAATGGAACGTGTTGTGGGAGTCACGCATTAAATGCGAGTAATAAAAGTGCGCAAGTCTTGTTAAGAAGTCTCATTACACTCGCACCGCCTCACATCACGTGATGTGAGTGTAAATGTGTGCATTACTTTACAAATACTCTGATATTGCCAACTTGTATTTGAATGTCACAAGAAATTTGCATTGCATATAAGATTCGTGTCTGTAATAACATAGTAACAGGGAAGTAAGGTCTTGTAAATTCATGTGCAGTTTTCTTGTTTATGGCGATATTATTCCTCATTCAAACATAGGCTACAACTATCAGGCTTTACAATGTCGTTAATTTATTGATGTCAGAGTTATTATAAAAGTATATCGACCTATCTCGCATTTGAACCCACGAACTTCGATTCTAGAGGCGAATATGGTAATCACTAATCGACTGGAACAGATACACTTATCCGAATTTTCTCGTGAATGAAAAAGGAGAAGGGTACGGGTAGGCAAACAGTTTTCAGAAACTTTTAAAATTCACAAAAAAAAAGCTATTCTATATTAGGAGTGACTCTGTGAATATTTGCAAACGGAAAAAAAAAATTATTCCTAGCGCCATGTTAACCAACGTGATAAAACACATTTCCTCTATCAGATTAATGTTTCTATATATTTATTTACTCATTACTAAGTCTTTGTGTCAAATAATATACTGTACTCATTTTATTTCGTTAGACGAGAAAATGGGCAAGTTAGTGTACATCAGACTAGTTTACAAAATTGGATAACCCGCGCCTCGTAAGGATATGTGGGCTATTCCGTTTGTACATCGACTATTGAATATTTTTCATAAGTGATTTCCAAATTATCGATAAATTCGCGACTCACGAAGTGAGGAGTGAATTTATCTAGAGAATTTGGAAACCAAGAGTGGCATTTGTTAGGACTATTTAACGAATAAAATTAAGCTGTTTACTCACAAATCATTGTTTAACTATAGTTATTTTAAAATATTTATATATTTAATATAAACGGCGATGTTTGAAAACAAATCAGAAATGTGAGGTTATGTTCATTCACTGCTGCTTGATCATATTACTTATTGCCAAATAAGATCGCAATATTGTAAGAGTGCACCCAAGTGGAGAAATAATGAAACACATCAAACAATATGTCATAATCAACATTACGGGTTATTTATTTATTTTTTTTAGTAAACAACTCAGTAAAATCAAGGAATATTTTCATTATTTGCTATATTCAATGTGTTTGTTGGAGAAAAATAATGCTTTGACCTGTTCAGAATATTAAAAAGGAGGAGCTTTCTTTATCCCAAAAGCAGGAGCTGATAAAGAGAAATCGATAAAGAGCGAGGTGAAACACGACTATCATTTTTGTAAAACAACATTCATTGAAACGTGATTGGTCATTGACTAGCATTTGTGGCATGAGTTAAATAGTCATTGTAGTAGTAGGACTTTATTAGACAAAAATTAAGATATTTACAATATTATTTACAAATATGGGTCGCATGGGCAGTAAGCCGTACGTGCTGTTGACAGTCCGTTACAATAAAGTAATAATTGGTACTAGTGTAAAGAAAAATAAACAACAATAAAAGCAATAACATTACAATTACATAAAGAAAACACAATAATATTACAATTAAATAATACCACAATAGCATTATACACTAATTAATTTATATATAATTGTTAAGAATTAATGGTATTGCATTTTGATAACATATATTTATTCATGAATGAGTGTTGTCCTTATTTTCCGCGTTTTGTCCAGAAATTTACCGAGGTTTATCCAATTTTCTGGATTTACCAAAATACCGGGATTTAGATTAATTTTACCTCAAGTTTCCATTTTTTTTTCGGTTTTTCCTCACTTGTAGGATAAATGTCAGAAAACGTTAAGAACCAAATGTTCCCCGAACATCACCTGGCCACCATAATCATCATATTCGCCATATTTAGTATTAATGTGTGTGAATGATGTTTTTCTTCTTAATATTGTGTGAAACAGACAAAAAACGCAACATAGAAATAAGACCACAACTAGAAGTAAAGGAATTAAACACAACAACAGTGAAATACAGAAAAACTGGAAAGAACACTTAGAAAAGGATGACAGAACAGAATACCAAAAGCAACTATCACCAAGAGGAAGAAGAAGTTTGGGAAGACCAAAGAAAAGATGGAAGGAGCAGCAATTTGGAGTCGGAACAGGCTAGTAAATAAGCCTAAACCGTGAAGAAGAAGAATATTGTGTGACTAGAGGCAAGGAGCATAACCGCTAGAAAACCGCGGCCGATTTTACAATTATAATGATGTTAAAAAATAAAAATGAATAGCACTCCTATCAGTGAATTTAATACAAATAAGTAGTTATTAAATTGTTATATCAGATCAGATATAATCCTAAGAAGATCTTGGAATGACAAATAGATAGGAAAAGAAGAAAGGGAAGACCTAAAGGACGATGTGAGAATAAGTGTGAGTGAACTGGGATTAACAGATGAGGATGTTCAAGACCACCATAAATGGAGAAGGCGAATTTCTTGAGGGTGACGGAAAACCATAGTATTGTGAATGAATTTGAAATAAAAAAAGAAATATATATAAGTGAACTTATTTATTTGAACATTTACTCATTCCGGTTTGGACTTAAATCATGAATGAATTTAAATATTGGACACACTTATTTTTTATGATTCTTAATACAAATATATTCTTAATCCAACGATGTCACAAATCCAACATCAATGAACAAGCTCTCGAAGTTTATAGTTTCTCTAACCAGCCTATAGAAAATGCTTTGTTCTCTGTTTTAATATCGTTAAAAGCCAGAATAGCAATCGTGATGGTCAATCTCCTTGAATAAATAAAAAATAAGATTATTAGATGTTTATGTATATATATATATATATTTTTTTTTTTCATTTTATGAACATTTGTTCATGTCGCGTAGGTTTCAACTCTCTCCATGCAAGGATTTAAGCCTCGAACATAAATAGTATTTATTCTTTTTCGACTGAAAATTGTAAATTAACATCGAGATTATAAATTCAACGCCCTTGATCGAACTCTGAACGTTTGTCGTTTATGTAAGCCACCCTGTAGATGCTCTAGTCTCTGTTTTAATATCGTTAAAAGCTGGAGGGAAGATGATTTCATGTGTTGCCAGACACTGATAGCTCACATTCTTTTTTAAAATGTCTGCTTTTACCTACTCATTAGAAACGGTGATGTAGGATGAAGACTCAAGTGCTGAGACCACCAACCGAGAGAGACACTTCGCAGATGTGAAGATAACAACTTCTTGCTCCATCCTGTGTTGTAATTAAGGCACTGAAACATTATCCCTGCTTCATCAGATTCATAGGTCAAACTTATATTAAGTTTACTTTTCATTAGTTATTACTTAGTACAATAATCACTAATTGTAGAAATGTTTTTAAAATTTCACTGGAAAATCCATGTGGAAAAGTTCATTAGGCCTAGGAGGGAGGTTAATATTCGGATGGATCGTAGGGAATTTAATGTCGAAGCTATGAAATAGATACAGTTGGCTGAGGATAAAGGTACCAATGGAGAGCCTCAGTGAATGCGGCATTTAACTTAATAGTGTGAAGGAGTAAAATGTAACTCGTAATAAATAGATAAATAAAGAATCAATTGAGTTGGTGTTTACTTGATGAAAATCCATATTTATTAATTAAATAAAAATAAAACTTAGTTTTATTTGATTTTCATATTTATGAACATATAATTCAGTGACAGCTGTTTCGGTACACTGTATCTTCTTCAGACATGTTAAATTATGAATTGTGTTCCAACTGATCTAAGCAACAATACAACAACAATTCATTTATTTTTTTTAATTTAACGGTAAACTGTTAAATTCTAAACTTGATTTGAATGAATCGCCTTTGTTAAATTTAAAAATTTAAATAAATTATTGTTGTATTATTGCTTAGATCAGTTGGAACACAATTGATAATTTGTTAACATGTCTGAAGAAGGTACATTGTACCGAAACAGCTGTCACTGAATTATATCTTAATAAATATGAAAATCAAATAAAACTAAGTTTTATTTTTATTTAATTAATGGATAAATAATTAAAATTACATTTGTAATTCTAAAGTCCGACTTTTTAAACTATATTAGCCTATATAAATTAAGAATACATTTAGCATTAAAAATACATATCTTATCCATCCATAGTAATTCTGCCCGAGGGCAGGTCTTTCACTGCAATCATAGCATTTTCATGCTATGCTTGCAGCTTTACTAGATTGTAGGTGTGGTAACTTCCCGTTGCTTTCCACACCGGTGAAGGATGATGATGATAATGGCCATATGATTTCGGGGACAGTTTGGGCCTTAAAGTTTTCCTGACATTGAGGAAGAGCCCCGATAAAAACCTCACCCAGAAAAACTGTCCCAACCGGGTATCGAACCGGGCCCGCTGCGTGACAAGGCAGCACACTACCTCGAGACCACAGCGGTGGACTATATATCTTTAACCATCATAAAAATAATTTTTAATCGTTTATGTCCATTGCGTATATATATATAGTATTCAGGAACAGTTCTCTCTTCTTCTATAATAATAATAATAATAATAATAATAATAATAATAATAATAATAATAATAATAATAATAATCAGTTGGTAGACCAAGAATGAGGTGGGAGAATAACATTAACTATGATTTGAGGGAAGTAGATTATACAGGGAATGATTGGAAAGCCTTAGCTCAGATAGGGATGTATGGAGAGCTTATGTCCGTGCGGCCATGAACCTACGGTTTCGATAGTGCCAGTGAGTAAGTAAGTAAGTATAATAATAATAATAATAATAATAAAAATAATAATGATGATAATATTAATAAATGATATTTTAATAATAGTAATAATAAGAATAATAATAATAATTCAATTCAAATCCATTAACACAGTTTAACCTTCATCATTTAGGTACTTTTACTCATCCAGGGAGGCACTCCATCCCCTTGTGTGGTGAAAAGTATTTTACAAATATGGATCGCACGGGCAGTAAGCCGTAAGTGCTGTTGACAGTCCGTTACCATAAGATGATGTTTAAAAACAAAACAAAAAACACAATACTATTACAATTAGACATCAATACAATAACAAAGGGAAGGTTGGACTAAAGAAAGAAGGAAAGAAAGAATCAAACTTGTTAGATAGGGTCAGAGAGAATCTTGATGAGGATGAAGAGAAGGGAAAGGGTGAAATCTGGTACTGGAACGCAACCTACTCCAATCGAAAAGCACCAAGGGGGCCGCCAGGCTTAAGTTGCCCATCCGACAGACGAATCTCTATCAACACTACTACATGCCTTCTGAACATATGAACTGCGGAGAGGTTTACAATTTAATACAGAAATAAGTGCGTAATCTAGCGATTTAAGTAAGGAACACCATCAAAGCTAACACTATATCAAGCAGTGATCCGCAGCATGTTGCTGTATGGATGTGAAGCCTGGAATATCCTCGTCGCTGGCCATAAAAAATAAAGTGCAAATCATACAAAACAAATGTCTCAAAATTATATTTTCGGTACCGCTACGCACGAGGATCACAGTGCTACACAATCTGGCACAGATGCTCTATATTGCTGACACAATTGAACATAGAGTTGATGATATGCTCCATCATATCACAAATCATGACAATTCAATTGTTCGCAATATGGTATGCTACAGCGACGTGCTGTACACCGGTACATATTTACCAGACCCCCCGATGATGGTCCACCATCATGATATGAGTGCTGGATTCCAGCTGGAGTAGTGTGGCTCACTCCACGCCGCCGGCTTTCGGACTCTCTGCTTGTCCGGCGACGTGGTTTATGATGATCCTGCTCTAGTGAGGAACCATCCTCATGTCATCCATACCTGCTGCGGTAATTCCGGCTAGACACTTAAGCCGCGAGACACGCAACGACTAAGAAACTAAACCATTAATGAACAACACAATGGTATTCGGCCGCCAAGGGACCTCAACTGGTTCCCAAAGAAGCGGCACACTGGGCAGTGCTGGTCATTGCCACAACTCAGGACTCAGGACCTCTTCTGGCCACGAGGTTGAAAATTTTGCAATTAAATTAATTTAACAATTACATGTTTCAACCCCACCAGGTATCGAACCCGGGCCCACTAGTCAGGAAGCAGGCTTGCTAACATCTGAGCAATCACGGTAGATTTCAATTCATCAAAGTGGGAAGATAAATGTTGTTTTTTGATGAGTAAAGATGAAACCTCTCCTTCCAATGACGCGGGTTTCAACCATAAAGTAGAGGTGACTTAAACTCTGAACAGAGGTCAGATGTTCAAACTAAAAAGTATACTTCGGTGGAATATAAAAGTGACTATTCGCAACATTTGGAGTGATACATCTTCTTCTTCGTCCAACCAAGCCTTAGGCCTATAGGCCTGTTACGATCTCACTGATCAATTTTGTATCCAGCGTTTCCTTGGACGGCCCTGAGATCTCTTCCCTGTTGGACAATTACGAAGCATGGCCTTGGGAACTCCATCTGAATTCATTCGTCGCAAATGATTCATCCAGTCTTCTTCTTCTTCTTCTTCTTCTTCTTTTTCTTCACTTCACGGGCCAGGCAAAATGCCTGTTCCGTCTCACAGTTGTTCTGTCCATATTTTCACTGGCCTTCTTACATTCCTTGAACCTCTTGGCTTGTAGTTAAATGCTGATTTTGGTAATCTTGTTACGTTCATTCTTTCTACATGTCTAAACCATTTTTCTCTGTATTCTTTGATTTTGTAATTTAATTGATATATATTTAACTCTGTTCTTACGTATTTGAGTTGTATTTTTTAACATTCTTACATCATATGTTTATTTTATTGAACGATCGTTCTTATATCTTAATTCTTTAACCGATCCATTCTTGTGCAGCCTTTTGTTCTTCTAAGGAAGTACATTTCTACGCTTTGTAATTTTTTGGTCATTACCTAAGTCTCACTCGCATAAAGTAATGTAGGAACCGCCAATGTTTTATGAAACTAATTTTTCATCCAGTTGTTCTGGTATCTTTGTATGTTGGAGTGAAATATAACTAAAGTAAAGTGGCTATTCTGGATACTGGATACTAAACACAGTTTAGCAATGTTGATATTATAATATTATAATGATATTTTGAAAAGAAAAATCAATGTCTGAACCAGGAATTGAACCGTGGACCTCATTCTTGTAAAATTCTCAAATATAAATACTTCTAAACTAAACGAAGCCGGCCGTTGGCGATGGTAGTGCACCTACCTGACAGCGGACGAAACGAGAATTATAGATTTGTATATGTGGAAAGAATTGTTAATGTTTGTGCCAAGTCTCGAATGGTGTAGTGGGCTGCACACTAGTCTGGAGAACTAGAGGTCACTGTTCGATTCCAGGTTCAGACATTGATTTTTCTTTTCACAATATCATTATAATATGATCCATTATTGGAACTGTGTTAAAGCAACAGTATTGAAAATGTTAAATAATGTTGATATTACCAGACGGTACAAATTCTAACCCCCTTCCTTCTGACGTCACATGCAATGGTCTTATCAACCATACGCTGATATTTTGTTTACGAAGGAATTGTTCCATCTCTATTGATGAGAATGGCAGGACGAAATTAAGGAGAAATAAAGATTATTCTTGGACCGAACTGACATGAAAAACCGATCAGGAAATGGAACTTACTATCCCCGATTGAGGAATTAAGATGTCGTTAAAAATATCCTCGAGTCCAACGCTCGTTTTTGAATAGAAATGCTAATGATATCACATGTTAAAGGCTGTGTTAAATAAGATATACTGCTGAATTGGTTAGAATAATGGAAGGAAAGTAGTATCCGATAATATCTATACACTTTGATGTTGATGATGTTCGACAACCTTCCAAATAAGATAAAGTATAATTATTTAATACATTGAATTAAGTGCATAAATGTATTAACACGTTTTATTACACGTGGTAACCTTTGACAACCAAATATGGAAGCATGCAATTGTTCATATTAATAAGATGGAAGGGCGTTATTTTTCTGATGCAATTTATTCATGGGCACTCCTAGGTAGGGAATTTAAATAATAAGCAGCCAGTTATCGAAGAGATGTTTTACATTCTGTACTAACTCTATCGAACCCGTAGGTTCATGGCCGCGTGGAAATAAGCTATTAATATATCCCTATCCTTAGCTAATGTTTTCCAATCATGTCCTGTATTATTTACTTCCCTAAAATCGTGGTTAAAATTATTCTCCCACATCATTCTTGGTTTACCGACTGGGCGTTTTTTATATCCTGTACAGGATGTTTATATTTAAACCTAAGAAATTCAACTATAAAATATAGGCACATCAAAGCCCGAACAAATTTAAATAAGTAGAGGTGTAAGACAAGGGTGTAGTTTATGACCTATCTTTTTCAAATTATATATTAATGACATCATCCAAAATTGGAAAAGTAGTGTTAATGTAGGTATAACAATGGACCGTTTTCAAATATTAAATGTTTTAATGTATGCTGACGATGTGGTTATTATTTAAGAAAATGAAAATAATTTGCAGTACTCTTTACATCAATTAAATCAGTTATGCCAATAATATAATTTTAAAATATCAAAGGAAAAAAAGGAAAATAATGGAATTTTGGGGAAGTGAACATATAAGATAAAAAATCATAATAGACAACAAACCTCTGGAACAAGTAACAAATTTTAATTATTTTGGTTCTAATTTTACTATATACACAAAAAGTGAAAGAGACGTAAATGTGAAACTGTCAAGATTTCAAATGATTTATGGAATCATACATATAACATCAAAGAACAAGAGAAGAAGATATACTAGATTGAAGTTTTATAAAATATTGACAGTTCCTGCATTACTTTCTGGGAGTGAAACTTGGGTAATGACCAAAAAATTACTAAGTAGAGCGTAAAAATGAACTTCCTTAGAAGAACAAAAGGCTGCACAACAATGGATCGATTAAAGAATGAAGATGTAAGAACAGAGTTAAATATATCCATTAAATTATAAAATCAAAGAATATAGAGAAAAATGGTTTAGACATGAACAGATTCCGCGTTGGACAAATTCCGTTTTGTACAAAATAAATACACGTAAAATTACTATTATTTTGCGGGGACCAATAAATTTGTTTACATTTGACAGATTCCCGCATTATTAACGTTCCGGATTAAACAAATTTTACTGTATTTATTTTTATTATAACTAGATATATAAGGATCATTTTTGGATTTTTTAAACCTGGTTGAGTGGTAGACTAGACCCTAAGGCCTTAACTCTGTCAGGTTAAATAACGCTATTATTATTATTATTATTATTATTATTATTATTATTTACAGAATCACTCTGTATAAACTCGCAGCTTATACCATTACCGTATTTATCTTTCTATAAGCAACGAGTGTAATATCGTTATGCTGGAATGACCCCCATAAACCACTTAGCAGACTTAGCTATATTCAATTTCACATTCATTAAATGCACTGTATAAAGAAAGATCGTGATTCGAAACCACTAACTTCTTAATTTGCGTTGAGAGTCGTGCAGTTTGTGAGAAATGTTCCTTTTAACTGAGCAGATCTGTTTTTTATTGGATGTCGTCCAGACTGTGATAAATGTTTTCTTTTTACTAATCGCATTTATTTAGAAGGTTTTAAATAACTCTCACCCGCAAATAAATGGAGAATTACAAGGGATTCTAAGTAACATGTATGTAGAAGGAATCTTACTTTGTAAGTACTTTTACGCGCCCCTCGGAACACGGAGTGTGTCTGTTGAGCCTGAAGCGGCCACTTTTTCTTTCTTTTTTTTTAGAACCAAGCTCGGCATAATCAATCAATAAGGACCTTTACGATTGAGGGTTCACCTGAATCGAAAATATAAATATTGTTCTAGTGACAAGAATTTTCGATTTTTCGCAACGAGACTCGTTACATGGCATTTACTCGTAAATAAAACTAGAAAACTATTCTCCAAAAATCAGCGAAAAATGATAACTAGGAGTGGAATTTTAACCGAAAGCTGAAATCTAAAAATCACTCTAGGTTCCGCCATGTTTGTTTATTCCCGAAGAAGCTGGATATATATATATATATATATATATATATATATATATATATATATATATATGATTTATATTACTAAAGAAAGAAATATTCCGCAATAGATGGAACCAGGGCCTGACCTCACATCAGTTGTCATTCACACAGATAGACTATATATAGTATACTTGCAATTAAGTATGAATTAATAATTAATAAATTTGTTAATAATTCATATGAATATATAAATATTAACACTGATTGATTATTTCTATAGGATCATCTAACGAATATGGGAATCATATATGGTCAGGAATGTGGAGTATATCCTGCAACATATCTGAGGAACTTCATCTCTGATGTTTCTAGAATCTTCTGTCTGATCTATTCATGGCCCAATTCTCTGATCCATATGTCACAATGGGAACTGCTATTACATTATAAAACTTTAGCATTGTTTCTTTTGTTGTTTTTGTTTGTGGTGTTTTATTAATAGTCCCACACATACTTTGAAATTTATTTTTTTCATGTATATCGTTTTCCCAACTGTAAGATATGTGATATCCTAGATATTTAAAACTCAGTACTTGTTCGATAATTTTATCGTTCAACACTATTTTCGATCGAACTGGATATTTTCCCCTAAGGCCATACGAATACAAAACTACAAACAAAAATGGCATGCACATATTTTAAGAATGGACTCTTCTAGGCTAACAAAACAAGCACTGTTGTACCAACCTCAAGGCTACAGAGATGTGGGATGTCCTAGAAGACGATGAGAAGATGAATTCTGAGAGCGGAACGGGCCGACGCGACGGCCTACCATGAAGAAGATGATGATGATGATATATGGGTGAGGATGTTGAGTCCTTCAGCCGTAATAGCTGGTTTTATCAAACTGGAGCCGCTATATATTATAACTACCTAGAATAATTTCTTTCCTCATTTACTTATTAAAACCTTCTTCTAATAAGGCATAAAACTCAAATATAAAATTAAATATGAAACTACATTACAGCAAAATGCTATTCTATCATTCCGTTAAAAAAACAAGGTAGAACGGGAATCGAACCCGTGGGGTTACGAATGCAGACGATGTCTATTAAACCTCTCGACCACGGAAACACACTAAGCCAAACTGTCTCTTTAATGTTGCTTGAGTGTGCGCTGCATTAACTATCAAACAACCCAGTACAATTATTGAAAACGTGTTGATATGAATATGACTTTTGCGAACGCTCAAGATGTTCCCCGATCGATTGATCGTATCAGCGGATAACACTTTTTTTTTGTCTAAGGGTGTACATAGACACACAATTCCTTATAATACGGTAAAAGCTCCTTATTCGCGGGGGATATGTTCCGCAAATATGCTGCGAATATAGAATGGTAATTTGAATGGGTATAAAGGGGATACGTTCCAAGGTTACAGAATAAAATAAAAATTATAAAAATATAAATCAATTAATGAGAGATTTTGAACAATTTCTATTAATTATTACTGTCAGGTTTAGGCAAGGACTTAAATAACTTAGTAATTTTATCCTGCTTTGCCGCTTTAAAAATGTCTTTCAATTAAGATTGATATTCAACAGTGAATTCTGCGATAGAATTCTTATTTTGTCTTCGGATTGCTTGATTTATTAACATTGAAACAGGGTGATATAGACGCAACCGACAAGCCAACGGGTATAAACGGTAAAAAATTTATATTTTTACTTTAAGCGGCAACACATTTTTTTTTTCTCTTCGGTAGTAATTTCTCTTTCATTTTACTCGACATTATAAACTGGGAATAGTTTATTCAATCTAAATTATTGCAACGAATGACATGTTGAAACAATAATATACTGATCGTGGCGATGGAGGTATTTATCAAAGTACATATCGGCACCTGAAATACGACAACTTTTAACAATGAACTTTAGGGTTAGTGACAATGTTTGTTTTGTTTTGATATTTATTTCTCCATTTGGTTTGAATCACTATTTGTAAAAGCCGTCTTGGCATTTGCCTGCTAACTAACTCACTGGCACTATTGAACCCGTAGGTTCATGGCCGCGCGGACTTAAGCTACCATACATCCCTATCCTGAGCTAATGTTTTCCAACCATTCCCTCTATAATCTACTTCCCTCAAATCATAGTTAGTGTTATTCTCCCACCTCATTCTTGGTCTACCAACTGGCGTTTTTTATCAGGTTTCCTTAAAAGAAGTTTCCATGCAAATATTTCATTCCCCATTCGTGCCACATGTCCTGCCCATCCCAGTCTACGAGGCTTAACTGTTCTCATTATATCCGTCTTCTTATAAAGACCATGTAATTCACTGTTATGCAGTCTTCTCCATTCACCTGTCTGTTCATCTCTCTTTTTTCCAAAAATTTTGCTAAGAACTTTATTCTCAAATAATCGTAATCTCCTTCCCTCCCTTAAAGTAAGAGTCCATGTTTCACATCCATATAATATAACTGGTAGAATAATACTGCCTGCAGTAAAAAGAAAAAAAACTGCTGATGGCTTATAAAGGATACTAATCCTTCTAACGTACCGACTGGATCCGCGAATAAAGAATTTTTTAGCTGCGAATGCAGGAACTGTGTCGCAATTTTTTAACCCGCGAATAATAAAACCGCAATAAGGAGCTTTTACTGTATATGGTATCCCTGAAAAGTACATGCGGGAAGCCCTGGTTGGAAACTAATTTTGAGAAAGCACTGCTTCAAATAATAAAACATTTCGGAAATGCATCCATGAAAATGTAAACGTAGGTAGGATTATTTTTGTAAAATCACATTGATTGATTTAAATCCCAGTTAAAGTCACCCAAATCGTAGATAAGTCGAAAGAATCCAAACAAAGCGGTCGGTTGCCTACGTTAAATAAATGCATCCCACCTACGTCCATTCTAAATGTAATTTTGAACTCTGCAAATGTTCCCAATAATACATTCAACGAAGTTCTCGTTTTAAATTTATTTTTCTTTAACCCTTAAATTCGTAATGTATCCTTTTGGATACATCAGTTGATTCAATTAATGTAATATTTTAAATAATCAGAAGAAAACGAACAAAAAGAAACTACTTAAATGTGTGTCTAATTATTATACAATATATAATAATAATAGTTATGCAAGATTCCGTTTTCACTGCGGTCCGCCACATTTAAATACCAGTAACTAACAGAAGAAATGTGTGTTTTGCTAATTTAAGAGTTAAATAAAAGTCCATTTACGCAGAACTTATAAACCGCGTGTTTGGAAATGTATAAAAATAATTATGCTTTATTTAAGCTTGCAAAGTTACGGCCATAAGACCTTCTCTTCCATTCAACCAGCGGTAACTAAAAATAATATAACTAACTTACTAACTGACACTATCGAACCCGTAGGTTCATAGCCGCGCGGACATAAGCTCTCCATACACCCCTATCCAATCGTGTTTTCCAATCCTTCCCTGTATAATCCACTTTCTTCAAATCATGGTTAATGTTATCTCCCACCTCATTTTTGGTCCACCAACTGTTTTCTCTCTGGTTTTCCTACATGAAGCTTCCATGCACTTCATTCCCCATTCGTGCCACATGTCCTGCCCATCGCTGTCTACGAGACTTACTTACTCACTGGCATTATCGAGCCAGTAGGTTCTTGGCCGCGCGGACATAAGCTCTCCATACATCCATATCCTGAGCTAATGCTTTCCAATCATTCCCTATATAATCTACTTCCCTCAAATCATAGCTAATGTTATTCTCCCACCTCATTCTTAGTCTACCAACTGGGCGTTTTCCCTCCGACTTTCCTACAAGAAGCTTCCATGCAAGTATTTCATTCCCATACGTGCAACATGCCCTGCCCATCGCAGTTTATGAGATTTCACTGTTCTTATTATATCTGGCTTCCTATAAAGACCATGTACACTGCTCAAAAAAATTAGGGGATATTGTAGAATAACCTATTATGACTATGTTTTAGGAACAGTATTGGGTGCAATCACTTTCTATTACTCCAAAATAATCTAAACAAGAGTTTGAAGTTGTTACGTAACCTCTGTACCACACCAGATGTCAATGAGATCCTGATTAGGAATATGGCAAACAAACAAAGCAACATTAACATGGGTGAAAATGTTTCTTTAGTGTGGAGTATGGTCTCCTCGAATGGCCAGCACTGCCTCACACCTGTGTGGCATTGATACAATGAGGTTAGCAATGAGTTCTTGGGGGATACGTGGCCACTCTTCCATAAGAGCAATGTGCAGCTTTGGAACAGTTGTGGGAGGTGCTGGTCTGCCTGCAATGCGCCTGCCTAATGCATCCCACACATGCTCAATCGGATTTAAGCCCGGGGAGGAAGCTGGCCATTGCATACGCTCGATACCCTCCACTCCTAGCATGTCGTCCTCTGTGGGGTCGTGCATTATCGTCCATAAAAAGAACAGAATCACCTATGGCACCAGCATAACGCACGACAAAAGGTCGGAGAATCTCATCTCTATACCTTACTGCAGTCAAAGTACCACCTTGGATGACGTAGAGGTCCGTACGTCCACCACTACTGACTCCTGCCCAAACCATCAATCCACCGCCACGATATGGGGATCTTTCACGTACAAAAGCTGGATTGTTTCGTGTCCCTTTTTCCCTCCAGATGAATACACGCCGACTATCACATTCCAAGTTGAATCGCGACTCATCAGAAAAAAGAACTGATATCCATTCGGCATGCCTCCACCCACGATGTTCCTCCGCCCAGTTTCTGCGATCTCTATGGTGTTGTGGAGTTAACCTGGTACACACCATGGGCCTACGGGCATAGAGACCACTCCCATGCAGTCGATTACGGACAGTTTGTGTTGACACCCTGCGTCCTGTTGCTGTTTGAAGTGTATTTCGCAGATGAGTTGCATTCTGCTGTCTATTCCGACGGGCTGTTAACAAGAGGTAACGGTCATCCCTTTCTGTTGTTGCCCTTGGTCGACCTTGTCCGGCTCTTCTGTGAACAGTATCTGTTCTTTGAAAACGATTCCAAAGTCTGGAAATCACGCTTTGAGACACCCCAATGGCTTGTGCCACCTCTTGCTGTGTCTGTCCAGCTTCCATCCTTCCTATGGCCCTCCAAGCCATTGGTTCAGGTAAATCACGTTGTCGAGGCATTACTGTCCCTAAGGCAAGTTATTCACTAACTGAAAACTGGACTGGATTTAAAAACAGCAACAATACATTCACCCCCACACCACCCTTTCACATCAACAGTACAGACACTGCCCTCTGGTGTGGTACCGAGGTTACGTAACAACTTCAAACTCTTGTTTACATTATCTTGGAGTAATAGAAAGTGATTGCATCTAATACTGTTCCAAAAAACATAGTCTTAATAGGTTATTCTACAATATTCCCTAATTTTTTTGAGCAGTGTAGTTCATTCTGGCTACGAGATTATAAAATTGTATTACAATTTCAGGATAGTATTAAAATATAGACTAAATACTGCGCAATGGGAATGTGGTCTAATATTAGCTAATACTAACAAAACATAGAAATTAGTACCAGACGCTTTCTGGGGGTAATAGACGGACATCGCGCAGGGCTGACTCCTCGGCGTCAACTAGTACCGATTGTCTAGAAAAGTGGGAGCCTTAATCCCCTAGAGGCCTCGGCCTGTATTGAGATCACTTTTACATTTTACAAACTCATTATTCCTTCCATATTTGCCAAAAGAACAAAATATTTCATTTCTTGTCGTTGAATTATGCGAGTTGTGAAATGCAGAATATATAAAGTTTAGATTACAGTTGTTTGTAATGAAGATGTCTAGTCACATACTGAGGAGATAGTCACGATTTGTCGGACACATAACCCTGTCTGAATTAGATACTTTCCAAGTTTTAACAACCTATGAAGATGCAAGCATCCCACATCATTTAGCACTAAAAATAATCTCTCTTCCCCCAACTTGTGAGGAAGGTCAGTAGCATCTCGTGTTGGCGCAGACATGTTTTTCTTCATTACCGTCTTTAATCCAGGACAGGCCTGGTTTTCCTCCTTTCTGCATCCCCTTTTACTTGCATATCACGTTTTATTTTAGTGCCTTATGCAAATACTTGTATTATAAGATATTTTTTATGGATCCTGTCAAAACCACTAACTGTAGACAATAATAATAACAATGGTAATGATCTTTCGTCTTGCATTCTTCATGGATTGTGTAAAATTTCGTCTAGATCGGTCACAAAATCTTTTTTCCGTCATCTGGGGTGTCAAAATTCAATTTTAGTTTTCAAGAAGTAGGCACTTTTATTAGAAACATAGCATTATTATACAAAAATACTAAAATAAGCTACCACTAAAGTAGAAGAAAAGAAAAGTAGATTTCTCACTGCCCATCTACTGTAATTTTTGTTCGTATCGTAGAAGAATACAAATATCTGCCACGCAGGAATTTCAAATTCCTCAGAAAATAAACACATTTAAAATTTTATAAAGTATTTGCTGTGCCTGCAATATAGTATGGCTCAGAAATATGGACTCTAAATAAACAGTCAATTAAAAGAATAGAAGCAGAAGAAATGAAATATTTACGATTTGTGGCAGGATATACTTTAATGGATAAAAACATGAAGTGAAGATATTCGTAAAGAACTATATTCAGTTTGACAGATAAAATAGATGAGTATAGGAGAAAATACTATGAACATGTCTGCAGAATGGATACCAATTGAAAAGTCTGAACTATCAACCAAGAGGAGGAAAAAGAGATCGGGGACGCCCACGAAATAGATGGACACAGCAGCAATGATACTTGGAGCCAGAACAAACGAAAAAAGTGTAATCCTTACAAGAAGAAGAAGAAGATCTGTTATTGAACGACATTGAGAATAGGTTATTGATACTACTAAAAAGACGAACTTGGAGTGATTTAATCTGAATACGCATGCGGGAATCCCACGGCATTCAAAAAGGGAATTCAGAAGAAGTTTAAACAGAAGCACTCATTGTATGCAGATGCAGTGCTGTCAACTGTATGACATTATCATAACAAGTAGAATGTCACAGCTGCATCTTCATTTATTTGATTTTATCTTGTATACTTGGTACTTTGCCCAATATTCAATGACTTCTCTTCTATGACTTGTGAAAACATATGGTAGTTTACTATCGGCCTTGCTAAATCCGTCAAATAGACATACGAAACAGACTAACAACATCTTATTAAAGCTTTAGATTTACTGAAGACTCAAAATTTCCTCATTTCTTCTTAATGTCAGCCTTCTTGTGATTTCAACACATGTTGATATATATATCAATATTCAATGACTTCTCTTCTATGATTGTGAAAACATATGGTAGTTTACTATCGGCCTTGCTAAATCCGTCAAATAGACATACGAAACAGACTAACAACATCTTATTAAAGCTTTCGATTTACTGAAGACTCAAAATTTCCTCATTTCTTCTTAATGTCAGCCTTCTTGTGATTTCAACACATGTTGATATATATATATATATATATATATCAATATTCAATGACTTCTCTTCTATGACTTGTGAAAACATATGGTAGTTTACTATCGGCCTTGCTAAATCCGTCAAATAGACATACGAAACAGACTAACAACATCTTATTAAAGCTTTCGATTTACTGAAGACTCAAAATTTCCTCATTTCTTCTTAATGTCAGCCTTCTTGTGATTTCAACACATGTTGATATATATATCAATATTCAATGACTTCTCTTCTATGACTTGTGAAAACATATGGTAGTTTACTATCGGCCTTGCTAAATCCGTCAAATAGACATACGAAACAGACTAACAACATCTTATTAAAGCTTTCGATTTACTGAAGACTCAAAATTTCCTCATTTCTTCTTAATGTCAGCCTTCTTGTGATTTCAACACATGTTGATATATATATCAATATTCAATGACTTCTCTTCTATGACTTGTGAAAACATATGGTAGTTTACTATCGGCCTTGCTAAATCCGTCAAATAGACATACGAAACAGACTAACAACATCTTATTAAAGCTTTCGATTTACTGAAGACTCAAAATTTCCTCATTTCTTCTTAATGTCAGCCTTCTTGTGATTTCAACACATGTTGATATATATATATATATATATATATATATATATATATATAGGAGCTACCAGATGGCAGTGGAGACCGAGTTCCCACTACATCTCGTAATAATGAGAATATATGAAAAGAAAAATGAATGTTTGTACTAGACTTGCTCGGTGGCTTAATCGGAAGCGCACTGGGTATCAATCCAGAGGTCCGGGTTCAAGTCCAGTCCGAGCATTTATTTTTCTAATCATGTCATATATATATGTATATATATATGTATATATATATATATATATATATATATATATATATATATATTCCTTGTAAGCCCATGTTTCCCCTTAACAGAGATTTAGGCGCTCTCTCCCTACAGGGAAGAATTTGAACCATATTAATTTAGTTACTCTTGTTTTCGTATAGATGTCACTTGAGTGGTCCGTGTTCAGCGTTCCGCCTCATACTGACATCTAGGAAATCAAGGTAGTACTAGGACGGGAAAATTCGATACATTTTGCTTATAGGCCTTTTTATTCAGGCTTAAGGATCTTTTACGAGCCTGAAAATCTTCAGACTCGGGACCAACGGCTTAAAGTCCCTCCCGGAGGACTTGCTCCTTGGATTTTTCCATCCTAAAAAATTCATCGATCCCGGCCGGGTTTGAACCCGCGACCCTCGGGACCAGAGACAAGGAGCATAACCACTAGTCCACCGCGGCCGATATATATATATATATATATATATATATATGGTATGATAAGAAAAATAAATGCCTGGACGGGATTCGAACCCGGATCTCTGATCAGAGAATCCCGTCCAGGCATTTATTTTTCTTATCATTCCATATTAAGCTTGCATTGCTCAATGTTAAACATTTAATTATAACATATATATGTGTGTGTGTGTGTGTGTGTGTATGAGTATGTGTGCAGCTCACTGTTATACATGTTTCTCCGTCCACCTGTCTGTTCGTTTCTCTTTGATTAAAATATAGTCCTAAACTAAGTTAATATAATGTAATACTAATATGCTAAATTAACTACATCTAAACCAGAAAATTCAACCCGACAGGGAAACGAACTCGAATCTGCTGCGTGAGAGGCAACTTAAGTCACGCCTGGACTACTGAAGTGATCACTGTTTTCTGTCATGAAAAATTGATGGGATTTCTGAAGGTAGAATGAAATTTTCAGCGACATTCTGAGGGGAAACCCACACAATATGCATTAAATATGCAGGACGAATGACTGGCCTAAATGCCAGAATATGTATAAGTGCAAGCAGGAGAGCTGAAAATCGTGTGACGCCCACTGTAGGAGACAAATAACTCATGTCGAAACAAAATGACACTTTGCCAGTTTGAGTTTCAATTTTATGTCAGTGAAATTTTCTACAGAGTGTTTCAAAAGTGATGAATAAAAAATAAGCAATGAGAAGCAAAACCGTTCCACTTGTTTTAGGTATCTTTGAAAGCATTATGAAGCTTTCTTCATATTATATGTACTAGTCGTCGCCCAATGGTCGAAATTTGACCACAATTCATTAAATGTTTAAGTTTATCACAAATATGTCAATATGCATTAATTTTCGATTTATTTTAAAAATACGAACGATAGGAAATATGTGGTATAGTTTGGCTAAGCCAATTAAAAAAACAATAACGCGTCATTTGACATTTGTAAACTATTTAAATTTGCATTTGGTGTATTATTATGTGTACAGGAATATATATCTCCTCTTCTTTGTCTCCTACTCCGACCCGTCAATGTTCTATGTCTAGGCATAATGGAAGTAGGTGCGAATATCTAAATATAAAAAACAAAGTAATGAAATTACTGGAACCAAAAATTAGTCAAGGTTTAATTTAAATTTAAATGATAAATAATAAATGATAAATTGTCCTCACTTTTTAAACAATTAATAATAAACCACTAATAATAAATTGGCGAGAGTAAGTCAATTCACATCGCTGCTGCACAATTTTCTTTTTGCAACAATGCACTTTCAATATGAACGTAAACAAATGAACGAGTATACAAATGAATGAGTAATACACATACATTCCTTAGAGACAATTTATTTTATTTTCTTTATTTTAATTTATTACACGCTTTATATTACTTTGACCTGTATATATGTAACGGAATCTTCGAACACGATTTTCACCCACTTAAAAACATTGGATAAACTTAAAACTTTGTATACTTGTAAAGGACCAATGACAATACAATAATTAATTTTTTTCTAAAATCCTGGCCAGAATCATCAGAAAATAGAAAAAATAAAAACCGGTATAATAGGTTGTGGACTTATCGACTTCTTAGTCAATCGTTGTAAGGGCTTAGTTGGTAGAGGGCTGGACTGTAGTGGTATATAATTTCAATAATCCATAGGTCGCTGGTTCAAATCCGGTCCGGAGGATTTTTTAGAAGAGTATTAATCAATTAAATTTTCATGGGATTCCGGTTTATGACAATCAGTTAAACTAAAAATTAAAAAATAAATAATAGTTTAAAAAACTAAAACAAGACGCTCTATTAGAAAACCAAACTAAAAAAATAAACAATGGTTTTTAAAAACTAAAACAACACGTTTTATTAGAAAACCGAACTAAAAAATGAAAAATAATTTTAATTTCCAACACGCTTGATATAAAATTAAAGTGGTCAACAAAAAGATTATCTCCAACATATCTAGAATAAAACTAGAGTTATCTACAAAAAAAAACATCAAAAGCGCGGGGTGCTTTTTATGGATTTTACGTTTTCTTCTTAGAAACTTTAATTTTACCAGTATCTGTTTATTATCAAATATATTAATTGATATAGAGCACCCCACGCTTTTGATGGTAAAATTATTTTTTTGTAGATAACTCTAGTTTTATTCTAGTTGTGTTGGAGATGATTTTTTTGTTCACCACTTTAATTTTATCCCAAGAGTGTTGGAAATTAAAATTATTTGTAACACATATTACATATATTTTATTTTTCTGCACTCCTTCTCTCCATGAACTTTAATTATGAGAAATATCACACCCCTCAGTGCGCGCAAAGTTTAAAAAAACGGTACAAAGTTTTTTTTTTCTTCACTTATTAATATATAGATGTAAACGTGTACCTCCAACTCAAAGGTATTAATAAACTGTTAGTTCATGCTGATGATGTGCGATAGCGAGGAGGTACTAAGGGACAACTCACACTCAACTGAGTAACACTAAGTAATTGGGACTGGAAGTAAACGTCAATAAAACTAAATATATGTCACACAAAGAAATGCGTTATATAATGGGAATGGACATTTAATGACTAATGAAGTAAATTTAGAAGTGGCTAAATTCAAATACCTAGGAACAATAATCACAAATAGGAATGAGATGCACAAAGAAATTAAACATAGGCTCAATTCTGGAAAGGTATGCTATTATGCATTACAGGGACTCTTGTTGTCCCAACTCTTTCAAAAAACGTTAAACTGAAAATATATTTAAAAAAACGCTATTCTCCCAGTTTTATTATATGGTTGCGAAACATGGACTCTTGCTCCAAGGGAGAAGAAAATATTACGAGTATTTGAGAATTAAGTTCTCAGGAAAATTTTAGATCAAAGAGAGATGAATAGACGGGGGAATGGAGAAGACTACATGACTTTTACAGGAATCCAGATATAATCAGAACAGTTAAGTCTCGTAGACTGCGATGGGCAGGATATATTGCACGAATGGGGAATCAAAGAGTTTAATGGAAACTTCTTCTAGGAAAACCAGAGGGAAAACGCCAGTTGGTAGATCAAGAATGAGGCGGGAGAATATAATTAAACAAATTTGAGGAAGGTAGATCATGCATAGTATAATTTGAAAACATTAGCTCAGGATAGGGATATGGAGAGCTTATGTCCGCGCGGCCATGAACCTAGAGGTTCGATAGTGCAAGTAAGTTAGTTATTTGTGTGTACATAGAGTATAGAGAGAACTTCACTTTGTTTATAAAGAGACCTAAAATTGATTAATTAAATGAAAAGAATCATAGTTCTGGGATTGAAGGAGAGATCAGGGTTCTCTCGGTTTAGATTGGGTGGATGAACAGTTCTCGCAATTACCGACAATTTCGATATGCGAGTATGTCCAATGTGCGGGAACTCTCAATCTGAAATAGATATACCAGGAAATTGTAATTATTTGGAATATTTTAGGCGTCAGTTGTTCCCGGAAAGGTTTCTGAATTCAAATCGTGGTTGATTAACATGCTACAAGTTATTAGTAAATGCAGAAAAATGGTTAAACATGGGCAGATTTCAGCAAAATGCAAAAACAAAAACACTTAGACCTGTTTCTGAATAAATACATATATAAACAAAGTGTAATTATTATTAGTAATTGTACTACATGGATTAATTGCTTAATTTGCAATGAAAGATAACCAAAAACCTGGAAAGGAGGCCTATGAGCAAATTTTTCAAACCCTTTCTCGCCCAAATTTGAATTGCAATGCTATTGACCTGATGTATTAAAGAGCGCCCTAAAAATATCATTATTATCATCATCATCATTAATAAAATTTGTTGCAGTTCCGGATATTTCCATTATACTTGTAGAATTTTATTTTTAAGGGGGGTTTGAATGAAAATTTTTAGGTGAAATTTAAATTTTAGTTTACCTTTATATCGTCTTTGATGAGACAACGAATCCGTTTTAGGCCATGTGACTTATGACAGCAAACCTAACGAAGATACTCATAGTTGACTATACTCATGAAGAGAAAAAAATATATTTTAAAATACCTTTTCCAATGAACTTAGAATTTTTTTTTTGGATCAAAGAGAGATTAACACACAGGTAAATGGAGAAGATTACATAACAGTGAACTACATGGTCTTTATAGGCAGCCAGATATAAGTACAGTTAAGTCTTATAGACTGCGATGGGCAGGACATGTGACACCAATGGGGGATGAAAGACGAGCATGGAAGCTTCTTGTAGGAAAACCAGAGGGAAAACGCCCAGTTGGTAGACCAAGAATGAGATGGGAGAATAACATTAACCATGATTTGAGGGAAGTAGATTATACAGGGAATGATTGGAAAACATTAGCTCAGGATAGGGATGTATGGAGAGCTTATGTCTGTGTGACCGTGAACTTACGGGTTCGATATTGCCAGTGAATTAGTTAGTTAGAATTCTAGGTTATTTCATAACTAAGATTATATCTTAACATATAATGCTAGGGTACTTTATTTCTTAGAACTGCATATGCTATCAGAGAGGGAGACGGAGAAAGAGAGAGAGAGAGAGAGAGAGAGAGAGAGAGAGAGAGAGAGAGAGAGAGAGAGAGAGAGAGAGAGAGAGAGAGAGAGAGAGAGAGAGAGAGAGAGAGAGAGAGAGAGTGTGATGTAACCAGTTGTAGGAATACCGACTGAAGTGTATCGTTGTATATGCTAAATACTTGGTTTATCAGCGTTTTAAAAGCAGGCGTAGGAAAGCAGAAGTAATTCATGTTTTTGTTACGTTTATCAAGCAGCATATGTCATAACATGTCGCTGCCAACATGTAGTTTATATGTCGTACTATATTATTTTTTAGTTGAACATTAAACAGCAAATGATATTCTAAGAGACCTGTTTCATCACATTCAGGTTTATGCACGAAAGAATAGGCTATGTATTAGCCGCTTAATTGCTACATCATGATTTTCCTTGTTTGCCCTCGCAAAACTCGAAAAGTGGTCGGTCGATTGCCTCGACATTTTGCACATATATGTATTTTTCAAGGAGAGGGTTTTTATGTTATCCATTAGGCCTATGTTCTAAAACCATTGGGCGTAGGAGTTCACCCGAAACGAAAATTTAAAATTCGCTCATGCTGTCCCGATTTTCGTTGTTTCACAACTAAACTCGTATATCCTATTGAAATAAACCGAGGTAGGTATTATTAAAAAATCAGCGAAATCCGACCGTTATAAATGGGATTTTACCTGAAATTTGAAATTAAAAATTTACTCTAACAGCAGACATGTTTGGTTCGTTGCAGTATATAATTCAATTAACCCTCCCTGGAACAATTATCCTGGCTTCGTCCAAGAGATCGTAGGACTGTCCATTCTCTATCCCTTCTCCATAAAATACTTCACACATCATCGCCTAATTATTTATCACGCCGCTTCATTAGACTATCCGACACACAACCTTGACACTCGATCCCATCAGCACATTGTCCTTTACATCTCTCTTCATCACACTGCGTATTATTCATTATATTTTTTGCGCGATAGTGCGTTTTGTCGTACTTACAGCAACGGCGACCATGATTGAAGGTTCAACTTCCTACATTTCGGGGTTGCCAACCTAAATAACTGTACTGTAATATTACCCCACTTGCGGGAAGTAAAACACTGCCCTCTATTCATACTACGTACAATGTATAAACCAAAAAATATCCATTATACATTATACGAAGCAAATCACTGCATTTTAAATGAACTTAACTTTATTTGAAACAATATAAAACAATAAATATGTACTTGCGGCCATTTTATCAATAATAATTGTCTCACGGCCTCCTGTACTTTCAACTAATAAAATTGCCCACACTGTTAACGTTACCCAATTGTTTATAATGAACGCAAATATTTCCAACAAAGATGCTATTA
This sequence comes from Diploptera punctata, assembly GCA_030220185.1. Classification (NCBI taxonomy): domain Eukaryota; kingdom Metazoa; phylum Arthropoda; class Insecta; order Blattodea; family Blaberidae; genus Diploptera; species Diploptera punctata. Next base: position 201,977 of record JASPKZ010007345.1, on the reverse strand, counting down.
CTTTACTACTATTTATTATTTTGAAAACACCATCGTGCAAAAAATAATGTGCAACGCACGTTTATGAAGTGTTTTACAGAATATCAGAAATTAAAAACCGAGCGATTTTTCCTCGATTCTGTAAAAAAAGCACTTCCCAGCCTCGTGTCGTAATATACTATTACAGTCTCACTTGCCAAAACATGGAATTCCCTTCCGCCTTTTGTCAGAGACTGTCAAACTATAACATAGTTCAAAAACAAACTAAAGACTTATTTAGCAAACTAACTTATACACCTCACTGATAGTAGTCTTTTAACAATTAATACATTAAATTATTTATGAATAAAATATTAATATTATCAAATATTTTCATTTGTTTAAATATTGTATAACCGTAAAATTAGTTTTCTATATCTCATTATTTGTCTTTATTTTTATATACATTAGACAGGGATAGTCTACCAACAATTTAATCCATCTTGCTTGAATACATTTTATTATTAGTTTTAGTCCTAATCCTAACTATCATTAACTAGTTGCATTATAGATCGTAATATAATAGATATTATCTTATTGATCAAAACTTAATTTAGTATTTAATATTAGAGGTATTGCGATTGTTATATTCTGATGTAATATATGTTTGTCCTGGTGAGTGGAAGAGAAGGCCACATGGCCTTAACTCCACCAGGCTAAATAAATAATTATTTATTTATGCGTAGCAGCGCACACCGGGTATTAGCCAGTGACTTATAAGTTAGATTAAAATAAATTTAAAAAAGTTAATATTGTAGTAGCAGCCACCACTGCATGCGGAACATGCGACGAGTCTATCAAAATGTAATAAATCTAGCGACCCGCTGTACAACGACTCGACGTGACGTCTAACAAAATGTTAACGGCAGCTTCTGAACAAATGACTGGTAATAAATATATAACTCAGTACAAAATCTGTCAGATAGAGAGAGAACCAAATCACTGATGCACTACGTGTTTGTGCTAGCCATTTCTCTAATTAATGGCAACCATGTTGATCCATGTCAATAAATTAACTATATAGATTTGCCTAATTAACATTATGTAAGCTAGAAATCTACATTAGTTAGTTCTGTTCAGAACAATATCGTCTAAGTATATCCACGTGTATTAATTAGGTTACAGTTATAGGTTTAATATTTAAAACAATAAAAATTGTACCTATTATGGCAGTTGTCCTCAACAAATTAAAAATTGTATAAAATAATCAGATAGATCTTTCGGAATTAGTTCCATTTTCAAAGCTGTAATTTGTTGAGGGAGGGAAATTTTGAAGAAGTGGCTGAAATCAAATATCTAGGAACAACAATCACAAATAGGAATGAGATGCACAAAGAAATTAAACATAGGCTCAATTCTCGAATTGCGTGCTATTATGCATTACACAGACTCTTGTCGTCCCAACTCCTTTCAAAAAACGTTAAACTGAAAATATATAAAACTATTATTCTACCAGTTATATTATATGGATGCGAAACATGGACTCTTACTTTAAGGGAGGGAAGGAGGTTACGAGTATTTGAGAATAAAATACTTAGGAAAAATTTTGAACCGTAGAAAGATGAACAGACACGTGAATGGAGAAGACTTCATAACAGTGAAATACATGGTATTTATAGGAAGCCAGATATAATAACAGTTTAATCTCGTAGACTGCGATGGACAGGACATGTGGCACAAATGGGAAATGCAAGAGGTGCATAGAAGCTTCTCGTAGGAAAAACAGAGGGAAAACGCCCAGTTAGTAGACCAAGAATGAGGTGGGAGAATAACACTAACTATGATTTGAGGGAATCAGATTATACAGGGAATATTTGGAAATCATTAGCTCAGGATAGGGAGGTATGGAGAGCTTATGCCCGCGCGGCCATGATCCTCCGGGTTCGATAGTGCTAGAGTGAGTTAGTTAGTAATTTGTTGAGGACGACTGCCATCACAGATACAGTTTTTATTGTTTTAAGTATTTAACAACAATCTCAAGGGTTGTTAATAATGTGTTTAGAAGTATTAACAGTTAGAGATTTTCCACAGACTTGAGGTGGGGCGAGATGCAGCGGAATGGCGTTCTGAAATTCCTTGAAACTATCCCTTACTTCTGAGCTAGAAATTTACCATCACGAAATTGCATTTAAACACGATTTTGATTTCAAAATATATATTTTTTAAATTTTCTTCTGATAAAAAATAATGTGATCATATTATCTATGTGTTACTGAAATTCCATTATATTATTAAATGAATGTTCTCAACTCGTGTCTAACTCAGGGTCGGGACGAGGGATGAGATGAGATGAAGCCTCTATATTTATAGAGGTCTCTGAACGACAAGCGTGCCAGTCAATCACTCCTGACGCATCGTCACAGGGGCGGATGAACGAAACGAAATGGAATGCATGAGATGGGTTATCTCCGGCGTGTAGTGCATTGCATTAACCAACTGCGCTCAAAGGACGCAGTAAACAATCATAAATCATCAACCTAAGAACGTAACTTTCATTTTTCCTACTAAAAAAATCTATATCACGCAGACGTAAAAATTCCTTGAACTACCAGCGGCTGCTGGTCTCCCATTCACTGAGGTAGATGATCATCCGGTCAGTATAGGGGTGACATTTGCACAAGATGTAGGGATCGCCAGCCGTTATAGTTGGATTTCTCCACAAAATCCCTGAAGTTGTTGAGTGGATTCTGGTCCTATACTGGCCACGAGAAAATGTATTCTCCCATGGTTACACGAACCAGCTCAAGTTCCAAAGCTCTGCACCAAGGCATGATGTTTCAAATCGCTCGGCTACGGCGCGGGAATGTACTCATATCAAATATATTAAATTTTCAATTTTTAAAATCTTATATTATAAATTTTTATGGCGCGGGACGACTGTACTCACAATAAATAAATAAATAAATTTATTTATTTATTTTAATGCTCCAGGTTGTCATTTCGACATTTCTGCTGTTCTCTCCTGGCATTGGCTTAATTGTAACCCACTTCTGAAGTTGGGGCGCCTAGCAGGCGGAGTTACGTTACCCCGATGATATGATGGGAGATAAATAATAATGAAGCGCCAGGAGAGTTCTTAACCTAAACTTAACCTAAATTCCAGACCATGAACAACCACAGGAATAATCCCCTTTGAGGAAAAATTCTTATGGTTTGACCGGGAATAGAACCCGGGACCTCATGAACTGGATCGGAAACGCTGACCACTAGCCCATGAAGCTGGTCATTTTTAGTTTTTAAAATCTTATATTATACATTTTTACGGCGCGGGACTGTACTCATATCACACATATTAAATTTTCAATTTTTTAAATCTTACATTATAAATATTTGCTATTTTTGTATTTTCCTCTGATTAAGCGTCGAAACGACGTAATTGTTCTCTTCCATTAGCGATAATAACCAAGGCCAGCTTTAATATGTAGATAATGAGTTAAGTGTAGTTTAATCTACCCTGATTTAAGTTTATATATTCATATTTAGTTTTAAAAGGTTTAGGAAGGAAGGGGCTTCGTAAATTTGTAATTGCTTTCGAACGTTACAAGGTAGTGAGATTAAATATGTTCCTTACATCCTACACGAGGTTGCTAGGCAACCACCATCTCTAAGCTTCCGTTATAGTTACTTTATAATTACTGTATATAGACTCCGATTATGTGCAATGAACGAGTAAATTGGAAACATATTATTGCATTTTGTAAGGAGACGGTACAACTCAGATTGCAGTTGCTCAAATCTGAATATGGTAGAGTGGCGTGTTGAGATCTCTAAGGACGGGGGGGGGGGTGAATTCGATCGCTTTTTAAGATGGAAAAATCCAAGAGTCAAGTCCTCCGGAAGGGAATTTAAGTTGTGGGTCCCAGTTCTTTACCGGACTAGTAAAAGAACTTCAAACCTAAATTAGAGCCTCTGATTAAAATTTAATCGACCTTCCTCATCAGCAATGGGCCTACCTTAGTTGCCAGAAATGAGCTAACCACTCGATGACATTCATTAAATCGCGTACGAAATTGTCTGCCATTCGCTCTTAGGAAAATGTTAGTAGAAACACTTGCAATGCCCCATTTTGATTATTGTGACACACTTTTTACAGACTTAAATATTATTTCCACTCAAAGACTTCAACGTGTTCATAATTCTTGCGCACGTTTTATTTGTGGTATTCGCAAATTTGACCATGTTACACCGTCCCTGGCTTCGTCTGAGAGATCGTAGAACTGTCCATTCCTTATCCCTTCTCTATAAAATACTTCACACATCATCGCCTAATTATTTATCACGCCGCTTCATCAAACTATCCGACACACACAATCTTGACACTCGATCCCGTCAGCACATTGTCCTTTATATCCCTCCTCATCACACTGTATATTATTCATTATCTTTTACGGTCTCACTTACCAAAACATGGAATTCCCTTCCGCCCTATGTCAGAGACTGTCAAACTATAACATCCTTCAAAAACAAACTAAAGAATTATTTAATAACAAACTAACTTACACACCTCACTGGTAATATTCTTTTAACAATTAATAAATTTAATTATTTATGAAAATAATATTAAGAATAACAAATATTTTTATTTGTTTTGTTTTAAATATTGTATAATCGTAAAATTAGTTTTCTATATCTCATTATTTTCCTTTGTTTTTTATATACACTAGACAGGGATAATTTAATAAGTCTTGCTTGTATACATTTTATTATTAGTTTTAGTCTTAATTTTAACTAACATTAACTGGTTGCATTATAGATCGTAATATATTAGATATTATCTTTTTGATCAAATTTTTACTTAGTATTTAATATTAGAGTTAATTAAGATTGTTATATTCTGATGTAATATATGTTTGTCCTGGTGAGTGGAAGAGAAGGCCACATGGCCTTAACTCCACCAGGCTAAATAAATCGAATCTAATCTAATCTAATCTATAGGAAAATAGGTGTAAATGAACTGGCTTGTTTAACTAATCCCCGCAAGGGAGCGGCATTGTGTCACGTGGAGATATAGGCCTACTGGTATACATAGATCTAAGTAACTAACTCACTGGCACTATCGAACCCATAGGTTCATGACCGCGCGGAAATAAGCTCTCCATCACCTTATCCTGAGCTAATGTTTTCCAATCATTCCCTGTATAATCTACTTCCTTCAAATCATAGTTAATGTTATTCTCGCACCTCAGTCTTGGTCTACCAACTGGGCGTTTTCCCTCTGGTTTTCCTACAAGAAGCTTCTATGCACGTCTTTCATTCCCATTCGTGCCACATGTCCTGTCCATCGCAGTCTACGAGACTTAACTCGTCTTATTATATTTGGCTTCCTATAAAGTGCACATAGTTCACTGTTATGTAGTCTTCTCCATTCATCTGTCGGTTCCTCTCCCTTTGGTCCAAAAATGTTCCTAAGAACTTTATTCTCAAATACTTGTAATGTCCTTTCCTTCCTTAAAGTAAGAGTCCATGTTTCGCACCCATATAACTGGTAGAATAATAGTTTTATATATTTTCAGTTTAACGTTTTTTAAAAGAAGTTGGGACATCAAGACTCTCTGTAATGCATAATAGCACGCATTTCCAGAATTGATTCTATGTTTAATTTCTTTGTGCATCTCATTCCTATTTGTGATTATCGTTCCTAGGTATTTGAATTCAGCCACTTCCTCAAAATTTCCCTGATTATATAATGTAGGCCTACTAGCTAATACCCGGCGTGCGCTGCTACGCCTAAATAAATGAAAATTAATGTGCTTTTATGTTTAGTTGAATAAGTAAGAGGAAAAATTATTATAAATTTATATTTTTAGATACCCCGTGCTGATTACCTGGCGTTGCCCGGAAATCTACTTACCCCGATCTTCTCGACATACATGAGCTGAAATACGAAAACTAATGTGTTTTATGTTTAGTTAAATAAGTGAATGGAAAAAGTATATCATTATTATTTTTAGATACCCCGTGCTGTTTACCCGGCGTTATCCGGGAATCTACTCACCCCGATCGTCTTGGCATAAAAGAGCTGAAAGACAAACATTAATGTACTTCTTATGATTAGTTGAATAAGTAAAATGAAAAATAATTTAAATGCATATCGTAATTATTCTAAGATTCCCCGTGCTGATTACCCGGTGTTCCCGAGAATCTACTTATCTCGATCTTCTTGGCATAAATGAGCTAAAAGATAAAATTCGTTATTGTGAGTTATCCGTAAATGAATACCCGCCATGTGCTGCTATGCTTGCACAGGAATCTACGTAGGCTTACTTGTCTCGATCTTCTTGGCATCAATGAAAGACAAAAATGATTATTGTGAGTTATCCGTAAGAGATAAACATATGCTGTCGCGAACTTTTTGTAGAGCTTTTTGAGATATTCAATTCTGTGTACATTAATGTTGTGTATTTGTTATGGTTTAGGCAGCGTAAGCCATTTAAGCGTCCGAAGAGCTACTTTTTCACGTTTTCCACTACAAAGGGCAATTTTTAAGGATGTAGGAGTTGAGTATCACAACTCTCTTATAGCCTATGTTCATCCCGGGAATCTCCTGAACATTTTGCAAAAAGCCCCATCACAATCGGATCATCAACGGTATGGCCGCGCATAAAGTACGAACAAATAAACAAAAAACATTCATTTTTATATATTAGATTTCTACGTTTGATCATATATTTAGTTTTATTTGTATTCACTTCCAGTCCCAATTTCTTAGTGTTAACTGGTATAAATAGACGGACATAAATTGTCTCGTTGAATGGTCATCATCATCATCATCATCATCAACAGGGATTAAGCCCAATGGCCTGTTACGATCTCATTATACGTCGAATTGGTCCTTTCATCTCTTCAATGGTCTTCCCAACAATCTTCTCCCTTTTGGTTTATAATTATGCATTCTTCTTGGTATGCGATGTTCATTCATTCGTAATACGTGCTAAAGGTAAGCATTTTGATAGTATTTTATTCTTTCACAGAGATTAAATACATTATGTTCTCTTCTTATATCTTCGTTTTCCTTTTTATCGGTCCTTTGGTATCCTGCTATTGCTTTCAACATCTTCATTTCTGCAGCCTCTATTTGTTTATTATCTGCCTTTGTTAATTTACAGGTTTCACATCCATAGATAAGAGACGCAACTGCCAATACTTTGTAAAATTTTAAAATAGTTTATTTTATAGTTTTATTCAATAAAGAATGTTTAATTGTACCACATAGATAATTGAATCGTTGTATTTTAGTGTGTTTATCTAAATTTCTGTCATTACCTAAATGACATCCCAAATAATTAAAATTTTGAACTTGGTCTATAATTACATTGTTTATCATTATTTTTGTTCTTATTGCACATTTTCCTTTCAGAGCTAATATTTTTGTTTAAGATGGTATCATACTATATTTGCTGCACTAGAATTTGTAACAGATGTAGGTAGATGCATGGATGAGAGATTGTGTTACACTCCCCTTCTACATTACAATTTCACTCCAGTATTTGTAGATAATAAGTTCTGAGATTGAATGTAGTGATGGGATTCTCATTATCTGACTATACTCTCTTGTTGCTATGTACGTGAACCAATATAAACAGACTATTTCATTGATATTCAACCTAAGGAATAATGGATATTTTTTCAAGTTTTTACTTATCACTAATACGCTTTTTTTAATCAAAATATTAATTGTAGAATATCAACTGACAATATTACACTGGTGCAATTGCAGTAATTAAAAACGCTTAAAGCTTTCCTTTTACTAGAATACAAAGGACTGACATTTATGTGTACCTCGCTTCACTAGAAATAAATAATGAAATGTAATGGCATAGTTAATGTGACAAATCAACTTGTCTACAGAAGTTGTTTTAACAACCTCTAACGTTGTAGTTACACAACATCTGGTATTAGATTTGTTCTTGTAATGTCGTAAAATGTATATGACATTAAACATTATATTGCTTATTTATGTTTTTCATTTGTTGTTTACAAAGTAAAATAATAATGCAGACTACAAGCAATACGTATAGGCGTGTACAGCTCGCGCACTCTATACAAGAACTCTTGTCGTCCCAACTTCTTTCAAAAAACGTTAAACTAAAAATATATAAAACTGTTATTCTCCAAATTATATGGATGTGAAACATGAACTCTTACTTTCATGGAGGAGAGGAGATTACGAGTATTTGAGAATAAAGTTCTTAGGAAAATGTTTGGATCAAAGAGAGATGAACAGATAGGTGAATGGAGAAGACTACTTAACAGTGAACTACAGCATCTTTATAGGAAGCCAGATAATACGAACAGTTAAGTCTCGTAGACTGCGATGAGCAGGACATGTGACACGAATGGGGAATGAAAGAGGTGCATGGAAGTTTCTTGTAGGAAAACCATAAGTAAGACACGTCCAGTTCGTAGACCAAGAATGAGATGGGAGAATAACATTAACCATGATTTGAAGGAAGTATATTATACAGGAGATGACTGGAAAACATTAACTCAGGATAGAGATGTATGGAGAGCTTAAGTCCGTGCGGCCATGAACTTATGTGTTCGATAGAACCAGAGAGTTAGTTAGGTATAGCTCGCGCACTCTGTACCTCTTTCGAGCTAAGTTCCAGTTGTAATATAAACAAACCAGATGTATGACTGCATTTTCGTTGATCGAATAATGATTATATATTTAAGTGTGTAAGAAAATATAGTTAGCTCTCTTGCTCTTACGCGAAATAATGGATATAAAATAATAAAAAATGTATATTATTTAGCACATGTCTAACTTATATGAGAGAATATTAAAATATATAATTATAATTTTAATAGACTAAATAAGAATTGTTTTATTCTTACGCACGCGCAATGCAGAATACGTTGAGATTGTATTGTTTCAAATCACCGCTTTCTGTATAATTTCTTAGTACTCTGGAAAGGAAACGATTCCAAAAGCGGAGAGGTACAAATTATTTTTGAATGTTTCAAACAGTTTCGTAAAAAATATCCTACATTAGCCAATGAGGATGTGGTGAAAAAACAAACAGCAGAATTTACAGGTGAGCCAGAATTGATCGTATATTCTGCTCATAATAAAATAAAGGATATCTGTCGACATCATGGAAAAAGCGTAATCGTCTGATTAGGTAGACCCATATATATATATCATAAATAAATAAGAATTAGAGGACGTTCCACCATTTTACCTTGTTTCCGGTCTTATTACCCGTAAAATGCGATGTTGCCTAAGAACAGTGTTTCTATCGATGACAGTTCCGTACACAGTTTAGTTATATGGCGGGTAAAAGTAGTACCACAGTTCCCCAATAGACAGAGTAGGCGGAATAATATCCTATGCAAGTCTGTTTACAGTCAACTGCAGCTTAGCTCGGAATTAGAATAAACCGGCGGATTCGTAACGTCATTGTTGTATTGGAAAACAAGAGTTGGGTTGGTACTACTAACTGACATGAAATATAGACTCATCTGTTATTAGTGAAGATGCATTTCAGATGTGAATTTATAGGCTACTTAGAAGTAATTCTAAGTTAAACTAAATTTATAATTTATTGTAAAAGTATGGCTTGTAGCAAAAGACAGGAACTATCTCAACACTGATACAAAGAATAGAGACGTTTTCTTTTAGGTCTATACTAGGGGTTAGAATTTAGAGTTAGAGGTAGCACATAGGCCATAAGACGACAAATAAACAACGGACCCCACCCCCTAGCTAATAGTGAGCGAGGTATACACTTTAAGCATTGAATTAATTATATGAAGTTAAATACTCATTGGACAGGACAAACATTAACAAATTCAAATTGAATTCTAAAATTTATCCTCTCTGCATTTATAATTGTAACATTTCGCTGTTTTTGGAAAGTACTTTCCTCATTTTATTTCAATAGCATATACTATTTTTTTTTGCAAAAACTAGACATTTGCGACCCTAGACTGATTCTTATTTTTTTTGTTTGGTGAACTCCCACTACTTAATAGTTAGATTGGGCTGATTAACAAACTCGACCCCACTTTTTAACAAGATTGCTGCAGCCCCGAGTTTGGTTCCGAAAAAATGTGGCCTCTATAGCATTAACAGACGACTTACTCACTCACTCACACACACACACACACACACACACACACACACACACACACACACACACACACACACACACACACATGATAACGCACCATAGTGAAAACTAAAGGTGTTTAATTATATAAGACCTAAACCTTGGATGGATATTTTAGAATCATTTTTTCATCCTGAATTTAAATATCGTTTCTGTTTTTTCCTATCAGGCAAGAGTTTTCTGTTGATATTCATTTACATTTTTTATGTTTTTTTATAATTCTCAATAGAATCCATCTAACTCTAACTCATTCTGACTTACTTAGAAAGTGGTAGATACTGATTTTCGGGCATATTTTGCATCTGGAACATCTCTCTTCTTGGTCCAACAGTAGTCAGCCAGCATATTAGAACTCCACTTGCCTTGGTACGTCTTTTCCATTGTGGAAAATTGGTGATGAAAACGCTAACCATGCTCATTAGAGACAGTCCTTAAATACAGCTTGAATAAAGGTAAAGGTTCCTATGACAGGTCAAAGAGAATGCTAAAATCAATTTTTAAAAAGTAGCTGTCACAAAAAACCTTTGCCTGATGGAAAAATTCTGACTACATATCTGAATTCAGTATGAAAAAATGCACTAGATTCACTAATCAGATTTATTGTGAAGAAAACCTTGTCGGTCAGTGTTATATAAGACCTAAACCTGTGACTCGAACCAATCATTCCTTGATAATGGCATGTGGTATCATGCCGAAACGTCGGATTCAATGGCCAGCGGCTGACCATGAATCCATGACGCGAAAAAAAAAGCTTTCTTAATAATACTTTCATACTTATATCCGCGAAAATATAGAATATAACATATATAAATAAATAAACAAATAAATATATATATATAACCATCCATCCATAGTAATTCTGCCGCGGAAGGCTGATCCTTCAAACTGCCTTATGATTTCGGGGGCACGTTGGGCCCTAAAACTTTTCCTGACATTTGTCCTAAAGGTGAGGAAAAACCCCGATAAAAACCTCACCCAGAAAAACTGCCCCGACCGGGGATCGAACCCGGGCCCGCTGTGTGACAAAGCAGCACGCACGTTGAGACCACAGCGGTGGACACACATGCATATATATAAATATATACACACATGTGTGTGTGTGGATGAAGGTGTGTAAATTAAAAAATATTTTTTTTTTTCATAAATTCCTTTGTAATTTGCTAATAATGGAGACGAAGATAATAAAATAACACGTATTGTATCTGGTTCGTTAAATTAAAATAACTTGCAGTGTTTATACAACACAAATTGTTGAGATACATATGGGAATTGCCTTCATTAATTCAACACAAGAATTCCAGCAAAAACATAATGATTGTAAAGGGATGAAGAAAATGGCTGACTTACCTGACATGATTACTAAGAAAACAGTTTGTTGTGACGTTCAAGATTATAATTTCTCCTTAATAGCGTACACCTGTAACTCTAAACTTAACCCACAGACAAATGTGCCTTAATGTCTATATTTACTTGCTCCATCTCTCTGAGTATTTAAGTGCATTCTATATCCTCGCTCACGGCTATGTTATTTCTATTTTTTTGTAACGTGTTTCAAGTGTTCTTCTCTTCAGTATTTTTATCTAACATTCTTGACTCTAAGAAAGGGATTTGACATAATAATAATAATAATAATAATAATAATAATAATAATAATAATAATAATAATAATAATAATAATAATAATAATAATAATAATAATAATAATAATAATAATAATAATAATAATAATAATAATAATAATAATAATAATAATAATAATAATATTGATGATAATAATAATAATAATAATAATGTCACTTTACCTTAGTTTAACCTCTCCCTCTGTAGATAATTTTACGTGCCCATGACACCCGGGCCTTACAATGACTATTTAACTCATACTTCAAATGGTAGTCAACGGCCAATCACGTTTCTATGAATTTTGTTTAACACGCAGTCTCAGTCGTGTTTCACCTCGCTCTTTATGATTTTTCTTTATGAGATCCTGCTTTTATGATAAAGAAAGCTCCTCCTTTTTAATATTCTGAACAGGTCAGAGCATTATTTTACAGTGACTGACTCTCTAACAAATATATTGAATATAGCAAATAATGAACAGATTCCTTCTTTTTTTAAAAAAATTCTTTCTTTGTCGTTTTCTTTCGTTTACACTGTTATTCCCTTTTGTTTTACCTTTGTTAACCTTTTTTCTTATCTTATTCACACATACAAACACAAGACAGGACACACACCCAGACCCAAGGTGGAGATTTAAAATCCCCTACCCCGCCGGGAATCGAACCCGGGTCGCCGGAGTGGAAGGTAGGGACTCTACCGACTACGCCACGGCGACGGACATTTTGAATTATACATATGATAATTGTGTGTTCAATAACTGTGTTTTTAAATAATCATTTTACTGAGTTGTTTACTAAAAAAATTAATTAATAACCTATAATGTTAGTTATAACATATAGTTTGATATGATTCATTTTTTCTCCGCTAGGGTGTACTCTTACAATATTGCGATCCTATTTGGCAATAAATAATTTGGTCAAGTTGCAGTGAATAAACAATTAAACATAACCATACATTTCTAATTTGTTTTCAAATGTCGCCGTATTTTAAAATATCGGTAACTATATTTAAATATTGATTTTGAGTAAACAGCTTAATTTTTTCTCGTTAAATATTCCTAACATATGCCACTCTTGATTTCCAAATTCTCTAGATAAATAGTGATTTGGAAATTACTCATGACATTGCTTATGATAAAATTATCTGGAGAGGATTTAAACCATGCATGACAATGGACAACCTCTCCTAATGAGTGTTCAGCTAAATGCCGTGGTCACCTCAGAGGCATCACGAATAATTAAAACAAGACTCGCGAATATAACATGGATGAATGTGATTGCTGATTGGTTCTGGAACTATTTGGGCCTTAATGTTTTCTAGGAAAAAAACCGATTTTTTTTTATTATAACTCCCCTTAGCAGGTGTCAAGGTTTTGTAGAGATTCAAATAACATATTCTTACCTTTTACCACATTACTTTCAGGCTCTTTAAAAGTTCCTATATATTATCATCCCATATTTTTGTAGTCTTCCTCTAAGTTTACTTATCCTAGAGATTTCCGATTGACGGCTTTCCACTTTTCAGCGGTTGCCCTTTTACCAGCCGGCTGCTGGCCCTTCACATCCACATGTGTCAATCACAGAGGTAGATGATCAACAGCCAGTGTAGGGGTGACATGTGGTTAGCATGTCGAGTCCCCCAGCCGTTATAGCTGGTTCCTCAACCTGGAGCCGCTACTTATTGTAGCTACCCAATTGCCTCACGATGCTGGGTGGGCACCGGTCCCATACTGGCCGAAATACCATGAGAAAATTTCTTCCCCTATGGAGACTCGAACCAGCGCAAGTCCCGTAGTTCTGCGCCAAGGCTTCCTACCTTAACCGCTCGGCTACGGCGCGGGACACTTATCCTAGAGATAAAATACTTATTATCAAGCCCAATTGTCTTAAAGTAGAGAAGGCAATAATCTTCTTTAAATCATACTCAAAATTTGCGCCAAGACCAGCTATAAATATTGTTAGCCCAGAAATAATTAAAAGGAAAGTATTTACTCAGATTAGATATATTCCAACTTCAATTATACCCCCTTAAAAATAAAACTTTACAACGATAATGAAGATATCTGGAACTCCTAGTCCACCTATTGGGCTTCCCATTCTTGTATAATTATTTTTCTTGCATTATCTTTAACTTTGATAAAGTGTCTAGACCAAAATTATGGAACATATTAAGTGAAAAAGGAATTCCACTGCACTTGATAGCAGTAATTAAAAACATGTATGAGAAAACAAAAATAAAAATAAAATAAAGGGAACCAGTACATATAACAGGAGGAGTTAAACAAGGTTGTCCACTATCAACCACTCTTTTTAACATTTATTTCGACGACATTATAAGATCATGGAAGCAAATGACGACTGGGGGAATTAACTTAGGAAATATAGTCATAAAAACAGTAGCGTTTGCGGATGATCATATTTTAATAGCAAAAACAGAGGACGAACTACAACGAATGCTATATAAACTAAATATAATATCAAAAAGATACAACATGGAAATATCCTCACAAAATAAAAAACAATGACCTTCAAGGGCGTTCATCCAGTTCGGACAAAGATAATATTAGAAAATAAACCAATAGAATAAGTAGTAAGATATAACTTCCTAGGTTGCGAAATTTCATACACAGCGTAAACAGAAATAACAAACTAAATAAGTTTAATTACATAACAGGAACACTAAGAAGAACTTTGAAAAACAAAGCCAGGAAAGACTCTATAATGAAATTATACAAGACAATCAGTGCCTATTATTACTAATGGATCCGAAACATGGACAGTGACAACACAACAATCGGCCGGAATACAAGCTGCTGAAATGAGATTCCTCAGACCAATAGCGGGATATCAAAGAACAGACAAAAAACATAACACAGAAATAAGACAACTAAAAGTAGAGGAATTAAACACAACAATAGTGAAATACAGAACAAACTGGAAAGAACATTTGGCAAGGATGACTGAGAATAGAATACCAAAAGCAGCATACAACTATTCACCACGAGGAAGAATAAGTTTGGGAAGACCAAGGAAAAGATAGAAAGAGCAGCAATTTGGAGCCGGAACAGGCTAGTAAATAAGCCTAAACCCTGAAGAAGAAGAAGAAGAAGGAGCATTATCTTTAATTTTGTTCATGTGACCAAGTATATTGGTTGAAATTGATATTTATTATTTTGCAGAGATTGGACAATAAATGCTATTATTATTCGTCCGTTCATCCATCCATCCATCCATTCTATGGATCTTACAAAGTCCTAACCTGGCTTTCCTTTTTTGAGGATTCTCAACCAATCTGATGTAGTACGCTTATTTATCGTGAGTGACGTGGTCGATATGTCGCCTCAAGAGACACCTACTAAGCAACTAAAGTAGCATGTTCCTTGGATAGTAAATTTTGCTTAAAGACCTCTTTTTCAGGCTTAAGGGGGGTGATGGGTGAAATTTTTATTTTCTACATTTTTCGAGCTGGAGACTTGATTTTTTGTACAAACATTCAATGCATGATACATAAAGATGTGTTTAAGTTTCATTCTTGCGAGACATTTATTTTATGAGTTATTTGATATTATATTTAAAAAATTTGAATATATTATAAATAAATGGGTTCCACAAGTTTTTAGTAAAATGTCTGATTTTTTTTACAAGACCCCTCAAATATTTAGAAAAACATGATGCATTCGAATTCTTATAATGTGAATACAAAAGGGGGGGGGGAAATGTTGTACCTCATGCGTGGAATTACAAAAAAAAAGTAATAATTGCATTCATTTTATTTAGAAACTCATGCCCTACTTTGTTACTCATTGTTTTCAGGACATGCAGTAAAAATTGTAACCTTCTAGGACAAAATTTGTGAATTCCATTCAATTTTGAATTAGCAAAAATGCAGTTAAAATAAAAGTGTGGAAAAACAAGTTTAAAGATTTGCATGCAGTTAAAAAAAATTGTAACATACAGACCTAATCAGCACTTTAGGGCACTTAGAAGCGTCATAGGCCTCTGAAACTTTGCCAACATATACATTAGAGTAGAGGCTATTTTTTAGTACAAAAAACAAAAAAATGCCAATTTTGATCTCAAATGGTCAATTTTTCACCCATCAATTCCCTTAAGGCTCCCATGCTTAAAAGTCCCTCTAGGAGGACTTGTTCTTTAGATTTTTCCATTCTAAAAATCCGTCGATCCCGGCTGGGATTGAAACTCTTGGGAGTAGATCACCGCGGCCGAATATCATTATCATTACAACTTAAGAGAAAGAATTATGCCTAAACCGGGATTTAGTTCATTACATCAATCGCTTGATTTGATCTTAAGCCAGGAACCGTGACTTAGAACCCACTGATGCCAGTTATATTGCTACTTCGGATTCCATAAGCCGTGTAATTGCTTGGTATCAACAAACATTTTCTGAAAGAAAATCCAGAAATTGAGTTAAATTTTGTGAGAAGATTAGATTATATTAAAATTTCTTATAGTATAGTACAGTTATAATTACATATTACAAGCCATATTGGAAATTAGCTTACTTACCTTGTGTATTTTTATCGTACGTTTTCACAGCTAAACAAGTGCATGTGGGCTATTCAGAGGTTGTATTCGAATTCGTTATCAAGCTCCATTTGTGGCAATTACATGTCCACCGAGACTTGCATTGTTATGGGAAATGAAACCCACTTTACTTCGAACAAAGTATGAAAACACACAGCGCTACAAATACCTTGGTATTCCATTAGATTTTATCTTTTATCGTTTTGCTTCAAGCAAACTTTGTTCTGACGTAGGAAAGTTTGGATTATTTCTAATTTCACAAGTATTATCTCCGAGTTTGTGGGTTTTCAAATATATAGAACATATAATTTCTTCTCTTATTCTCTCCTTTTCCTTTTCATACTCTTTATACTCTTCCTCTATCCTCTGTGTCTCTCCTCTATCTTTCTTCTCTGTACCCTCTTTATCATTCTCCTTCTCTTTCCCTCTCTCCCTCCTCTTGTACATTCTCTATGAATTATCTAAATTAGGAGTTGGTAATACAAATAAATCTTTAAATTATATTAATATCCATCCATAGTAATTCTGCCTGATGGCAGGTCTTTCACTGCAATCATAGCATTTTCATGCTATGCTTTGCAGCTTTACTAGGGAATTATAGGGGTGATAGCTTCCCGTTGCTTTCCACACCGGTGAAGGATGTTGATGATAATGATAAGGATGATGATGACCGGATGATTTTCGGGGACCATTGGGCCCTAAGCTTCCTGACATTTGCCTTACAGGTGAGGAAAAACCCCACTCAGGAGCTTGTCCCGACCGGGAATCGAATCCAGGCCCGCTGCATGAAGGGTAGATTTAATATCAAGTATAATAATAGCAGTTAAGTCTCGTAGACTGCGATGGGCAGGACATGTAGCATGAATGGGGAATGAAAGGCGTGCGTCGAAGCTTCTTGTAGGAAAACCAGAGGGAAACGCCCAGTTGGTAGATCAAGAATGAGGCGGCAGAATAGCATTAACTATTATTTGAGGGATGTAGATTATACAGGGAATGATTGGAAAGCTTTAACTCATGATGGGCATATATGGAGAGCTTATGTCCGCGCAGCCATGAACCTACCGGTTCGATAGTGCCAGTGAGTAAGTAACAAGTTTAATATAACAAGAATCATAGGGTCAGTATGAAGCTCATTTGTACTCTCACCCTCCCATTGCACTCTTTATCTCATCATGCAATTTCTCCCTTTCCTTGCACTCCCTCTCTCTCCTCTTACATTACCACTCCTTCCCTTTCACTCCCTCTTTCCTCCCTTCACTCTCTCTCGTCCTCTTTGACTCTCTCTCTCTCGTCCCATTTAACTCCCTCTTCTTCCTCGTTCACTTACTCTCCCTACCCTTTCACTTTTTCGTCCCGTAATTTTACCCTCACTCCTCTGCTCTTTCACTCTCCTTCCACCCTTTCACTCTCTCCTCCGTCATTTCACTCTCTTCCTCCCCGCCCTTTAACTCAGCCTCCCTTTCCTTTCTCTCTCTCCACCCCATTTATCTTTCTCCATCCAATTTATCTCTCTTCATTCTCTCTCTCCACTCGCTCCCTTCCTTTCCCACCTCTTCCTCCCATCTCTCTTGGCCCCTCCCCTCTCTCTTTCTTCTCCCCCCCATATATTTCTCTCTCCATCTCCTTTATCTCTCTCCATCTCCTTTATCTCTCTCCTTCCCCTTCTCTCTCTCCCTCCATTCCATTTTTGACTCCCTTTCTCCTGTTTCTGTCCCTCCCTCCCCTTTCTTCCTGTCGTGTCTATTTTATTCTCCCCTTTTCTCTCTCTTTCTCTCTTTCTCTATCTCTATCTCTTTCAAAATTTAAAATATAAGTATTTAGGAAATACTGTATGTCTGTGTTCGTTTTTCATTTTTTTTTTTTTTTAGTTCCTACAATCTGCGTTTTACCTTGTGGGTATGTCGCACGGCATTTAGTCTAAGAAATGCTGTGTGTTAAAATATGAAAATTAGTCGTTCGTTGGTACAGCATTTGAGTTAGAATATTTACTGTGGTTGAATTATTGCTTTATAGTTTTCACTTTAGTCCAATCAATTATAATGTTTATTCTAGTATCTTGAAAATTTCCATTTACGAACTGAATTGTTCGTGCCATTTTGATCACTTTTCACAGCATTAAGTTGGGGTTTTTCATGTGCACTATTTTTTATGCTTGCAGTGAAGTAGAAGATGGTTGTCATTTCTATGTATGTACTGTTATAATTTTCCATGGTTCGTGAGTAATTGTGTGAGTATGAATGTTGGATTTAGATCGGCTTCTTGCCTGGTATGGATTTTCAGGAAGAAGAGTTTTGTTTGGTGGCCTTTGTGTGATGTGTATAGCGCGTTCCAGATGTTTGTGTAGTGTTGTTGGATGCTTTGTTTGCAAAATGAGAAAAGTAAAATGTTTCGTCAATAAAATAACAAAATAGAAAATATTGCTTAAAATTAAATTTAAATACTTAGGAAATAAGATGTTTTAGTTATGTTGTTCTAATTAAGTATATTACCCGAAGTTTTAGCAAATGTAAAAATCTATGTTTAGTTTACTTTAAAAACATCATGTTTTTTTTATTGGATATAAAACTTTTATAACTTACTGATTGGAGTTTTTCTTGCGGGCAATTCGACTCCGATCCATAAAATAAATTCCACAAATGTAGAGCTTCCTCTTAACGATCTCGTTACATTTTCTGATACTCTTGGTTGTCACAGTTCTCATTCTAAGTTGACATCATTGCGCAAAAAAAAAATAAAAGTTAATATATTTGTTTTTAGGAATATAGTTTTAGGAGTTTTACATTATTTGCTTGAAAATTGGGCAGAGAAAGAATATACATAACAGGTTGCCAGTTTTGATTTCTCTAGGATCTTTAGCAATACTAATAAAATTCATTGTTAAAACCGTTGAGGTGGAGAGTCATAAAATAAAATAAGTTAAAATATACCTTCTTAGGTAAAATCCGTCGTCCTCAACTTATAAAATATGTAATCTTTATTCCTGTAGGCCTTTCAGAACATCCGTTTTTCATCTTCACGACACCACCACATTAGGACCAGCAGCATCAACCATCATCATACTGGATGTTGTAGCGAAGAGGGACCTGGTGAAGATAGAACGAATGTTCTGAAAGGCATACAGGCATAAAGATTACATATTTTATAAGTTGAGAACGACGGATTTTACCCAAGAAGGTATATTTTAACTTATTTTATTTTATGATCTTTAGCAATTTTGTTAATCCGAATTTCTAGTGGGTATTGTGAATATTTATTATCGGGAGATTCGCAGTTTGAGTAGATTTGATTTTTTGAGGTTGTAATATTTTCAGGATGGTTTTATTGTGAGGTTAAATAAAGCTTATTCACTGCAAATAAAAATATGACATATTTGGAAAAAATTGGCCTTCGAGCAAATTAATTTGGCTATTGCCCTTAGGTTTGTTTACCTGAAGTTAATGACCTGAAGTGTGTGACATTAAATACTTTATTTTCCTATTTATATACAGTTAATAAAATTCTTGTTCATACAACTGATATTTTGTGATATAAAGTAAATGTTCTCTCTACCGAAATGTGATTTATTTATGATTATCGTTTCAGAGTACCATAACAGGCTAACACACCTACACTTAATAAAATAAAGTATCATAAGTAATGCCACGAGTGAATTTATCTAGGGAATTTGGAAATCAAGAGTGGCTTTTGTTAGGACTATTTAACGAATAAAATTAAGCTCTTTACTAAAAAATAATTATTTGAATATAGTTACCGGTGTTTTATATATAGTTAATGTAAACGGCGATGTTTGAAAACAAATCAGAAATGTGAGGTTATGTATATTCACTGCAACTCGATCTTATTATTTATTGCCAATAGGATCGCAATATTGTAAGAATGCACTCTAGTGGAGAAATAATTAAACACATCAAACTATTATAATCAACATTATAGGTTAATAATTTATATTTTGAATAAACAACTCAGTAAAATCACTGAATATATTCATTATTTGCTATATTCAATGTAATTGTTGGAGAAAAATAATGGTCTAACCTGTTCAGAATATTAAAAAAGGAGGAGCTTTCTTTATCACAAAAGCAAGAGGTGATAAAGAGAAATCGATAAAGGGCGAGGTGAAACACGACTGTCATTGGTGTAAAACAGAATTCATTGAAACGTGAAATGTCATTGACTACCATTTGTGACATGAGTTAAATAGTCTTTTGAAACTATTTCTATTCAAATATAATTAAAAGTAAAACCAACGAAATTAAACATTCACTTGCTGGCAATATTTCTGTTCTTACACTTAAAACACAAAACCAAAACACAGAACAATATCTGTATTTAATACTTAGTAGAGTACCCCTAAGCTTTAATCACTGCTTGGCATCGTCGTTGCATTGAATTAACCATTTTTTAATTGTCTCAGGTGTGATTTTATCCCATTCTACTCTAAGGAAACGTTTTACCTCTTCTTTTGAAGTCCCTTTCCTTTTACGGACATTTTTCTTCAATTCGGCACAAATATTCTCTATTGGATTTAGACCAGCTGACTGTGGAGGTGTTCTCAGCTGCTTCGGAACGTTCCAGATCAACCAAAGCTTGTTATTAATGTAAGCAGTATGTTTACTGTCATTGTCTTTTTGGAAAATGTAATTCTGTTCCATTCCCATTTTTATGGCACTTTGTTTTACATTTTCTTTCAATATCCTGTTGTAATGCCACTTATCCATTATTCCGTCAATGAAGTGCAGGTTTCCAACCCCGCTGGAAGACATACAGGCCCAGATCATAACTGAACTTCCTCCGTGTTTCACAGTCGGAAGAGTATTCACCTTATCATCAGCAATGTTAGGTTTCCTCAAAACCCTTATCATACCATCTAATCCGAAGAGACTTATTTTTTTTTTATCAGACCAAATTACACGATCCAAAAACTCCTGTGATTTGTTTACATGCTCTTTTGTAAAGAGTAATCTTAGAGCTAATTTTTTTAAACTTACATATGACCTTCTTCGCGGTCTGCGGCCATTATAATTATGCGACCACAGTACACGACGAATAGTCTGATTGCTCATTTGCTTTCCGGACACTTCTTCCACCATGGGCCTAAGTTCTGGGACACTAATCCGAGGATGTGCTCTAACATGTCTGAATATAAAACGTTCTTCTCAATCCGAGGATGTGCTCTAACATGTCTGAATATAAAACGTTCTTCTCTTTCGTTTATTATTTTCTCTATCTTTACGCTGAAAATTTCTATGGTACCTTCATGCTTGAACTTGTTAACTATGTGCTGTACAATTGCATGTGATTTGGTTACTATATTGCCCATTTCTCTCAGTGATTTACCTCTTAAAGCAAGGTTGACAATAGTTATCTTTAAGTCTGAACTTAACTGCATTATCTTCTCCATTGTGAACACAAATGAAGCAAATGCGTCAGTGCTATGAAACAACCTTTCTACTCGTTCACTTCAGTAGGTAGCGCAACATTTGTTTACAAACGCACAAAGACAGCATTATTTTTGTCCGTCGCCGTGGCGTAGTCGGTAGAGTCCCTACCTTCCACTCCGGCGACCCGGGTTCAATTCCTGGCGGGGTGTAGGGGGTTTTAAATCTCCACCTTGGGTCTGGGTGTGTCTGTCCTGTCCTTGTGTCTATGTGAGAATTAAAGAAAATTAACAAACAGGTAAAATAAAAAAAAAGGTAAAAGAAGAAGGAAAACCAGTATAAACGAAAAAGAAAAAACTGTTGCATTTGAGTTCTATCCATGTTGCTATGCTAAAGTAATAATTGATTTTCCAAATTAATTTAAACGTGCTACAATATAAAATTGTCATACATTTCCATAACACAGCTAATACTACGCCGCCTAGTACCAATTTCAAAACTTAAATATGTCTAAAATGTACTAAAATATAAGCTGAATGAACAAGATTGTTACTAACTGTATCTATTTGTCTTTCTGTGTACCTGTTTGCTGGTCTATGTATTTGACTGATCTCTCTATATTTATATTTATATCTATCCATCTATCTGATAGACCGTCCAGATATCTCATCTACCTTCCTATTTGTCAATTTATCTATAGCCAATGTTTTCTCTATTTTTCTGTCCATCCATCCATAATAATTCTGCCCGAGGGCAGGTCTTTCACTGCAATCATAGCATTTTCATGCTATGCTTTGCAGCTTTACTAGGGAATTATAGGTGTGGTAGCTTCCCGTTGATTTCCACACCGATGAAGGATGGTGATGATAATGATAATGCTGATGATGATGGCCGGATGATTTTCGGGGACCGTTGGGCCCTAAGCTTCCTGACATTTGTCTTACAGATGAGGAAAAACACCGAAAAAAAAACTCACCCAGGAGGCTGCCCGACCAGGAATCGAACCCGGGCCCGCTGCGTGACAAGGCAGCACGCTACCTTGAGACCAAAGCGGTGGACTATTTTTCTATATATTTATCTTATTTTGTTGTCTGTTTGTTTCTGTCTTTTCGATCTTTCTTTCTACATTTCATGTCTCCATGCCTCTCTGTCTATCTATATATATCTAAATATCTATCTCCGTTTATTTTTATGTGCCGGAAGATATTTCTAATATATTTGTGTGTGTGTGTGTCTTTTTTATCTCTATATCTATCTATGTATGTATTCATATTTGTGTATGTTTATCTGACCTGTCTAATTATTGTCTAATTAGTGTATGTCTGTCTAAGCTAAATAATTATGTACATAGTTATTTATCTTAATGTATGTTAGTCACATCTGTCTGTCAGCCCTACCTATTTCTCGGTTTATCTATAGATCCATTATATTGACATTTTTCGTCCATCAATCCTCATTTTCCGCAAATGCTCCTTGACATCTTAGAATCAACTTTATCTTGATCTACCACTTGTTTGGACTCTGAGAATTTCACCATTTAGTAAGCTTCTATGAATCCTTAACTCTCCATGACGTCAACGTAACCCAGCTAGTTAATCAAATACTCCCTAGTACATATTTGCATGAATTTGTTTCATGATAATTTGGGACATCCTATAAAAACGTCCTTCTCTCCTTAATAAAATGCATGGCTTCACTAAATTTTAAAAGGCATAAAAAATAGCTTGTGTTGGTAAATCAAGGTTAACAAAGATAATCTCCGATACTTGAAAAAGCAGAGACTTTTTCGTGAAGGTTTTGTTGTGATTTGTGTCCAGATACGTTATATTGTTTTATTGTTATTTAGTATGCTCTCATTATCCCAGGCCTCGATTACAGGTTTTACTACCGCCTGGACATAAATTCCTTCAAACAATGTCTCTATCTGCAACTCTCGTTTGTTTGATTTATAATTGATACAGGGCTACTCAATCACACAAGGCTACTTACATTTCAGTTATTTTATTTAACGACGCTCTTTAACAGTTAAAGCCACTTCTCTCAGACTTGTTATTTTACGTGTCATAAATGTACGACATGGCACCCACGACATCAGTTCTTTCCCAAGGAACCCATACTCGGGATTTGTATGCCCTGTAAAATTCATCGACCCTGGGTGGGTTTGAACCCGTGTATAATGGAACCAAAGGCGAGCATGCTAGCCACTAAACCACCTGGACTAACTACATTTAATTACACTGTTCTTTGGTTATAAGTATTATAAAATAAACAATTATAATTTCATAACTGTGAATCCAAAATGGCTAAGGTTAAAAACAGGGGGGCTGGGACGTTTTATTTGAATGTTGTTAATTTTAGAAGCGGAGGGCAACAGAAGAAAGGAGAGACCAAAAGAACAGTGGCTTCAAGGAGTTCATAGGATATTGGTGTCGAGAGAATTAACAAAGAGTGATGCAGAGAATAGGGATTTGTGGAGGAGTAAAATTGACAACGGGTTGTAGGAAAACTACTTTATTCCTAATAAAGAAAAATTTAATTTCAGAATAATCACGCATCTCACGCATACGCAGATCATTTTATAGGAGATTTTTTTATCATATTTTTCGCCTTGAGGAAGAGTTGGTGTCATGTGGGCACCACAGTAAAAAGTATCTTGTGTGTTTTCATTAGCAGAACGTAATTATGCAATACACTAAACGAAATTCCCCTAAATGTAATGTTTAGTGTGGGATCATCGGTCGCCTATTTTCTATCTTTTTTTCTGGTAAAGCGGTCACTGCAATCATATATATACCTGGATATGATGGAGCTGTATACTGTGGCCGGTATTCAAGTACCAAGCTTTCCGCGAAGAGCGACTCTAAGCTCGTCTCTCCGTGGTTAATTATGTGAGTCATGCAGAACCTATTCTAACTGGCTCACTCTATTCAACATCATGTGCTAACAAGATATTTATTTAAAAAAATATTTTCCGGGAAAAGTTGAAAGATGAGAGTCTTAGCTTACGGAAGTCGGAGATGGCATGGCCTAGAGAGCGTGGTTCTTGAATACCGACCTGCGACTCAACTATTTGATGGAACAATTTTCCAGCAAGATGGGGTTCCACTACACTTCACCAACATAGTTCGCACATTCTCATGCGAACAATTTCCTGCAAGATAGAATGAAAGAGGATCACTGTACTGCACATGGCCTGCCAAAGTACTAGACCTAATACCACCTGATTTTGTGTGTGGTTTGTGTTAAGGACAAGGTCTACATAGCACCAGTACGTGATTTGACATTCTCAAAAGAAATAATCTATGCTGCTTTCAATAATATAATACCTCAGATGTTTCATAACATATGGTGCGAGGTTGAATATCTGTTGGATATTTTCTATGTCACTAATGGAAGCCATGATGAGGTTAAAGGAACGTAAGTTTAAAACAAATCCCAGTTTTCACTCTTTTCAAGCAATTAATATTATATTATAGACACTTATTACTTCAGAATTTATAGCTATTACTTTTTATTCAATTAAGAAGTGTCAAGATAATAAGTTATTACCACTGAGATGGATTACTGCGGAAATCTAGATTAGAATATAATAGAAACGTTGCAATATAAGAACATTATTAAAGCTGAAAGAAATTATATAGATAATTGAAGGGAGACGATTAGGATGGGGTGGGCATCTCAAGGGGATGGCATCTGATAAGATCTAAGAAGATTTTGGAGTGGAAAATGGATGATAAAAGAAGTAAGAGAAGACGCAAAGAAGGTTGAATGGAAGGTACGAGAAGAAGTACGAGTGAACTGGGATTTACAGATGAAAATGTTCAGGACCGCCACAACTGGAGAAGGAGAATTTCTTGAGAGCGACGAAAAGCCACTGTATTGTGGATGCATCTAATATATAAAAATTAATGTTTGTTTGTTTGTTTGCTTGTTTGTTCGTGCTTTATGCGCGGCCATACCGTTGGTCCGATTGTGATGGAGCTTTTTGCAAAATGTTCAGGAGAATCCCGGGATGGACATAGGCTATAAGAGAGTTGTTATACTCAACTTCTACACCCTTATAAAACACCTTTTGTAGTGAAAAACGTGAAAAAGTCCCTTTTTTACCCTTAAATGGCTTACACTGCCTAAACCATAACAAATACACAAAATTAATGTACACAGAATTTAATATCTCATAAAATTCTAAACGTCTGCGATAACATATGTTTATCTTTTACAGATAACACACAATAGCCATTTTTGTAAAATTGTACACTTTCACGACAGGTGTCCTGATTCATGTATTTTATGTCTTTCGGGCTAAATGGCCGTGGTCTGGTTTTATTAACACTCAACGATTTCCAACGCTCAGACAGTCTGCAGCCGACATTTGAAGAGTTAGGAGGTCAAAGAACACGCAGAATCTCCTGAGGATGTCTACCGCAGTAGTAGACGAATCGTTGAGTGTTAATAAAACCAGACCACGGCAATTTAGCCCAAAAGACATAAAATACATTAATCATAGCCATTTTTGTCTTTCATTGATGCCAAGGAGATCGGGATAAGTATATTTCCGGGCAAGCATCTGCTACCATACCATTCATCCGATTGTCATGAGATTTTTGCAAAATGTTCAGGATTTTCCCGGGAAGGCTATAGGTTATAAGAGAGTTTCAATGCTCAACCCTTTACCCTTAAAAATCACCTTCTGTAGTGAAAAATGTCGTTTTTTTTTACGTTTAAATTTCTTACGCTGCCTAAACCATAACAAATACACAAAGTTATTGTACACAGAATTGAATATCTCAAAAAACTCTACAGAAAAGTCCGCGACAGCACATGATTATCTTTTAAGGATAACTCACAATAACCATTTTTGTCTTTCATTTATGCCAAGTTCATCGGGATGTGTAGATTTCCGGGCAATGCCGGGTAATCAGCATGGGATATCTAAAAATAATAACGATATAAATTTATATTTATTTTTTCTTTTGCTTATTCAACTAAATGCGAAAATACATTATCATTTATTTAGGTGCAGCAGCGCACGCCGGGTATTAGCTAGTTCTGAAATAAAAACTAATATCATTATTATTGAACATTGAAAGAAAATCTATAAATTATATTGCTATTATTATGATTTTAT
Organism: Diploptera punctata; assembly: GCA_030220185.1. Lineage (NCBI taxonomy): Eukaryota > Metazoa > Arthropoda > Insecta > Blattodea > Blaberidae > Diploptera > Diploptera punctata. The sequence continues at coordinate 175,174 of JASPKZ010007345.1, read as the reverse complement.
TTATGTACAGATTTTCAATGTTTATACATTTTTCTGTTCCTAAAATTTAATTTTCCTTGTCCGCTCGTCCTTATCCATCCACTCTACACCCTACAGTCCTCTTATTCTCACTCCAGTTTTTATTTCTTACATCCGCGAGTTTTGAGGTCTCCCTTTGTTTCTTCTTCCAAGTGGACACCATTTCAGTGTTTTCTGGGTAAACCTTTCTTCAATTTAATTGGTTATATCTTATATAATCTACTATTGGATATTTAATATTCATTTTTTCTCCTTTTTTTAATTTTTGAACTTCTCAAGGTCCCGCGCCGTAGCCGAGCGGTTAAGGTAGGAAGCCTTGGCGCAGAGCTACGGGACTTGCGCTGGTTCGAGTCTCCATGGGTGAAGAAATTTTCACATGGTATTTCGGCCAGTATGGGACCGGTGCCCACCCAGCATCGTGAGGCAATTGGGTAGCTACAATAAGTAGCGGCTCCAGGTTGAGGAACCAGCTATAACGGCTGGGGGACTCGACATGCTAACCACATGTCACCCCTACACTGGCTGTTGATCATCTACCTCTGTGATTGACACATGTGGATGTGAAGGGCCAGCAGCCGGCTGGTAAAAGGGCAACCGCTGAAAAGTGGAAAGACCCTCAATCGGAATCGGAACTTCTCAAGAAAAACATTCCCATCGACACAAGTTTTTGTTCTAAGTTTTTATTGAATTTCCATATTTCAGCTCCAAATGTGACAGTAATTCTTTTACTATTAATATTATTATTATTATTATTATTATTATTATTATTATTATTTATTATTATGTCCACCGCTGTGGTCTCGAGGTAGCGTGCTGCCTTGTCACGCAGCGGGCCCGGGTTCGATCCCCGGTCGGGGCAGTTTTCTGGGTGAGGTTTTTATCGGGGTTTTTCCTCACCTGTGAGACAAATGTCAGGAAAACTTTAAGGCCCAAACGGTCCCCGAAATCATATGGCCATCATTATCATCATCATCATCCTCACCGGTGTGGAAAGCAACGGGAAGCTACCACACCTACAATCCCTAGTAAAGCTGCAAGCATAACATGAAAATGCTATGATTGCATTGAAGGACCTGCCTTCGGGCAGAATTACTATGGATGGATGGATACAGTTTACACTTATACACACGTCATTCAGTTACACATTTATACATGCCTGTTTTATAAGATATACATTTTAAAATTGAATTAACTACACCTATAATTGCTTAGTAAAGCTGCAAAGCGTAGCATGAAAATGCTATGATTGCAGTGAAAGACCTGCCCTCGGGCAGAATTACTATGGATGGCTGGAATGAATATTTAATATTAATTTTTCTCCTTTTTTATTTTGGACATCCTGCTGCTCCATATTTCAGTGACAGCAACTCTCGCTTATTATTATTATTATTATTATTATTATTATTATTATTATTATTATTATTATTATTGTTATTATTATTATTATTATGTAGATTTGCCAATATATTGAGTAGCCCTATCTGAATATATATTCTGTGGAGTGCCTAATTTCATAATCAAACCTGGTCTGACACATGCTTTACCTGTCTCAAGTTATCTATTTTGTCTTGTAAGCTGATATAATCTACATAATATCTGTATTAATATTCATAGAGCAACTGCTTGCCATCGTATTGTAAACATTGCTTATCATAACAAATAATGATGCCATCTATTGTATATATTTTTTCCTTTCCCTTGGAGGAAATTTCCTTTAGATATTTTTTAAGTTCAGTAGCTATAAAATAACAAGCCTCTACTTTTCTCGAATAATTTTTTTAGAATATAAAATGTATATTGTGCCAACGCATTGTGTGTATTTTATCAAGATATGATGATACTAACATATGAAACTTTATAGGATCTATAAAAATGTCTAAATTTTAATTTCCTTTACTTGAGAACTGTAGTGGTACCTTTCGGATGCTCCATATCAATTTTAATTTGTTAGCTAACAAAAAATATTTATTTTTACAGTTTTATTAATAATAAATAATAGTTTAAAAAAACTAAAACAACACGCTTTATTAGAAAACCGAACTAAAACTTGAAAAATAATTTTAATTTCCAACACGCTTGGGATGAAATTAAAGTGGTCAACAAAAAAAAAATCATCTCCAACACATCTAGAATAAAACTAGAGTTATCTACAAAAAGTTACCATCAAAATCGTGGGGTGCTCTATATCATTTAATATATATGATCATAAACAGATATTGGTAAAAGTAAAGTCCCTAAGAAGAAAACGTAACAAACCATAAAAAGCACCCCACGCTTTTGATGGTAAAATTATTTTTTTTTTTGTAGATAACTCTAGTTTTATTCTAGATGTGTTGGAGATGATTTTTTTGTTGACCACTTTAATTTTATCCCAAGCGTGTTGGAGATTAAAATTATTTTTCATTTTTAGTTCGGTTTTCTAATAAAGCGTGTTGTTTTGGTTTTATTAAACTATTATTTTTTTATTTTTTAGTTTGGTTTTCTAATAAAGCGTGTTGTTTTAGTATTTTTTAACTATTATACATTTTTAAATTTTTAGTTTGATTGTTATAAACCGGAATCCCATGATAATGTAATTGCTTAATACTCTTCTAAAAATATCCTCCGGGCCGGATTTGAAACAGCGACCTATGGATTACTAAAATGATATACCACCACAGTCCACCGCTCTACCAACTGAGTTCTTACAACGATTGACTGAAAAGTCGATAAGTCCGCAACCTATTATACCGGTTTTTATTTATTTATTTATTTTCTGATGATTCTAGCCAGGATTTTAGAAAAAACATTATAAAAGTATTGTATTTTCATTGGTCCTTTACAAGTATACAAAGTTTTAAGTCGATCCAATGTTTTTGTGTGGGTGAAAATCGTGTTAAAAAATTCCGTTACATAGATAGATGGACAGATACAGGTGAAGCTAATACAAAGCGTGTAAAAATCACTTATACAGACTTATGTCAGCTATATAGTTATACATTGTATAAGCATTGTACACAATTAACTCACTGGCACTATCGAACCTATAGGTTCATGACCGCGCGGACTTAAGCTCTCCATATATCTCTATGCTGAGCAAATGTGACGATTAGTGTAGATAATGCATAAATCGTATAAATTTAAGTCTTGAAAGATGAAGTACAAGATGCTCTAGACAAACTAAATAATGACTTAGTTTCAATTTCCCAATGGTCGACGAAACACGGACTTAATCTTAATGCTGACAAAACACAGTGCATAATTGCAGAGGATCGACGAATGCAATGCATTAAAAGTTACGAAAATATCCCTACCATTCTCCTAAATGACAATAACATCCCCTATAGCTCAGTAGTAAAAAATCTACACCTAGAGTGGAAAATCCAGGTGAATAATACGTGCAAGAACCAATTCTTCACTCCCTAAATAGATTTTAAAACTTCCTTCCCACGAAACCAAAAAAAAATTCTTGTACAGATTCTAGTAATGCCGTACTTCGATCACTGCGATATATTATTGACTAATCTGACAACTGATCTCTATGACAGACACAGCTTGCTTATAATGCTGTATTCGATTTGTATTCAATCTCCGTTCTTATGACCACATGTGTCCTTCATTTCAGGCCTTATAATGGCTACGTGTAAATGACAAAAGAACTTTACATTCACATATTTTACTATTAAAATCTTGCACATATATTTACCAAGTTATTTATCAATGCGTTTTCTAAATTTATCGGATCATTACAATTTACGAACAAGATCACAATATCACTTCTATACCACAGCACAGAACATGTATATACTCTGAATCTTACACAATATTTATGACTGGAACATGGAACTCACTTTCCAGTTATGTCAATCACCATCCAAATTAACTGATACCTTAAGTTCCATTCAATGAAAATGTTAACTGCATAACAACTATATTCAGCATTTTGTATACTTACTTACTTACTCACTGGCACTATCGAACCCGTAGGTTCATGGCCGCGTGGACATAAGCTCTCCATACATCCCTATCCTGAACTAATGCTTTCCAATCATTCCCTGTATACTCTACTTCCCTCAAATCATAGTTAATGCTATTCTCCCACCTCATTCTTGGTCAACCAACTGGGCGTTTTCCCTCTGGTTTTCCTACAAAAAGCTTCCATGCAAGTCTTTCATTCCCCATACGTGCAACATGTCCTGCCCATCGCAGTCTACGAGACTTAATTGTTCTTATTATATCTGGCTTTCTATAAAGACCATGTTCATTGTTATGTAGTCTTCTCCATTCACCTGTTTGTTCATCTCTCTTTGGTCCAAAATTTTTCCTAAGTACTTTATTCTCAAATAATTGTAATCTCCTTTCCACCCTTAAAGTAAGAGTCCATGTTTCGCATCCATATAATATAACTGGTAGAATAATAGTTTTATATATTTTCAGTTTAACATTTTTTGAAAGGAGTTGGGACAGCAACAGTCTCTGCAATGCATGATAGCACGCATTTCCAGAATTGAGCCTATGTTTAATTTCTTTGTGCATCTCATTCCTATTTGTGATTACTGTTCCTAGGTATTTGAATTCAGCCACTTCCTCAAAATTTCCCTCATTTGTCATTAGCTGTCCATTTCCATAATATAATGTATTTCTACGTGTGACCATATATTTAGTTTTATTGATATTTACTTCCAGTCCCAATTTCTTAGTGTTACTCAATAGTGTGTGCGTGTTATCCTGTAATATCTCCTCGTTATCGGCCAATAGTACTACATCATCAGCATAAACTAACAGCTTATTAATACCATTCAGCTGTAAGCCTTCCTCATTCTCTAAAGATTTAATGGCATGCTCTAGTACAAAATTAAATAGTAAAGGAAATAGTGCATCTCCTTGCTTCAACCCATTCTGGATTTCAAAAGTGTCCGAAAACTGTTTGCCTACACGCACCCTACTCTTTGTGCCACTTAGACACATTCGTATAAGTCTAACTAACTTTTTAGGAATTCCGAACTCCCTCTTAATTCACTCATATACTTTTTTGAAGTCAACATATAGTTGATGTACAGTACCATTATATTCCCATTTTCTTTTGTAAAATCTGTCTTATACTAAAAATCTGATCTGTTGTAGACCTGTTTCTTCTAAATGCACATTGATGATCTCCTAGAATGTCATCAATATAGGGACTAAGTCTGCTTACTAATATATTTGTTAGAATGTTGTACGAAGTTGAAAGTAATGAGATGTCCCTGTAGTTGTTGCAATCAATTTTATCTCCTTTCTTATAAATTGGTACGATAATTGATTCTTTCCATTCATCTGGAAGAGCTTATTTTTCCCAAATCATACTAAGCAACCAGCATATCCTGTCCATCATTTTTTCTCCCCCTGATTTTATCAGTTCTGCTGGGATCTCATCTGAACCTGATGCTTTATACATCTTCAATTTTTCAATCGCCATTTCAACCTCTAATGCACTTGGCTCTGTGACTAGCATTTCTGCTGTCTGAAACTTATCCTCCTCAATGTCCTGTTCTGTATGTACATTTAATAGCTGATTAAAATAACTTTCCCATATATTTAATATATTCCTGGAATCTGCAATCATATCCCCATTTTCATTCCGAATTATGTTTGTTCTAGCCTGAAACCCTTTCTTCTCTATACTAATTCCCTGATATAATTCTCTAATGTTCCTATTTTTTGCGTTCATTACCTATAAATATTCATCTAGGAAAATTTACTTACTCTATATTATATTATTTTATGTTTTGTTAGTATTCGCTAATATTAGCTAATATATAAATTACTGTAATAAGTAGACTATGTAATAATTTTTGTATGATTTTATTATTCGGTTCTTGAGTGGAAGAGAATGCCTTATGGCTTTAACTCTGGCAGTTTAAATAAAACAGTATTATTATTATTATTATTATTATTATTATTATTATTATTATTATTATTATATGTAATATCTGCCCTGAATGGAATATTATTTGATAAACATATCAAGAAAGAAACTAAAGTCAATTTTTTTTAAAACAATAGTTAGAAGTATTATGAATTATGGTTCAGAGTTTTGTACTATAAATTATCAGATGAAAAGAAAATTAATGGTAGCAGAAATTGACTATTGGAGAAGATCTGCTAGGACATCAAGGAGAGAGAAAATTATAAAAGAGAACATGAATGTACAAAACTCAATTTTGTAATTTATCCAAGAAAATCAACTGAAATGGTACGGACATATTAGGCGAATGGAGGACGAAAGATTACCGAAGAAAATAATGGAATGAACACCATCAGGAACGAGAAGGAAAGGACGACCAAATCTCACGTGGATCCAAGGGATTAGAGAAACTTTAAAGATCTGGGAAATAGAGGAAGAAATGTGTTATAATAGAGACGAATGGAGGAAAGTTATAAAGCGAAATTGAAGAGAAATGATTGGTGCCGGAAAAATGTATGAACATTGTTAAAACCGGAAATATGTTATTATTATTATTATTATTATTATTATTATTATTATTATTATTATTATTATTATCATCATACAAATGCTTAAAAATCCAGTCTCTACTGAAAATATAAAAATCTTGTTGCAGTCCAAGTTTTTACAAAGGTTTTTATTTTGTTATAGGGTCTATGTCTGATACCAATCATTCAAACATGATACCGCCTATATTTGTGCAAATAGTAGGCTACCTGTGTTTTTTTGGGCCAAATTTTTCTTGTATTTTCAGAACTGATTTTATCTGATTATAGTATCTACTGCAATTAAAGTCTGTTCTCATACTGCGGTTCGAAGACGATGCAGTGTTTGCATAGGTAACTCATCCCGGATCCTATCTCTGGTGATGTTTTAGAAATTCGTAAATAAATATACTGTATATTAATGCAAACTGTTTTCCTTTTAGCTGTTATTGTTCCAGTTTTACATCTAAAACGAAAAATTGTTCGTGACCTGAAGGTGGATACAGTGTTTGTTTCTTGAATAGGGGGGTGACTAGGGTTCCTGTGGTTTTCGACGCCCTCCTAGTGAGGATATCCTTTTCTTTATGTATATCAGTAGAAATGAAATAAGGCATGGGTTCATTTTTCACTTCTGTGTTTGACAACTTGAAGAGGGTGGTTGTTTATTTTATCACTTGACCAGTCATGGACTCGTATAGATTATCATAAATTATTGTACACTTTATTTTGTGTATTGCCTGTTGAATAACTGTCTTCTAAGCCTGCTTTACACCATCATACCGAACGCCTCTGTGGTCTACATATATAACTTCCATCCCAGAGGCAATTTTCGAATCGAACAATTAAAAATTCGTCACATGAAAACAAATAAGGGAACTGTCAACTATTGCATGCCGAAACCTATCTTGAAATTACTCCCAGAGAAGCGTTGTGATGTACCAAGGTCGTGTCCAATATATATCTCCCTTTTTAACTGCAAGGCACTCAACTCGAACCCAGAATCCAACAATGGCAACCCACTGTACGGAACAGATGGAGTCCCTGCTTGAGTAAGAGCGGAGTGAAATGAGGCGAAACGCGGCGCACACGGCAGGTAGTAAGGGTTATGCAATCTACCAATTCAGAAGTTGTGTTACTTTCTTATAGTTTTAATGAGAGATGTGACGCTGGATTTTAGTGCCTTACAGTTATAGACGGCAGATATTTTTTTTATTTATTTTTTCTTCTCTGGAAGAAATTTCAAGGTAGGTTTCGATATGCAATGGTTGACAGTTCCTCACGAAGTCGAATTAATTGTCTCATTTTGGTGGTTTACAGAATGTAGGGCCTATCTCTTATGTTCAGCCCAGCTCGGGGAAACAAGAATGAAGTCCTCAACGACAGAAGGCGTGGGGATAAAACACAAGGAGGCAGCCCCTTCAAAGGACTAACCCTGCAGAACGTTAGTACCGTACTCAGGGACATTAAAAAATACTTACAAGCTCCAAAGAGATAGCCGGACTGTCCAACGGATAAACGTTTTGGAATTCAAGACCAAATTAAAGTAGCAACATGGAATGTTATAGGAATACCAAAGCAGCAAACAACCATTCACCAAGAGGAAGAAGAAGTTTGGAAAGACCAAAGAAAAGATAGAAAGAGCATCAATATGGAGCCGGTATAGGCTAGCAAAAAACTTAAACCGTGACGAAGAAGAAGAAGAAGAAGATCTCCTATGTTAAACTTGAGAAACTCAATTTCTGTTGCCAGCTTATTTAAAAGGTTGGATTGCGGTGAAAACAAACTATTCACACAGTAAACAACTATACACACCTCACAACCGAGAATTGACCACCTGATATACGAGTACAGAAATTTACAGTCTTGACGTGATCGACTCAAGGACAGATTTGGACTATCCGGAGAGACGTGGTCAGCAGCTAAACCGAGTCTTCTAAAATTCATTCATTCGTTTTGAGAATTTTCCTCATCATTGAGGGTTTTCTCCAACCAATCTTAGTAATTAACATGCATTTAAAAAATGCATAAATGACTACGGACTTACAGACTATCAGTTTGCAACACACATACACAGATTTCCCTTAATTAAAGTTCTACATCGTTCTCTGTCCTCTGTGTCTTCATCTGTTACACCAAATTTTCTCATTGAATTTTCAATGTTATTCTTCTAGGTTGTTCTTGGTCTTCCTTTTCTGCTCCTTCTTTCAATTTTCCATGCATAAACAGCCTTTGGTAGTATTTCATCCTGTATTCTTCTTATGTGTCCATACCATTTTAGCCTTTTTTGTTCAATCTCATCCATTATACTTCTTTCTGCGTTCATCCATTTTCTAATTTCTGTATTTTTATTTCTCTGTGTCTTCGTCTGTTACACCAAATTTCCTCATTGAATTTTGAATGTTATTCTTCCAGGTAGTTCTTGGTCTTCTTTTTTTGCTCCTTCTTTCAATTTTCCATGCATAGACAGCCATTGGTAGTCTTCCATTCTGTATTCTTTCTACGTGTCCATACCATTTTAGCCTTCTTTGTTCAATCTCATCCATTATACTTATTTCTGCATTCATCCATTTTCTAATTTCTGTATTTCTATTTGTTTTCCAATCGAGATTTTCTGGCAGCTCTTCTCCAAAAATCCAATTGAACTGCAGTTATCCTGTTGGCATGTTGTTGTGTCACTGTCCAAACTTCCGATCCATATAACATTATACTTTCTAGTATGGATTTATAAATTAGTTGTTTTGTTCCCTAAATTATGTTTTTACTCCATAGTATAGCGTCTCCGTAGTATAGGTCTTCTAATAAATAACTTAAAATCATTTACAGAACTCATAATAGAAACAGACTTCACTACTCTACAATGATACATCTCTATAGAAATACAAACATGAACATATGCTATATTCAGATGTCTGTAGAGTGCAGATAAATAAATGCAACAATTATTTACTAACTTTTAATAACAAAGAACAGCTGAAATCAAACTTTTAGTTAGAGCATCTGTTGTTGCATTTGTTTATCTCCACTCTATAAACATCCTGAATAGAGGTACACGATGTATGTAATAGTATTGTATAGGAGCATGCAGTATGAAATAAATAAAAAAATACATCTCAGATCTCATATGGGAAGCATTGTATCTTGAACAAAATTGATTGATGCGTTCCCGCCAACAATCTTCACGTCACGAGAATTGTGAATTAATTTTAGCTTGTATTAAATAAGATATACTGAGTTTAGTATTTCAGTTAAACAAATTTATATATTCCTGCTTCTTTCGAATTATTTAAAATAATTTGCGGAATTTCTTAATAATCATTGAAAACTCCCTCCATATTACACATATATGACATTCTAAATGGTAGCCCTAAATTGAGCATCATTATATGATATTTTACTTGCACGATAAAGATAAGAAATTCAACATACATAAAATATGATAGTAATGGAATGTATTTACTTTTTTCTAAAGAAAGGAAATACATTTTCATTTATTTTCTGCATGGGCCTTTTTGGCCGTACGTTCATATTCTGTTCCATAAATAAAAAAAAATAAACATACAATATATAAATAAATGCATACATCTCTACACACATACACTAATACATAAAAACATTTAAAAATGTATATGTGTAAGTCTACGTCTATAGTGAGCCCTACATAAACAATATTACACATCTATACTCATACATAAAAAGACCATGTGTACAGATATAAAAGATGAAAAAAATCTCACTTTTTACAATAATAATAATAATAATAATAATAATAATAATAATAATAATAATAATAATAATAATAATAATAATAGGTTGATAGATAAAGTACCTTGGTCGAAGGAGTGACAATCTTTCACCGTAAAAACACGTCAAGAAATTCGGGTCAAATGGTTCCCCATTCGGTTCTCCGGGCTGTGACTACTTTAGGGAACCCATGTCAAAGTAAGATAGATAGATCATCAGTTGATTAATGTATTTGACATTGTCCGATTCCTAATAGCCAATTTTGTCGGTCCAACCAATCCCCTGGTTGTAGATGTTTCTCCTTCATGTATTCCCTGACTCCAGGAATTTTTAGATCTTCCATTGCATAGTAATAATAATAATAATAATAATAATAATAATAATAATAATAATAATAATAATAATAATAATAATAATAATAATAATAATAACAATAATAATAATAATAGCATCATCATCATGAACAAAACCTTTTTATTCCATGTGACCTGTGACGGTAAACCTAACGAATATGGTCTTAATCTTTACATCGATGTTTTGCTCTTCCTTGGTTCCTATGTCCATAATAATAATAATAATAATAATAATAATAATAATAATAATAATAATAATAATAATAATAATAATAATAATAATAATAATAATAATAATAATAATAATAATAATAATAATAATAATAACAATAATAATCCGGTATCATGGCAGCTGCTGCCGTCTTCCGGAAACCAAACGCCATTCCTCTCTGTCCATCCATTGATCTTCTTCCAATCCTCTGATAGTCATATGCGCTTGTACACCTTCTATCCAAGTTTTCTTCGGTCTTCCTCTCTTCCTCCTTTCCATTGGGATCCATTCCATAACAATTTTAGGCAATCTTTGCTCTGACATTCTTCTGGCATGGCCATATCACTGTAATCTTTTCTTTTCTATGTCTATGATGCCCGGCCCCTCTTTACACCCATAATTTTCCTTATTTCTTCATTTCGCATTTTATTCATTCTAGATTTTTCAGCTGATCTTCTTAAAACATCCATTTCTATACTTAAAAAATAATAAAACTAGCTACAGAATTTAGAAAACACACACACACACACATGCATATATGCCTCCTACTCTTGCAGACAGCAAATGCACTAGCATTGTATAATACAAGTGAATATTGGATAAAATAACCATATTGAAGTTCTTATTTTCAATAATACATATTTCCTCATTGATCTCCAATTTTGCTATCCCTCAATTTCCTTCCATCCATCCATAGTAATTCTGCCCGAGGGCAGGTCCTTCACTTAAATCATAGCATTTTCATGCTATGCTTTGCAGTCTTACTAGGGAATTGTAGGTATGGTAGCTTCCCGTTGCTTTCCACACCGGTGGAGTATGATGATGATGATGATGATGATAATGATGGCCATATGATTTCGGGGACCGTTTGGGCCTTAAAGTTTTCCTGACATTTGTCTTACAGGTGAGGAAAACCCCCGATAAAACTCTCACCCAGAAGAACTGTCCCGAGCGGGGATCGAACCCGGGCCCGCTGCGTGACAAGGCAGCACGCTACATCGAGACCACAGCGGTTCAAAATGTTACATGTTTTCACTTCACTCTCGATCCATCCTAAAATATCCCTACACGCCAATCCCTCACGATCTGATCTGAGAAATATTTCTGGCAACTGTAACCTAAGTTGCTCTGCTCTGAAATAAAAAATAGTACTACACAAGGATGGAAGGAGATGTTTTACGTATTCGTTGAAAAATGTATGCCCCCGTCTAAAGACTCGGCATAATAACCGTTTAAACTCATACCTATAAACACTGCCTCCCATCATTGTATCATAATATACTATTATTTTACTAACATGTGGGTACTACATTTTATTCATATACAGACACAAGTCGTAATAAATGAAAATGATACGCGGGTAGTGTATTCTCCAGGCAGCTGTAGCATCTGCTTGTATTGCGGAGGAATAGATAGTTCTCTAGAGGGCCACATGCTCAGTGGCCAGATAGGGTATTTACCCCGCGGCGTTATGCTAACCGCACCACGTCCTCCTGACGAAGCTCCAGTAATTATACAATTGACGTCCACATACCTCCCTGTGGATCTCTGTCGCATGTCCCTGCATAGCCTACAGATCAAATTCTTACGAAAAAATAGCCTGAAGTAACATGGATAGATTTTAAGAATGAGTGGTGGTATTATATTTAACTACGTCCTTTATGGTCTATGGTTATAGTATATTACGATGCAAGGTTCGGAAGTGATATTTACAGAATCGAGGAAAATGTTTAAAAACCGAGCGATAAACAAGTGAGTAACGTTAACAGTCTGGGCAATGTTTATTAATTGATAGTACAGGAGACCGTGGGACATTATTATTGATAAAATGACCGTGAGAAATTGTTATTGATAAAATGACCGCAAGAACGTAATTATTAAAAATTAAAAATTAAAATTTATTGTTTTTTATTGTTTCAAATAAAGTTCAGTTCATTTAAAATGCAGCCATTTGTTTCGTATGATTATATTAACACTAACTTTTGTATTTTTTTTGTATAAACATTGTACATAGTGTACATAGAGGGCAGTGGTTTTACTTCCCGCACGTAAGTGTAAATGTAATATTACAGTATAGTTATTTAGGTTGGCAATCCCGAAATGTAGTAAGTTGAACTTTCAATCATGGTCGCCATTGCTGTAAGTACGACAAAACGCACTATCGCGCAAAAAATTCTTTGTTTACAGTAAATTAGATAGGATTGATGATCGGGACAAGAGGTACTATACCAGGATTCTTAGCTACATTTTGGAATTTCTTAGATTTGGACAGAGTGTACTTACTTACTTACTTACTCACTGGCACTATCGAACCCGTAGGTTCATGGCCGCACGGACATAAGCTCTCCATACATCCCTATCCTGAGCTAATGCTTTCCAATCATTCCCTGTATAATCTACTTCCCTCAAATCATAGTTAATGTTGTTCTCCCACCTCATTCTTGGTCTACCAACTGGGCGTTTTCCTTATGGCTTTCCTACAAGAAGTTTCCATGCACGTCTTTCATTCCCCATACGCGCAACATGTCCTGCCCATCGCAGTCTACGGGACTTAACTGTTCTTATTATATCTGGCTTCCTATAAAGACCATGTAGTTCATTGTTATGTAGTCTTCTCCATTCACCTGTCTGTTCATCTCTCTTTGGTCCAAAAATTTTCCTAAGAACTTTATTCTCAAATACTCTTAATCTCCTTTCCTCCCTTAAAGTAAGAGTCCATGTTTCACACCCATATAATATAACTGGTAGAATAATAGTTTTATATATTTTCAGCTTAACACTTTTTGAAAGGAGTTGGGACATCAAAAGTCTCTGCAATGCATAATAGCATGCATTTCCAGAATTAAGCCTATGTTTAATTTCTTTGTGCATCTCATTCCTATTTGTGATTATTGTTCCTAGGTATTTGAATTCAGCCAATTCCTCAAAATTTCCCTCATTTGTCATTAGCTGTACATTTCCATTATATAATGTATTTCTACGTGTGACCATATATTTAGTTTTTACTGATATTTACTTGCAGTCCTAATTTCTTAGTGTTACTCAATAGTGTGTGCGTGTTGGCCTTTAGTATCTCCTCGCTATCGGCCAGTAGTACTACATCATCAGCATAAACTAACAGCTTATTAATACCATTCAGTTGTAAGCCTTCCTCATTCTCTAAAGATTTAATGGCATGCTCTAGTACAAAATTAAATAGTAGAGGAGATAGTGCATCTCCATGCTTCAACCCATTCTGGATTTCAAAAGTGTCTGAAAACTGTTTGCCTACACGCACCCTACTCGTTGAGCCATTTAGACACATTCGTATAAGTCTAACTAACTTTTTAGGAATTCCGAACTCCAGCAGGATACTATATAACTTCTCCCTCTTAATTGAATCATATGCTTTTTTGAAGTCTACATATAGTTGATGTACAGTACCATTATATTCCCATTTCTTTTCTAAAATCTGTCTTATACTAAAATCTGATCTGTTGTAGACCTGTTTCTTCTTCTAAATGCACATTGATGATCTCCTAGAATGTCATCAATATAGGGAGTAAGTCTGCTTACTAATATATTTGTTAGAATTTTGTATGAAGTTGAAAGTAATGAGATGCCCCTATAGTTGTTGCAATCAGTTTTATCTCCTTTCTTATAAATTGGTACGATAATTGATTCCTTCCATTCATCTGGAAGAGCTTCTTTTTCCCAAATCATACTAAGCAACCAGCGTATCTTGTCCATCAATTTTTCTCCCCCTGATTTTATCAGTTCTGCTGGGATCTCATCTGAACCTGATGCTTTATACATCTTCAATTTTTCAATTGCCATTTCAACCTCTAATGCACTTGGCTCTGCGACTAGCATTTCTGCTGTCTGTAACTTATCCTCCTCAATGTCCTGTTCTGTATGTACATTTAATAGCTGATTAAAATAACTTTTCCATCTATTTAATATACTCTTGGAATCTGCAATCATATCCCCATTTTCATTCCGAATTATGTTTGTTCTAGCCTGAAACCCTTTCTTCTCTATACTAATTCCCTGATATAATTCTCTAATGTTCCTATTTTTTGCATTCATTTCAAGATCATTAATCTTCTCTCTCAAATATTCCCTCTTCTTACTCTTTAGTAACTTGGTGGTTTCCCGTCTAACACTACCCAATTGCTCTAAATTTACCTCATTTGGCTCGTGTAACCATTTCATTTTTGCTAGCTTTCTTTTCTTTACAATGTCGGCACATTCCTCATCAACCATTTCTTGTTTTGCCTCTTTTTAAACAACCAATGCTTTCTGATGCTGACAATTAATAGTATCTCTTATAGCCTCCCATTCTTTATTTATATCAGTTTCTTCTTCGTTTGCCACATTGTCATCTGAAGATTCCAGTACTTCAAATCTATTAGCAATTTTGATTTGGTATTCTTGCCGCATTTCATCATTTTTCAAGTTTTTTAATTCATATTTTACAGAATCATCTTTAGCGTTTGTTCCTCTCATAAGCGATAGCCGTTGTCTGATTTGATGATCTGAATTGCAGTCTGTCCCTCTAACTGATCTAATATCAATGATGCTACTGTGCCAGCGTTTATCCACTAATACATGATCTATCTGGTTCCGAGTTTCTCCATCTGGGGACGTCCAGGTGTATTTATGAATATCCTTATGCTGAAATGTTGTGCTCTTAACAATGAGATTCTTTGATGTGGCAAATGTGACTAATCTAACCCCGTTGTCGTTACTATCTTCATGAAGACTGAATTTGCCTATTGTTGGTTTGAATATATCTTCCCGCCCCACTTTTGCATTTAAATCTCCTAAGACAATTTTCATATGATATCGTGAAAGGCTATCAAATAAGCATTCTAATTCTTCATAGAACTCATCCTTGATCTTGTCATCTTTATCTTCTGTGGGGGCATGTACATTTACAATAATAAAATCATGTCGTTTACCCTTTAGAATTATGTATGATATCCTATCACTAACAAACTTAATATCTCGGATAGCGGATAGGATCCTCCTTCTGACTAAAAAACCTGTTCCAAATGCAGGTCTTTCTGCACCCCCATAGTATAATGCAAAGCTTCCTGATTCCTGACTACCTTCTCCTGGCCACCTAACTTCCTGTAAAGCAACTATATCCAAGGGCGATTTATCCAATTCCCGCGTTAATATCTCTAGTGCCCCGCTATTGTATAAAGTCCTAACATTCCATGTTCCTAGGAACATGTCCCTGTGTTTGAGCCTTTGGCATGGGTTCCCTGAGTGTATCATTCTAAAATTGCTTTCGCTGCCATTATGGGATCAATTTAAATTTTAAGAAATCATCTTTACAAAATTTCTACTTTATTTCTATTTTATAGAATATACTTCAATTGCACTTTGAAAATGTTTAATGTATTTACAAAATGTATTTCATCAATTTCGAAAATTAATTGTCTGTATCACTTTGTCCTTGTGGCAATCCTCTAATGAGGAATGTTTTAAATAATAATAATAATAATAATAATAATAATAATAATAATAATAATAATAATAATAATAATAATAATAATAATAATAATAATAATAATAATAATAATAATAACGATAATAATAATAATTGAGAGAGAGCAAAATTTGGATTCAATTAAGAAATTTGTACTATTGATAAAACCAATAATCTCAGTGGTCTAAGGGTTACGTTTCTTGCCTGTAGTCCAGGAGGTCGCTGGTTCAAACCTAGCCAAAGACGGTGGATTTTTTTAGAATGGAAAAATTCAAGGGTTATGACCCGAGTCTGTGAAGATTCTGAGGCTCATAAAAGAACCTCGATGCCTAATATTTCAGTATTACACACCAACCCTGGATGGGTGAAGGCTTCCTTCAGAATTTTTCTCCAGGCTTCTCTATCTTTTGAAACCGTCCACCAGTTCTAGAGTTTTGACATCCTGTAGTAGTCCCTCCATCCACCCATCTCAAATTTGATCTTCCAATTACCCGTCATCCTTCTGGCTTACCATCTATAATTCTTCAAACTACTACTTTTGGTCATCCTCCGCATAAGTCCTGCCCATGTTAGTACGTTTACTTTAACGTCTGAAATGATATCTGATAATAATTTATACAACTCATATAATTCTGTTATATCTCATTCGCCATTCTCAATTTTCCAAAATAGGTCCACATATATATATATATATATATATATATATATATATATTCTTCTAAGAATATTTTTTCAAAAACAGCCAACCGATATTTGTCATGTTCAGTCAGAACCCAGATTTGCCCCCATAAATTATCACTAGTTTAATTAGTGTTTTTACGATCTGGTTTCTGTTCACTTGTCAAGTATTTTGATTTCAAATACTTTATTATTGCAAAATTAAAATTTATTGGCATATTGTATTATTTTATTTATTTCTTCCTGAACAAGCCTTATATATATATATATATATATATAAATTCTCTTTAATTTGCTTACTTTTTATAGTAGCTACTAGAGGGCAGTGGACCGAATTCCCGCTACCTCTCGTAATAGAGTATATATATATATATATATATATATATATATAAATAAAAATGTTTGTGAGAGGATTGCTTGGATAGCGTAAGTGGCAACGCTCTGTAGTATGAATTCAGAGGTCCGGGTTCAAATCCCCGTCCAAGCATTTATTTTTCTTTTTATGTCAAGTATATATGACGTGAAATGAAAAAAAAAAATCCTGAGTCGGGATTTGAACCCGAGTCTCTAAACTCTGTACGTTTAGTGCTCTAATCATCTGAGTCACTCAGGTATCTAACACAAACATTTATTTTTCCTTATATATGTAGTATTCTCAATTTACACGAGAGGTAGCGGAAATCGTTCCAACTGCCATCTTCTGACCACCATAACAGGTAAGCAAATTTTTAAAGAGAGTATTTACTTTATAGCAGTAACACTTGTATATTTAAATGTTATAACTATATATATATATTGCAAGATAAATCTTTATGGCCTTAGCTCTGATATAATAAATACATTATTATTATTATTATTATTATTATTATTATTATTATTATTATTATTATTATTATTATTATTATTATTATTTTAAATTATGTAACTCTACTGATTCCAAACATTAGCACTTGCTCATTTGGATGAGTACAAAAAATTATTTCCAAAATTACAAAAGTGTTGTTTATTTAAAACTGAATGTTAATATATATAATCATATTCACTACATAGGCACTTTATTGATGCTGGGCATAATGAAGCACATTTGTATTAATCTGCTTGTTGAAAGGTCAAAGGTGTTTAACTACAGACCCTGTATGATCCCTGAGGAAAGCAAAGAGCACGCAAGGAAACTGACGTATGGAAGCTCTAAGTTAACATCATGGTCTTCATTATTAACACATTCCCAAGATATCCCTACTTGATATCAACACGTAATATCATGATAAAGTTTGACAAATATATTCATTAGAGATGGGTGGGGCCACGTGTCAGCTGAGAATTGTAATAGCTGTTATTGCATGAGGAAGAATGATTGACAGCATATGGAGTATATTTCTACTCAACAATTGCTTTTGTTGTTATCTGAATCTTACAATTTGCTACAGAATGTTGGCATCATTCTTATGTTGCATTTGGGAGTATATTTGAGCATTGGAAGCAAATGAGAGCCGGTTAGAAGGAGGAACGTTTATCACATACATGGTGTTCCAAAATGATGCACGGGATTTTAAAGTTATTTAATTTCCCGTACATGATATATATATAAGAACAAACGTTACATGAGATTAAAGAAAAACTCTTCGAGTTTTCATAACATGTTCGATGTGAACACCTTTCGTCACAAGGCACACATCTAGCCGACAGTCTAATTCTTCCCAAATCTTGGTCAGCATATTTGGAGTAATGGATTTAACAACAGCAACAATCTTTCTTCTCAAGTCTGGAAGGTCGACCGGAAGTGGTGGTACGTACACACGGTCCTTCACAAGGTGTGAGATCGGGACACCGTGGAGTGTATTGGAATGAATCATATCATCCGGACCGACGCGTCATTTGGTGTTCGTGGACGTCCTGGACTTTTCCTTTTACATATACATCTAGTTGTTTCTAACTGTTTATACCATCGATGGATAATTTTATCTGTCGGAGGATCAATTCCAAATTGCCGTCGGAAAGCTCGCTGTACTGCAACAATGGAACCAGACCTCGCAAATTGCAACACAATTATTCCGTACATGAATCGCCATTTTCACAAATTTAAGACTGACGACATAATAATGACAAGAAACAAATTACTGCATACAGGATATGAAACTTTCATAGTTTTTCTTTCATTATAGCAAATAATCGCACATCCAATTTCGTTTGTAAAGCTATACCAACTACTTAAACCCCCGTCCATCATTTTGGAACACAATGTATTTAATTCTCGCACACCACGTAATTTTTAATAATGTATAAATTATGTTGTAAATTTTGAGATATATCATTGTAGCAGTTGACCCTGGATTTGTCTCACGTAGTTTTGGCGTAAATAATCACACACTAATGATCGTGCAATATTTAACAATCACTTTATTTCATCCAACAAACTGCCGGTAACAGTTTAAGGTATTAAAAACAAAACAAAATTGCTACCTGGTAAATCAGTCGACCTGAACTAAATTATTAAACTTCATCAAGTCAGATAATAATTTTCGATTTAATACCTCATTACCTAACCTCAACGGTGCTTTAAATGAATTTTAAAGTGTCGACAGTAACAGTTTGTTTACAATTTGAACTAATAATATTGATTTAAAGTTTATCTCGTACACAATTATTTTACAGTCTGATGAGTACACTCGCTACGATTTGTCCTCTCTTCACGCTTCGCTTGTCGCTGCCAAAGCACGATGGCTGCTTCCTGCCTCGCCATAGATTATATAGGCGGGGAGGAACTTTCCAGGCTTATGGTCGGGATACATTCAAACATGGAAGTTTCTTGCCACCGAACTCTCCCGAAGGGGGAAGTAGAGGTACGTAGGGATCTCTGGAGTGAGGGCCCAGACATTTCGATGGTCTGCGCGGGTTTTTCTACTCGCGAATCTATTCCCACCAATGCAAGACTAATATTCTCGCTTTCGTCCGCGAAATTCAAACGTCGTTATTATGACGCGTCACAGTATTATGTTGTATTATTTTGCTTGGACCCTATGTAGATTCATTATTGTTTTATTTGAAATTAAGATTTATTTATTTTGTATTTATTTTGGTTCGTGGAACATTATCTCGATAGCGTTATAATAAATTATTGTATTTGTATTGAAAAGGTGTTTTTCTCTTTATCTTTAAATTATTTATTATTTTTTACTCTGTTATTCTTAGTAAGATACTTGAAATAATACGCAGTCGAATGAGATAAGTTCTTTTTTGTAAGAGATATAACACTAATTAAAATTCCATAGTTTTAGTCCTTTTAATACCCTTTTGTCGACTGCGGTGGACTGGTGATTATGCTCCTTGCCTCTGGTTCCGAGAGTCGCGGTTTATAACCCGGCCGGGGTCGATGGAATTGTTTTAGGATAGAAAAATCCAAGGAGCAAGTCTTTCGGGAGAGAGTTTAAGCCCTGGCTCCCTAGTATGAAGATTTTCAGGCTCCTAAAATATTCTTAAGCACGAATAAAGAGGCCTCTAAGCAAAATTTGCCGAACTCCTTCCTAGTAATACTTTTGTAGCCTAGTAGATGTCTCATTGGATCGGCATGTTGGCCGCATACCATTCATAACATCTATAGGGAAATAAGAGTAACTAAATTGATTTGGTTTAGTGACTCCTAACTAAGGAGAGGAAGAGTCCAACATTGGACTGTTACGCCAGTGTAGATATAGATACTCCTTTTAGTGAAATTGTAGTCGTAATAATGTTGAATATTTTTTGAGAGTCCTTTTTTAAAATCAAGGATGATTATCATTATTATAATCATTAACTAACTCATTGGGATTATAGAATTCGGAGTTTCATGGCCGCGCAGGGAAATAAGGTCTCCATACATCCCAATCCTGAGCTAATGTTTTCCAACTATCCCTATATAATTCACCTTCCTCAATCACGTTAATGTTGTTCTCGCAGTTCATCTTGGCCTACCTATTGGGCGCTTCTCCTTTGGTTTTCCTACAAAAAGTTTCCTATGCATCTATTTAATTCCCCATTCGTGCCACATGTCTTTTCATTGCAGTCTACAGAGATTTAACTTTTCTTATTACAAGTGTTTCGCATAAATGTCACGTAGCTCACTGTTATGTGTTCTTTTCCATTCACCTGTCCGTTCGTCTGTCTTTAGTTCAAAATTTTTCGAGAGAACTTTATTCTCAAATACTCATAATGCAATATTTTCTCGTCTCATAAAGGAAGAGACTATGTTTCGGATCCTTGTAATATAACTGGAAGAATAACAGGTTTATATTACTTTTGGTTTGACTTTTTTTAAAAGAGAAATTATATCAACAGTCCTTGTAATCGGTAATAGAATGTGTTTCCAGATTTGAACCTATCTTAATTTCTTTCTATATCTAATTCCTATTTGTAATTATTGTTCCTAGTTAACCAGTTGGTAGACTATACATGAGGTTGGAGAATAACATTGAGGTAAGTAGATTATACAGGGAATGATAGGAAAACATTATCTCAGGATAGGGATGTATGGAGAGCTTATGTCCGCGCGGCCGTGAACCTACGTGTTCGATAGTGCTAGTAAGTTTACTTGGTTAGTTATTTAATTTCAGTCACTTCTTCAAAATTTGTCTCATTTTTCATTAAATATCCATTTTCATTATATAACGCGTTTCTACGTGTTACTATATCTAATTAAGTAAATTATAGTCACAGAACTAAGATAGTAAAAATGTAGTTACTAAGTTTGTTGAACAGTTTGATATGTAATAAGCACTTATGAAATTCACGTTAATGATTTTACAGGAAACTTTAAGTTGTTTCTGTACTTTACTTACATTTTGTATTACATGTCTAATGCACGTATTCCAAGTACAAAAGTTGTCCATTTGAAGCAGCAAGTATTTCAAATGATTCGTTATAATACCTCGGGCTATGGCAATTCATCCATGTCCGTGGTTTGGACGCATCTGCATTGCTCACTTTCCCAAATGCCCTCCAACAAAATCAAGTAAAGCAAGTGTAAAAAGTTTTACGTACTTCATCTACCTAGTACCCAGTATACCTCCAGGCAATATTATATAAAGTAGAAGTCTTAACACTCCTTACTGCTAAACGTTGTAATGAATACAATTATACATGTTTATATTTAATACAAGTGGTTATATGTGCAAGTACAATCTACAACACATCGACCCAAATTACACAATTCCCCGGCTCAAATTACACGTCTCGGCCCAAATTACATGTTTTATATAAAGATAATTTTTAAATAATTTCTGGACATTATTGTAAGGTATAGTTATCAAAACAGTTCATCATGTATAAAATGTACAGCATTTGAAATATATTTAAATGAGTTGAAACAATTTTAACTTAAGTGGCCAAAATTACACGGACGTCCCCTACTTCTTATGATTAGTTGAATAAATAAAATGAAAAATAATAATAAATGTATATCGTAATTATTTTAAGATTCCCCGTGCTGATTACCCGGTGTTTTCTGGGAATCTACTTATCTCGATATTCTTGGCATAAATGTGCTAAAAGACAAAATTCGTTATGTGCTGCTATGCTTGCACAGGAATCTACGTACTTGTCTCGATCTTCTTGGCATCAATGAAAGACAAAAATGGTTATTGTGAGTTATCTGTAAGAGATAAACATAAATATGCTGTCGCTGACTTTTTTGTTAGCCATTTAAGCGTCCAAAGAGCTACTTTTTTCACGTTTTCCACTACAAAGGGCGATTTTTAAGGGTGTAGGAGTTGAGTATCACAACTCTCTTACAGCCTATGTTCATCGCGAGAATCTCCTGAACATTTTGCAAAAAGCCCCATCACAATCGGATCAACGGTATGGCCGCGCATAAAGTACGAACAAACATAGAAACAAACAAACAAACATTCATTTTTATATATTAGATGGTTTTATAAATGGTATTCCCTGATAGTAGTTAATAATAACAATAACAAGAATTAATCGTTATCTGAGTCAAAAATTAATTTATTCAAGTTGACGTTTCAATCCCCTTGTGTGAGATCATTTTCAAGATATTTGACATCCATCCAATTATGCCCGAGGGCAGGTCTTTCACTGCAATGATAGCATTTTCATACTATGATTTGCAGCTTTACTATGGAATTGTAGGTGCGGTAGCTTCCCGTTGTTTTCCACACCGGTGAAGGATGATGACAATAATGATAAGGATGATGATGATGGTCGGATGATTTTCGGGGACAATTGGGCCCTAAGCTTCCTGACATTTGTCTTACAGGTGAGGAGAAAACCCGAAAAATAATTCACCCAAGAGCCTGTCCCGACCGGGAATCGAACGCGGGCCCGCTGCGTGATAAGGCAGCACGCTTCCTCGAGACACTAGATAAATAATTAAATAAAATAAATAAGTAACCTTAGTTTGTTGATGATGAAATAATTTGTATGTGCAAAACATTTGCTTACTTGAATGATTATTTGTTTTGTGGTGGTGCACTTGTCACTCTGTATAATTACTGCATTACTATCCACGTAACATATAATACATTTAATTTTCTTTTTATTTCAGGTATGTGTTTTCTAATTGGATCTTACAAGATGCTGCTATGCACATGGTATGTTTTCATTATATAAAAATATTACATATTATGTATCTCCATTGTAAACTTTTAAATGCATATTTTTTATTTGGAATCTTGATCATCCTGTACTTCGACAATTTATATCTTATGTACGGTGACGCTGTCCTTAATAGGTATATAAGCATTGCCTTACTCGACTTATTGGAAAGCATGTTCTGCTTTGCGCTTCATTACACTTCTACGAGACAGAAATTCGGTTACCTGACAAATAAAAGAATGCATTTAGGACCATCTCGACATACTTAAAGAGTTTTACAATATGTAAATTGTAGTTTGTATAGTAAAAAAATGTTATTTACAAACGAATTTTAAATTATCAGATCTATTTTATTTTTTAGCATATAGTATAATAATTTGATCGTGTAAATTTTTATAACAGGAAAGGGCGCTAATAGTCTTTGATTTTTAGGCGCCCAAAAATCATTAATTACCTTAGTGACCCTGGATGCTTACTGATGATGACAAATTGAGTTAACCCCAGGACCAAGGTTCCACCAGAACGTTTAGGCCTGTTTAAAAATCGTGACTCTGTCATGACTTGAATTCGCGACTTTCCGTCTTATAGCCTCCACTTTTAATACCGTTTATAGTGAGTATTGAAACAATTAGAAACATAATTAGATTGTTACAACATCCCATTCAATAAAATAAACTAATTCATTTATACAGCAAAACCTGTCTTAGCCGGAAGCTCTAAAAGAAGGAAATCTGTAGAGACGGGAAAAAAAAATCTCCAGAACGGTACGATTTTATATGTAAAATCGTCCTGTATAAGCAGGAAACCTTCATAACGCGGAAACGGAATGGTTTATATTAGCTAATTTTTACCTCAGTAAGAGGGAAAATTATTCTTTAATTACGTTCTAATTACAGTCTTAATGACCACACGTGAAAATTCTGCATATGGCGCTTCTGCATTATATCGTTTTACAGTCTTGTGTAGCTATTGTATTGCGGGGATACACTTGCTTATGTGACTGTCCTTATGTCCTGTGACTGAAACTAGGCAGATTACCTTACTACAGCTATGGAGGAAGTGAAATTAACTAAAAATGTGAGAAATCTCGTTTGTACTTTTTATTCAGTGTATTTGTGGTGGAGATACTGTAGTACTCTAAATAATTTGTTTGTAATTTGGGAACCCTTTATAAGAAGGAAAACTGCCTACGACGGAAATATATTTAGGAACCGTCGTGTTCCTTCATAGACAGGTTTTACTGTAATACAATATTTCATTCATAGTGTTCTGCTCAAGAGCAGGTCTTTCACTGCAAACTCAGCATTCTCTGTAATAAAATAAATACTCAAAAAAGTATTGCCTGAACCAACTGTGCTACGGCTTGTACTAATGCAGAAGTGGAGAGAGAAAAACTGTTTTAGACGACATTTCTAAGCATCTTTCTGAAAAAGCATACACTGGTGCAGGAGTAGAAGAAAAAAAAATAGATGACATTTCTAACCTTCGTTCTGAAAAGCCTTATTTCAAAAAAGTACGTAAGTAACAAAAAATCTTGTTTAACCCTAAAATGTTCAATGTATCATATTACATTAATTGTTTTAATTTATTTCATATATTTGATAAAACATTCGAAACACTAACGAGTAGAAATTACTTAAATTTGGTTCGAATTAAACAATATCCGGTCATACATTTAAGTTTTGCATGATTTTGTTTTCACTGCGTTCCGACACATTTAAATAACTTGCAGGATAAATTAGTGTTTCGCCAATTTATGGGTTAAAGTAAAATTCCCTGTTTTGATGCATTTTCTTATCATATTTTTTTTATGTAATTTTGACCTGATTATATCAAAGAAAATACAAAACTAGCTACACTAAACTACGCAGTGGAAGTTATTCAACTCGATATTATTATTATTATTAAAACATAACTTCCATGAAAAATTCCCTTGCTCATATTTCTTGTTCTTCTTCTAGTAGGCCACTACAACTTCAGTGAAGTTTTGGCCTCCTCAACTATTTTTTCCATTCAGATCTATTCTGGATAGAGACTGGTCAATTGTTAATTTTCATTTATCTTATATATTTCATGATGACAATCCTGCCATCTGTTTTTTTGGGCGTCTAACTGTTTTGGTGCATATTGGTTACCATTCTTTTTACAACTTGTCTTCTTGCATTCTATTCACATGTCCAAATCATGCTATATTTTTATTTTGTATTAAATTATCTCCATATATATATATATATATATATATATATATATATATATATATATAGGCAACAAATACTAAACACGGAGATTAATAACGATTAGGTTGCATTTACCTAGTACAAACTCCAATATAGCATTCTCATTAGCATGTAACAAAAGATAATAACATTGATATGCAACGTGAATTTGAATCCTGTGTTTTATCATGAAGCCATTTTGCTCGTATATTTATAAAGATTTTATATAAAAATATCGTCGTGTGCATTCAATTGTATTTGGCTAATGATTCGGTGGACTAGTGATTATGCTCTTTGTCTCTGGTCCCGAGGGTCGCGGGTTCAAACCCGGTCGGGGTCGATGGGTTATTTTGGGATGGAAAGATTCAAGGAGCAAGTCCTCCAGGAGGGACTTTAAGCCGTGGGTCCCGAGTCTGAAAATTTTCAGGCTCGTGGGGGGTCCTTGAACCTGAATGAAAAGGCCTCTAAGCAAATTTACCGAATTTTCCCGTCCTTGTACTACCTTGATTTCCTAGATGTCAGTATGAGGCGGAACGCTGACCACGGACCACTCAAATGACATCTATATGAAAACAAGTGTTACTAAATTAGTATGGTTTAATTTCTCCCCTGTAGAGAGAAAGAGAGAGAGAGAGAGAGAGAGAGAGAGAGCCTAAATCTCGTTGAGAGACACAAGGGCTTACGACTACTACGACATTTTTCAAAGAAGTTGGGATAGCAAGAGTCCGTGTAATATGTAAAAATATACATGTATATTTTAAATAATTTAGTCTGAATTATTTTTTAATAATTAAATATGGATACTTCGTGAAGTTCCGATTTCATGGAACCCGTCCCACCGACGCAAAAAAAAAAAAAAACTGTAATTGGGAAACATTATTATTTCTAAGAAAAATAAATAAAACCAATATCGGATATCCTACATTGAAAGTAATTCACTGGACTGAAATATAATATTAAAAAGAGAATTGCAATATTTCTCACTCCTGTTTCAGCATCATAACAGTATAGGATTGTTTCATAATCAATATATCGGGAAATGTAATTAAGTTAACTTTTTCGTTTTTTCATTATCTTGTTTTGAAATACTATATCGTTTTCAAAACTTAATTAGTGTACGTTCCTATTACATTCCTTCCTGTTCATAAAATATGACAAGCCATCAACACAACAGTCTGTAATTAAATGTAGAATAATGATACTTATTCATTTTGTTACTAAAGGTTTAATTTGCGTGAAAAGAGCTATCAACGCTACTGTTAATTATCCTTATGATTAAGTCACTTTGGGTCGCCATCAGTGTGAAACTCATTAATCTTGCTAATAATTACAGTCTTGAGTGTTTCAAAGATCACTGTTTTTTATCAAACGCTAGCTTTGTAGTTCATTCCGCAAAATACTTTGTTTTCATTTTCCTTTTATTTTGAGACGTTTAAACAACTTTGATCATATCGTGTCTAGTATATTTGGCTGCATACCAGTAGGCTGTGTATGGTTATTGTTGAATGTGTTCAGCAGTGGCGGCTCGTGACAAAATTTGATAGATATTAATATGAGTGTTTGTAATGCCACCCACTGCTCTTTTCGTGGTTTGAGTTCTGCGCTAGTATTCCGTTGTATTGGGATAAAATCGTTGGCTTGTGTGCAGTGGGCTCGGGTTCGATTCCCATTCAGAACGAATTTCCTGTGTGAGATTCTTTTTCGGGGCTTTGCTGCTGTCATAAGACATATTTCATAAAACAAATTGAAAAGAAAATTATTAACAGAAACATCTCAGTAATATTACGTTTTAACAACTAGTAATTTGTATTATATATATAGCGAAACATGGTATCTTACTTTAAGGGAGGAAAGGAGATTACGAGTATTTGAGAATAAAGTTCTTAGAAAAAATTTTGGACCAAAGAGAGATGAACAGACAGGTGAATGGAGAAGACTGCATGACAGTGGATTACATGATCTTTATAGGAAGCCAGATATAATAAGAACAGTTAAGTCTCGTAGACTGCGATGGACAGGACATGTGACACGAATGGGGAATGAAAGACGTGCATGGAAGCTTCTTGTAGGAAAATCAGAAGGATAACGCCCAGTTGGTAGACGAAGAATTAGATGGGAGAATAACATTAACTATGATTTGAGGGAAGTAGATTATACAGGCGATAATTAGAAAAAATGGCTCAGGATAAGTATATATGGAGAGCTTATGTCCACACGGCCATGAACCTACGGGTTCGATAGTGCCAATGAGGTAGTTTATTTATATATATATATATATATATATATATATATATATATATATATATATAAAGCGATAGATTAATACATTGCAATGTATTACTTTCTTTGTATTTGTTTTCTTGTGTAGTAGATTCGAGATGTTCCTCCTTTGTGTATATTTCTTTCATTAGTTTTAATTGTATTTTTCTTTTGTTTCATTGTATTGTTAGACATTATTTTCATTGTTGTTATGTTTGACCAGATAATTAATTATTCAGTATGTAATATTTTTTTTAATTTAAATGTAACATATGTTTGTCCCTCTGAGTGGAAGAGAAGGCCACATGGCCTGAACTCCACCAGGCTAAATAAATAAATTAGTCATATTGATTCGAGTAAGGGAAGAAATCGACTAAATATTTTTTTAGGCATAAGGTGTGTACATAATATTTTTAGGTAAATAATTTTGGATACATTTTTCTTTTTGTATAAATAGAATTCTTATATAATATCAGCGAACTGATAATATTTTCTCGTGAAAGGTGGAATATTTTTTCGGACAACTGTGTATTTATATGAGTGGTGTTTGAAACATAGAAGAATAAGTGTTGTTTAGCCATATTTATATATATTTAAATTATCTATGAACAAAGACATGACTGTTGTGAAACAATGTGGGACTTGTTCTTTCTGAGAGCCACGTTGAGTCTCCATGATGTTTTATCGTGGCATCTGCATTTAATGTCCAACTGATATAATATTATAATTTATTAAATTTGTTTTGTTTAATTTTGAGTCTAAAACAATTTTCATAGGTATTTTTAATTTAATAATTTGTAAAAAAAAATGTATATTTTCCCATTGTAGAAATAAATTATACAATCGAAATGGACAGTTAACGACAAATAAGGGAAATTTTGAAAAAAGGCTGAATTCAACCACCTAGGAACAATAATTACAAACACGAATGAGGAGCATAAATGAATTAAAATAGGTAAACTCTGGAAATATATCCAACTATGCATTACAGCGATTCTTGTTGTCTCAAATTCTCAAAATACTTTAAACTAGGGGAAAAAATGAAACTATTATTCTCCCAGTTATATTATATGGATGCGAAACACGGACTCTTACTGTAAGGGAGGTGACGATATTACGATTATTTAAGAATAAAGCTCTAAGGATTTTTTTTACGAAAGGGAGATGGACAGGCGAATGGAGAAGACTTGATAATAGTGAACTACGTGATCTTTATGGGAAACCATATATAAGAAGAGTTAAGTCTCGTAGATTACGATGGCCTGGACATGTGGAACGAATGGAGAATGAAAGTGGGCATGGAAGCTCATTGTAAGAAAACCAGAGGGAAAACAGCCAGTAGGCAGAGCAAGAAAGAGGCGGGAGAATTATATTTACTATTATTTGAGAAGTAAGTAGATTATATAGGAGATGAATGGAAAAATCTCAGGATAGGGATGTATGGAGAGCTTATGTCCACGTGGCCATGAACCTACGGGTTTGATAGTGTCAGTGAGTTAGTTACATTTCACTTATCTTCTACCAAAGATGGACTTCGGATGTTAATCTTTTTTTATTTTCAATCGGAGGTGACTAGCACCATTCCACTTACTGCGTATTGTTACCCAATGGGCGACTTATGCGGCTAAATTTCTTTATGGCTATCAATATGGGGTTCATGACTTATGTTAAACCTAGCCATAGTAGGAAGATGTTTTCTCTCTAGAATACCATGTGGATAATGTAAGGTTCCTCAATATTTAACCTATGGAACGTAGGTTAAATATTTTGTGCATGAAGAGGAATTTCTCCATAGTAGATAAACTAGCCACTAAGGGCTGAATATCTTGGAGAAACTCCTCCACATGTGTACTTAATTGTATCGCCGGTATAGTGCGATCTTGAACATTGTTGTTCACATTTGTTTGTGAAGAAGTACCAGGTTTGGTTGCTTGGGAAAAGGTAACATGAGGATTGACTTTCACCGAAGTGAAAGTCTTGGGTTGTAGGGATGGTAATTGGTTAACTTTAGGTTTCTTGGCTTGTTCATACTTTTCCAGCGCTGCCTGGAAAGCTGGACAGCCACGGTATGAAGCAGGGTGACCAGACGCCCCGCAATTTACACACTTTAGTAAATTAGGGTTTCTCTGTGCAGAGGCCTTAATGGGGCAGTCCTTATGCCCATGGGCCTCGGCACAGATTACGCATCGTGGCGTCCGGCTACACGCAGGAAATGTGTGGTTGAATGACTGGCACTTATTAAAACATTGTTTAAGACCCGCCCTTGGTATGTATGCTTCTACGGCCACAAAATAATAACATAGCCTTTTAAGATCATAAATTTTGAAAGCCTCTGCTGTTCGCTTTAGTTCCAAAATGAAAACCGGTAGGGGTTTTCCAAATTTTCTTTTTTCGCAATAATTTTCGTTACTTTTTGAAGAGGAAATCCCAAGGACCTGATCTCCTCTTCAATTTCTTCAATTTGGATATTTGGTGGTAGACGTTTCAGTGCTACCTCCAATGGAGTGTCCTTTAAGATTTGATACGTATAGTATTCCTTATGTAAGGAATCAAAATACGTTTTCATGATCTGAAAGTCTTCCATTGAAGCTGCGTAATAACGCAGACCTTCAGAAATATTTACTACTCGGAGATCTCCATTAATGAGTGCTCTTAATTCCTTGTTCATGCGAAACAGATCCGTATGCCCACTAACAGTAATGGGTGGCGGTCTCTGTTTCGCGGAGCCAATATTTCTGATAGGTGTAATTTTGTTAGTGGTCGTAGAAGGACCGGCGATAGAAGTAGGTGGTGGAACCTCTTGTGACGAAGTTCCAGCAATTGGTTCTATCATGTCAGTTAAAACTGAAAATCTGTTGGCAGTCTCAACCACTGGAACTACAGCAGGAGACTTTGCCTCGACCTGTTTAGACCGACTTTCATGTTTTCTACTTGATTTGATATCATTTGATTTTAAAACTTTTTTAGTTCCTTTGCTTTTACTTTTATTTCGTCTTTTCTTACTAATTTTGACCTCTTAAAGAGTTGGTTGAGTCTTTAGAAATTGAGATGGATTTGGATTCTCTCTGCCGTCCAAGTTAGCAGAGCTACTCGGAGTAGCAGGAGAGAATTCCGCTTCCACGCCAGATTCTGGAAAAATTGGATCATCTAAGGTAAGAAGGATCATTGATTGGAGTTCAACCGAATCAGCCTTCAACTCCTTCAATGTGGCATTAAATAGGCCTTGTTATACACTATATGTTTTGAACAATTTTGTTAAATTTTTCGAAACACGTCGATGCAAAGTCACCAACTGCCTCGGATTTATAGCACGCTTTGAAGGTGGCAAGATAATTAGTAATTATCAAAAATGCTCCACGAATATGGTGGATGATATCTTTAAATTTTGGATTTTCCTCACATTTATTTTTAGCACTGTATTTCTGAAAATTTTGAGCTGCCTCTTCCCAGCGTGCGAAAGCCCCGGGATCCTCACTTTCACTATCCATTGGATCATCTATATTTAAAATATGAGCCATTGCTTGGCAAGCCAAGACTTAGTTCACTGATATATTAAATTTTCAGAAACCACTTACCACTTAGGCAGGTTTACACTACACAATTTTTGTGAATAAATCACAACACCACACTGTTAGCCACTTTACACAAAGAAATTATATATAGAAAAACACAAAAACACTATCCAATGGACCGGGCCAAGGCCCGGTTAATAAAATTAAGAAATTAGCTGCCTCGCGTCTATTGGTCGGTTTCGATCACCTTATATATACACGACCAATCACAGTAAGCGGAACTCCTTTTTTGTTTTAACACTGTAGCACTGCTAATGAGTCGAAAAGCCTCGATGGTCAACCATGATGACTTGGCGCTCAGAAGAGTACGTTGTTCTGTTGATTTCAGGAGATATTGTCTCGATGAAAACCAAGTAGAGAATATGATGATATGATGATCATGAATATGATGATATGATGATCATGAATATGATGATATGATGATCAATTGATCATGATCGGATGTTAATATTTTACTCTTAAAATGGCTATCATTTAGTTGTGTATTCTATTGGACCAGTATTGTTTAGCAGCCTATTCATGAAAAATGTCTGGCTCAATGAAGGAGACAGATTTCCATCATTGGGATGATTGTATTTATTTTTATTCTGTAAATATATATAATCCATAAGTTTTGCTTTTAACAAATGGTAACATGGAAGGAAACACTTAAATTTAATCGTTTAAAAATAATAGTATTATTTAAATCTGAGAAATATATTGAACATTTTCTTTAAGTGGCCCACTGATAGCAATATATCATGTCTTGATGGTAGTGAGGTGGAGCTCCATCTTTTTTGGAAAACAGAATTCACGCGACCAAATTTTTGACTGACAATCGAACCCGTAGATTCATGGCCACACGGACATAAGCTCTCCATACATCCCTATCCTGAGAAGTTTTCCAATCATCCCCTGTATAATCTACTTCCCTCAAACCATAGTTAATGTTATTCTCCCACCTCATTCTTGGACGTTTTCCTTCTGGTTTCCCTAGCTTCCATGTCCCTCTTTTATTCCCTATTCATGCCACATGTCCTGCCTATCGCAGTCTACGAGAATTAACTGTTGTTATTATATCAGATTTTCTATAAAGATCATGTAGCGCTCTTATTTAATTGCCTTCTCCATTTACCTGTCTGTTCATCTACCTTTGGTCCGAAAACTTTCTTAACAACTTTATTCTTAAATAGCTGATGTTGTAATTATACAGAATGACTATCGATTATACATTGTTGATTAATAACTCGAGCCGTATTTTGTAGACTGTTTTTTGGAATAAGTATAATAATGATCATTCTTTCAAGATGGCATTTCCAATTAGTTTGATACTGATGGATATATTCCAAAAAATGGCTTGGTTTTCAGTTGGGGTTTTAAAATGTCGGTTTTTTTTTTCTTTTTAAATCCCACTTAGTATATCGCCATTAATCTCACTTTAAAAGTTGTTTTTCTGGTTTTTATCATTTATCCTTAATTTTCATGCATTTTATTCCATTAAAATATTCTGTATAGTTTAACTTAAATATGTAGATTTAAAAGAAAGTAAAGTGTCAACGCACAACTCATATTTAGTCCAGAAATAGAAACAAAATATTATTTCAAAATTATCTTCATAACACCACGTGCGGAGACTTGCGCAAACGGAGGAGACCAAAATAACTCACGTGCATTGAACTCACCGCCACAAACTTCAAGCTACATAATAAATTATAACCTTTAAATGTCATATATTAATTAACGTAATCAATTATTTGCACTATTTAAGATTACTTTATGGGAGGAGAAAGATTACGAGTATTTGAGAATAAAGTTCTTAGGAAACATTTTGGATCAAAGAGAGATGAACAGACAGATGAATGTAGGTGGCTACATAACTGTGAGATATATAATAATAATAATAATAATAATAATAATAATAATAATAATAATAATAATAATAATAATAATAATAATAATAATAATAATAATAATAATAATAATAATAATAATAATAATGTTTTATTTATTCTGGCAGAGTTAAGGCCATCAGGCCTTCTCTTCCACTCAACCAGCTCGAATACAAATAAATATTTGACAAATATAGATATACACTATACGAGTACTAATTGTAAATCCAGAAAATTGGATAAACTTGGGTACATTTCTGGACAAAACGCGGAAAATAAGAATAACACTCATTCATGAATAAATACATGTTATCAGAATGCAATACCATGAATTCTTAATAATTCAACATAACTTAATTAATGTATAATGTTATTGTATTATTATGTAATTGTAATATTATTGTGTTTTCTTTATGCAATTCTAATATTATTGTTTTCTTTTTGTTTCTCTTTATACTACTACCAATTATTATTTTATTGTAACAGACTGTTAACAGCACGTACGGCTTACTGCCCGTGCGACCCATATTTGTAAATAATATTGTAAATATCTTACTTTTGGTCTAATAAAGTCCTACTACTACTACTACTATAAAGAGTTAGAAATATAGGTAAATGTTGTAATGTATATTTCATGTACAAACAACATTTTATACGATGATAACAATAATAATACTATGATAATAATAATAGTAATATAAATATGATAAATTATGCGAGATATTTATAGGAAATAAGATATAATTAGGACAGTTAAGTCTCGTAGACTGCTATGGGGAGGACATATGGCACGAATGGGGGGGGTGTAAAAGAGGGACATGAAAGCTTCTTGTAGGAAAACCAGAGGTTAGACCAATGAGGTGGAAAAATAACATAAACCATGATTTGAGGGAAGTAGAATATACAGTGATGACTGGAAAACATTAGCTCAGGATGGGGATGTGTTAAGATATTATGTCCGCGGCCATGAACCTACTGGTTCGACAGTGCCAGTGATTTGATTAGTTATTTAAAATAAAAGTATACAATGCAAGACAAGCGGAAGAGGCAACCCTCCACCTGGGGTTTGTACAGATGGAAGCATGTTCAAATGCTTTGAGGTGGCAGCCCCACCATTGGACTTACTCTGCAGTAGGCCGGTTACCTGCTACGAGGAAATATAAAAAGAACTCAAACTCCCCAAAGAATTACAAATATACAATATAAACGAGAGAATACACATAAATAGACGTAATTGGTTTGAACATATACAAAGAATGCCAAATAATCGTTTATCAAAGCAGATGCTTCATTATAGGCCTCTAGGCCGAAGACATTTAGGAAAACCGAAACGTCGTTGGAAAGACGACCTGCACCTGTAGCATATAGTGCACCGGGGAGCGGAACGGGCTAACAGGCCCATACCTTGAAGATGATGATGATGAAAAGTATACGTTACTAGAACTTGTATTTGAAAGTAAAGAGCTTCTGAAAAATTAGAGAGACTAATACACAGACGAATGGAGAAAACTACATAACAGTGTGTTACATGATTGTTATGAGAAATAATGTTTAATACTTACTTAATACTTAATACAGTCTTTCCACTTTACAGCAGTTTGCCTTTGATTCCTGCTTTCCAGAGATTGCTATCTTCCCATTGTCCATCTTCCATACCCCTCTTCATAATGGCATCATATATTCCCTCATACCATGCTCTTCTACTTCTTCCCCTTCTCCTTCTGCTTGGTACCATCCAATCCAACACCTGTTTAGGCCACTGGTCTTCCGGCATCCGTTGTACATGTCCATACCATTGCAGAGCTCTCTTTGTTATCCTATCGATAACAGTTTCTTGTGCATCCATTTCTTCTCTGATATATGTATTTCGAATATGTTGTAGCCTGGATATTCTCATACTTCTCCGTAATCCATCCATTTCTGTCGCCAAGATTCTTTTCTGCATCCTTTCATTTATTTTCCAGCTTTCTGATCCATATGTAAGTATACTTTCTATTATTGTCTGTATAATCCCTTTTTTTGTTTTTGTGGTCAAATTTCTATTTTATAAAATACCATAAGATCAGTTAAATCTCGTAGATTACGATGGGCAGGAAACTTCTTGTAGGAAAGCCAGAGAGAAAGCTCCCGTTAGGTTTATGCAAGTAAATTTTTATAATTCATTTTGCTGTAATATTAGAGGAGAATAGATAGAATGTTGCTGGAATGTTTTCGATGTTTCTCGTGTGATTAACAAGGAGAGTTAAAAGTGTTTCTATAAGTTGCATCGCGAGATTATGGTTCATTTTCGTTTACTGCCGCATTCGCATGGGCAGAAAATATGAGCATCTTTACCAAAAATTGTAACATTATTCTTAAGTAAAAAGATTGTAATTAAATCAACTCTAGACTTCATCAAGAAAAAAGTGAATCTCGAATTTTTTGGACCTTCTAAATTAATTAACTTATTGTTTTAAAAATATTAATAATGGTTTATTAGTAGTGAAATGATAATCGGTAAGAAGCAGTCTTAGAACATTTTTCGCAACAAGTGTAAAAATATGAATGAGATCTAATCATTATGTTGCAATGTATGGAAGTGAGGTATGGACAATCAATAAGTACTACAAGAATAGACTAATAGCTCTAGAAATGGAGTATTTACGCAGAAGTGCCAGAAAGTCAAAATTAGAACATGTCACAAATAGGGAAATCAGAAACATAATGGAAGCAGAAGAAAGCATATTCGAAAGAATTGAGGAGAAGGAATTAAAATGGTTAGAACATATTTTAAGAATGGAAGATGAGCGATGGCCGAAGCAACTATATCAATGGCAACCGACCAGAAAGAAGAAAAGAGGGAGACCAAAGTTAACATGGAAGGAAAACATGAAGACAGTAATGCAAGCAAGAGGGCTAAGCATTGAAGATGTCCAAGATCGTAGTCTTTGGAGATTTGGCACGGGAAGACGGCAGCAGGTGTAAAAACCCGAAGATAGATAGATAGATAGAAAGCATTCTGTCAGAAAAAAATTAAAATACTAGAACAATATATAATTATTGAGAGTATAATATAATGAAGTTGTTAAAATACTAGAACAGTATTAGTTACTAGGCCTGTAGTTTTCAATAATACGCAGACGATATTGATATAATTAGTAGGTTTGAAATCAACTTGAAAGCATTCGTACCATTGCAAAACTCAGCCAAAAATGGGACTAAACCAAATGTATGATCACTAGGGAGCGGATTGTTACAGTTAAGATTGCAACTTAGTATAATGACAAGTTAGGTTTTACTGTCTTTTGTTTTGGTTCCACACACAAACAGTTGAATAATGTAATGAGAAGTAAGACTTTCGACAGTATTGTTTCACACATAGTTGAATAAAATATACTGTCTGCATTGCAATCTTATATTTTATTACATACAAATCCGCTCCCAAATGATCACCAATGAAAAAAGTAAATACAAAAAACTTAACAACACATTAAGATTCAAAATAAATGAGAAAATAAATAATTTCGTATTCTTTGGAGTTTTAATAAATAAACAAAATAATATTCAGGAAAAAATAAATAAAATAATATAAGATGCTAATAAATGTTATTTTGCAATAGTAAGGTATTTGAAATCAAAATATCTGACACGCGGAACAAAAACCAGATTGTATATAACACTAATTAAACCTGGGTTCTGACTGAACATGTCAAATTTCGAGTGGCTGATTTTGAAAGAAAGATACTCAGAAGGATATATGGACCTATGAAGGTGAATGGAGAGTGGCACATGAGATATAACAGGGAAGTGTATGAGTTGTATAAATCATCAGATAACATTACAGATATTAAAACAGACTGAGATGGGCTGGACACACGCAGAGGATGACCAAAAATGAAGTACTTAGAAGAATTATAGATGGTAAGCCAAAAGGAAGACGGACAACTGGAAGATCGAATTTGAGATGGATGGCTGTGGTACTATACGATGTCAAATCATTAAAACTCACGAATTGGTGGACGATTGCCACAGATAGAGAAGCCTAGAGAAAAAATCTGAAGGAAGCCTTGACACACCCAGGGTTGTTGTGCTAATGATGATGAGTTTTCACTTATTTTATTCAATTGAATTTTACTTTAAGAGTTCAATCAACCATTAATGTTATAGGATCCTGCCCTTACTTAGAGGTTCAGATCTGAAGTTGTTTTACTTGCCATAAGTCTTGGACACCAGTTCGCTTGTGTACTTCTCTTCCGAAGGAATCCAAGCACAGAATATTTATATAGATCTAATAAAATGACTTTTTGGCTGGGAAAAACGGGATAAACGCCGAGAAAATTCTGTTCTGGCTATGATTTATCCACAAAAAAAAACCCATATGAACTCATTAAGAAACGAACTCGGGACTCGGAGACGAAGGGCGAGTGTCTACCAACACCGCCAAGAAAGTTATCTTTATAATCTTATAATTTCTATCAAAATACATATTTGTTTACTTTATTTTCCATCTTCACAGAAAAGTTTCCATTATACATTCATTTTGATATTTCTACTTTGCCATTTACAATGGGTTTAATGACCTATGACCTTTCCTGTTTTATGCACAATGCATAATTCTCTGTGATTATATACATCTGGAAATATACAAAGCACTATTTCAATACAAACCTATATTGTTACTAAGCATCTACGGTATGGGTTTGATGTTCTAAGATCTCTATTCTTTTGCATTTTATTCTCTTGCGATTCATTTCTTATATTAGATGCCCTACAGAATGTTCCACTTTAATGTGTCAATATCTGATTTCAGTTGCCTGAAAAAAACTAAATATATATTTTATTGTTTATTTTATTATTCTTTCTGTTATATACACAGGTACCTCAACCAAAATATACAATTGTTTTCTTCCACATTTCCCGGTCTTGCCTATCTGCTTCTGTCATAATTCTCTTCTTCATGTTGTCTTGAATTCCCTTTATCCATGTTGGCTTTGGTCTACCACGTTTCCCTTTTCCAATCTCTTGTACAATATCCTTTTCTACATTCATAATTTCTCTTATTGTATTATTTTTCATTTTGTCTAATTTTGATATTTTTGCCGATCTTCTTAAAAAGTCAATTTCTGTGACTAATCATTTATTCAACACTTTTGAAATACACATTAAAGCACCGTTGAGGTTATGTAATAAGATGTTAATTATATAAGTTTTACCTGGTCAGTCAGTCGTCCTCAACTAAATTATTAAACTTCTCCAAGTTATTCTAATATGGAGGCCTTTCGAAAACAATGTTTCATCTTCTGCGTTTTAACTGGAACTGATGGTGTTATATAGGTTGTATAACGGATTTGTGTCTGCGGTTATGTTCTTGCTTTTAAAACTAATACTAAACTCAATAACGTATTTTTTTCTCATGTTCAAGTTTAATCCCCAGGTTTCATATTCCTCTATTAATTTTCTAGTAATATATTCTAAATCTTCATAATCTTGTGCAATTAACAATTGATCATCTGCAAAATGTAAGTTGTATAAAGTTTTGTTGTTTGAAATAGGAATTGCCATGCTTGAACATTTTATCTTCCAATTCTTTAATATTTCATGTACATATATTTTAAACAGAGTCGGTGATAAACAACAACCTTGACGAAGACCTTTATTTATCGTGAAACCATGTGACAATTTACTGCCAATTTTATAACACATTTTATATTGATACATATATAAATACCTAACTTAATACTAATAAAATTGGGAAAATATAGAAGCCTGCAAAACGAAAAAAATAATTTAGTGGTTCTAATAGGCAAGGATGATACAAAGACAGTGGTCTGTAATTTACCCCCACAAAAAAGTCGCAGTATAAAGGTCTCCCTACCACAAATTAATGTACCTAAAGTCCCACCAACAACTTTTAATAGAACTTCAAATAAAATTTATCGTACATCAAAATTTTAACTAACTATACACACGAGTATTCCACATCCTCCTACCTTGAACAAAATGTAAATATACTCTATCTTGTTGGAATGTATAAAATGAAATTTGCAGATAATCTTATTGTTTCTATCCAAGTTTAGACAACATGCGGTTTATAATCAGTGTGCAAAACTCCGGAGACCCTTCAGAATTGTCCAGTATGCTGTATCTCTCCAAGTGTGTCGTTGAGTCCTTGTTGCAGAAAGAAGTGCATAACAAGTCACGGAAAAGGTCTGACGAAGGCGGGTATGTTAAAGACAGTTTTATTGTATTACATATTGTCTGTCGCGCTTTACATTTATAATGGCGGTGCCCTCAAGAGACATGTGATAATTGATTTGTTTCATAATGTTTAATGACGCGCAGTCACGTCTCTGGATATAGACCGTTATGTTCTAACTTTATTTTCCTTTCCAATGAACACACGCAGCGAACTCCAGCGTGTGCCAACAATCATTTGTTTCTTTAGAAAACAATATTTTTAAAATGTCTCCGGAATGCGCTGCGTCTGTTTGTTAGGATACTAAAGATGGTTTTACTATTTAATGGGCTCATTTTTGGAAATGCATGCTATTTTGTATTAGAGGGATTCTTGCCATCACAACTTATCTCAAAAAAAAGTTAAGCTGAAAATTATTATTCTCCCAATTTGTAGGAGATAGGTCAGTATCCATTGCCGCCGAATGATAAGCGATTCGTCTGTCGGATGGTGACCTTAAATCTAGCGACCCTCTTGGTGCTTTATGACAGGAGTAGGCTACGTCCCGGCACCGGGTCTCACCTTCTCCCTTCTCTTCATCAGCTTCCCTCAAACAGAACACTTTACACTACACAAACACATAATAAACATATATCCATCCTATATTCCTCTCTGTACACAGTGCAAGAATACATCTTCTTCGTAAAGTGGCCTGTCGAAGTGGTGAGTAAATTGAAAATATACCACATTAACACCATCCATCTGCCCAGTGCACGAAAAGTGCAGTGAGTGCCATTATAAAAAAACACACAAACATACTTGCAGTACGATTGAATTTGCCATGGTTTATTTATTTTATGTTGGCAAGCATTGCGCATTGCGTCTTTTTTCTTCCCCCCCTTTTTTTTGTAAATTTTGTAGTACCTGATACTGTAATGTTCGGTTTCTGGCCTTTTTGTAAAATAGTAAAGTAGGCCCTACTGAAATGAGATATGCTATGAAATAAATTATATTTTCTAACTATTGATGTGGCACGAATCGAGAATGAAAGAGGTAAATGGAAGCGTCTTGTAGGAAAACCAAGGGAAAAGGCCCTGTTGGTAGACCAAGAATGAGGTGGGAGAATAACATTGGCCATGATTTGAAGGAAGTAGATTATACAGGGGATGAATGAAAAACATTAGCTCAGGTTAGAGATGTATGGAGACTTAAGTCCGCGCGGCCATGAAACTAAGGGCTCGATGGAGCCAGTGAGTTGGTTTTAACTACTGAAGTGGATTCAAATTGGAAACAATAATTAAAGAAGAATTAAATAGTCAAAAGGCAAACTTGATTGGTTTTCTTTTTGATCAGGGTGATGTGTTTGCCAGTCTTTTGACAATGAGCTTAAAATCCACTTGAGTAAATTGTTAGCTTTAATAAAGTATGTTTAATTCGTAGAAACAGTGCTAAGTTTTATTTAATTTAGTTCGCACCGGTTAATTTAATTAACGAGGTCAAAACAAAAATACTTGAATATTTACTCATTCTATTTTAATTTTGTAAAAACGTAACTTGAATTCAAAGCCATGATAAAATCACTTTAAAACAAAGCATTTACTTGTTAATAATGAGTTTAGAAGGTTTTTTAATATAATAATTCAAACAATACAAAGAGTGCAATTTATATTACCCATAATTGAAAACTACTTTGATGGCACAAGAGGGTGGTCTAGCAGCCGGCCGCCGCCGCACGTGAGAATTCTCAATTACTCGTGAACTTTTCTCCTCCCTTAAAGTAAAATCACCGTTTGAGATCCATATAATATAACTGGGTGAATAACAGTTTTATTTACAATAGTATATTACGATGCGAGGATGGAAAATGTTTTTTATAGAAGCGAGGAAATGTTTAAAAACCGAGCGATAGCGAGGTTTTTAATTTCTGAGATTCTGTAAAACACTTCACAAACGTGTGTCATACATTATTTTTTTGCGCGATGGTGTTTTCAAAATAATAAATAATATTAAAATAATAATATATTTGTTGGAAATGTTTACGTTCATTATAAACAACTGACTAACGTTAACAGTGTGGGCAATGATGATCTTGATGAAGATTTTCGAGCTGTAGGCCGTGGTCGTGAGGCTTGTAGTTCCCCGACGTTTCGCCAGAGGCTGCGTTTGGCATCCTCAAGGGTTGTCTTGAGACTGGCAATTCTGTCCGCTGTCTGTCCTATTTATACGTTCACCGCTATGTGTTCGTGTAAATAGGACATACAGCGGACAGAATTGCCAGTCTCAAGACAACCCTTGAGGATGCCAGACGCAGTCTCTAGCGAAACGTCGGGGAACTACAAGCCTCATTACCACGGCCTACAGCCCGAAAATCTTCATCAAGATCATCATAGCAACTCCGGCCGTGAAAGTCTACGTGAATACAGTGTGGGCAATTTTCATTAGTTGAGACTACAGCAGGCCGTGACACCAATCAGTCATAAAATGGCGGCAAATACGTACTTATTGTTTGATATTGTTTCAAATAAAGTTCAGTTGATTTAAAATGCAGTGATTTGTTTCGTATAATGTATATTAACACTACCATTTGGATATATTTTGTATATACTTTGTACGTAGTATACATAAAGGGCAGTGGTTTTACTTCCCGCACGAGGTTTGTAATATGTAATACTACAGTATAGATATTTCAACCGAAATGAAAGTTTTAAGGAAAATTGTAGGAAAATCACTTGGAGAGAAAATTCGCAGCTTTGTTATTAGAGAAGAATGTGAAATTGAATCCATAAAGCTCTGGATAAATGATAGAAGACTAAATTGGAACGATCACATAGATAGAATGAAGAACAGTAGATTAGTGAAGAAAGTACGTGACTGGACACCTCAGCAGAAAAGGCCATTAGGAAGACCACATTTACGATGGAAGGACGTCACCATACCCCGGACCTGAAGTGAATAATCTCGCAACAAGCTGCCAGTTTTCATGCGTAGAGGAATAAGAAGAAGAAGAACCATATAGTTTTTTATGTTGGCAACCCCGAAATATAGGAAGTTGAACTTTCAATCATGGTGCTCTAAGTGCGACAAAACGCACTATCGCGCAAAAAAATACTACGTACTTTCAGTTTAATGATTTTTGAGAGAAGTTGAAACAAGAACTCTTCTAATTTAAATTGGACATTTCGAAGAAAAAGATCCTTAGTAAGACCACATTTTAAGTTGACTATTTAACTCATGCCCCAAATGGGAGTCAATGATCAATCACATTTCAATGATTTTTTATTTACAACCAACCACAGTAGTTCTTCACCTAGATTTTATCAGTTTAATTTAATCACATTAAAATCAATCTCCTCCTTTTTAACATTCTGAATAAGTCAGATCATTATTTTGCAGTGACTGACTCCCTAAGAAATACGGCTACCAGATTGTATATATATATATAGTGCACGAATGTAGACAGATACTGCTTGCGGGATATAATAGAAAAACATTTGTAGTAATAGATTATACCACAATAAAAAGAAACCACTGTTTGCACTTGCTTAAACGTATTAATTCCCAGGAATTTACGTTCCAGAAAAATACAATTTACATCATTGGAATTACATCAGAAATTAATTAATAACCTATAACGTTGGTTATAAACAGTTTGATGTGTTTCATTTTTTTCTCCACTAGGGTGCATTCTTACAATATTGCGATCCTTTCGCAATAAATAATATGATCTTGTAGCAGTGATGAACAAATGAAACAACAAACGTTTCTCAGATGTTTTCAAACATCGTCGTTTACATTAAATATATAAATATTTTAAAATAACTATATTTAAATAATGATTTGTGAGTAAACAGCTTAATTTTATTCGTTAAATAGGCCTAACAAATGCCACTCTTTATTTTCAAATCCTCTAGATAAATTCACTCCTCACTTCATGAGTCGTGAATCTGGAAATCACTCGTGGTATTACTTATGACTATTTAACTCATGCCCCAAATGGGAGTCAATGACCAATCACGTTACAATGATTTTTTATTTACAACCAATCACAGTCGTGTTTCGCCTAGAATTTACCAACTAAAGTTTATCATAATAAAGAAACCACCTCCTTTTTAACATTCTGAATAGGTCATAGCATTATTTTGCAGTGACTGACTCACTAAGAAATACAGGTACCAGATTGTGTGTGTGTGTATGTATGTATATATATATATATATATATAGTGCATAAATGTCAACACATACCGCATGCGGGAGTTAATATAAAAACATTTGTAGCAATTGATTATACCACCAAAAAAAGAAACCACTGTTTGCACTTTCTTGAATGTATTTTTTCCCAGAAAAATATAATTGTCATATTTACATCATAGGATATCAGAAATGAATTAATATACAGTTTGATGTGTTTCATTTTTTCTCCAGTAGAGTGCATTCTTACAATATTGCGTTCCTTTGGCAATAAATAATATCATCTGGTTGCAGTGACGAACAAAATAAGCAAATGAAGCGTACCAATCGTTTCTCATTTGTTTTCAAACATCGCCGTTTACATTAAATATATAAATATTTTAAAATAACTATATTTAAATAATGATTTGTGAGTAAACAGCTTAATTTTATTCGTTAAATAATCCTAACAAATGCCACTCTTGATTTCCAAATTATCTAAATAAATTCACTCCTCACTTCGTGAGTCGTGAATTTATTGATAATTTGGAAATCACTCGTGGCATTACTTATGATAAGACTTTACTTAATCACATCCCGGATTTGAAGTGAATGGGTATGCAACAAGCTTCAAGTTGCAGTGGAGGGGAAGTTCAAGAGAGAGCTAAAGAAGAAGAAGAAGATAATGAAACTGTTCTACATAATTACACAGTATATCTACAGTTCTATCTCGCTTTGTTTACCGATCTGGTTTCCAAGGAATTTAGCTATTGAGGTAGTTCTCATGAAAATATGTATAAAAATGTTTTACATTTTTTATTGATCATATTT
The DNA here is from genome assembly GCA_030220185.1 of Diploptera punctata. Lineage (NCBI taxonomy): Eukaryota > Metazoa > Arthropoda > Insecta > Blattodea > Blaberidae > Diploptera > Diploptera punctata. The sequence continues at coordinate 130,592 of JASPKZ010007345.1, read as the reverse complement.
AGTTCATCAGCATCATCATCTGCACTTCAAGGTTTAGGCGATTCGCCTGTTCCGAATTCACAATGATTCCTTCCATCTCTTCCTAGGTCTTTCTACATCCCTTAAACCTTTTGGTTTATAATGACATGATATCTTGGGCAATCTTGTTTCTTCCATTCTTTGAACATGCAGTTCCCAACCGACGCGGTGTTTTTGAATTCCATCATTTATTGAATATATTTCTTCATTTCTTATGTGATCAAATTTTGTGAATCCTTTGGTCCTTATTAGAAAAATAATTTCTGCACTTTGTATTCTAGTCGAACTCCTCATATTTGTTACCCAGTATTCACTACCGTATAAAAGTACCGGTACCGCCATTGTTTTGTAGAACTCCAATATTGTTTCCTTCCATGTTTTATGTTGTTAGATAGCGAAAATTATCATTAAGCATACAACAAAATATATAAGATGCGTGCACCTAATTTCGCCATATTAAGTTATCTTAATCCAAATATCTAATTCAGTTTCGCTATCCAGGCATCCCAGTGCAAACACTCATTTTTATTTCCTTATTTGATAATTCTCGATCATTAGAGAAAGCGGGATACGGTCGCACTGCAATCTTACGGCTTCCATAACAAGAAAGCATTTTCATGAGAATATTGTATTTGTATAGCAGTAAAAATCCCGGTTCAGGCTTAATTTTTCTTTTCATGCTATGTTTGAAGTACAAACTACATAATAATAACAAAACAATAATTATAAACACAAAGAAGCCACAAAAATAACTTCACTGTCAGTCCCGAGTGGTTATGGCAAGATGCCTTGGCGCAGAGCTACGGGATATGCGCTAGTACGGGTCCCTATGGGGGGAAATTTTTCCACGTGGAATCTCGACCAGTATAGGACCGCTGCCCACATAGCATCGTGAGGAATTTGGGTAGCTACAATAAGTTGCGGCTCCAGGTTGAAAAAAAAAACGGCTAAAACGGCTGGGAGACCCGACATGATGACCACATGACAGCCCTTCATTGATAGAATTATCGTCTATCCATATGATTAACACATGTAGATGCGAGGCCAGCCGCGGGCTGGTACGCTAAGAGCTTTCTAAATCTGTCGCGCCATTCAGTTATAGAGAGAGTTTGACTTCTATTGCTCAATATGAAAATTGAATTGTAGCCTAACATCGAAATACATATTTCGTTTTTCCCTATTCCCGTTATAATACTGTAGTAGGCCCTATGTTTTGTCTTCAAGCATATATATATATATATATATATATAAAGTAAAGTGATCCCACAACAGGCCCGGAGATCCTTGGGGTAGTAGGAGGTTAAGGCTCCCACTTTTTCCAGACAATCGGCACTTTATGTCAGCCGGGTTGTCAGCCCTGCGTGACGGCCGCCTTTCCCCCCAGAACAAGCGCGTCTGGTACTCATTTCCGTTAGAGGCTGAGTCGACCCCAGGACCATAGTGCCGCCAGAGGGCTTGACCCTAACGGGACTTGAACCCTCGATCCTCCGGCTTGTAGCTCAGTGTCTTAACCACTATGCTACGGCGTGCCCCATATATATATATATATACTAACTCACTGGCACTATCGAATCCGTAGGTTCATGGCCGCGCGGACATAATCTATACATACATCTCTCTCCTGGGCTAATGTTTTTCAATAATTCCCTGTATAAAAATACTTCCCTCAAATCATAGTTAATGTCATTCTCCCACCTCATTCTTGGTCTATCAAGCTGTTTTTTTACAAGAAGATTCCATGCAGTCTTTCATTTCCCATTCGTGCCACATGTCCTCACATCGCAGTCTACGAGACTTAACTGTTCTTATTATATCTGGCTTCCTATAAAGTCTATGTAGTTCACTGTTATGTAGTTTTATCCATTCATCTGTCTGTTCATCTCTCTTTGGACCAACAATTTTTCTAAGAACTTTATTTATTTATAACGTGTGTGTGTGTGCGCGCGTGCGTGCTCGTCCCTATTAACCCTCTATCGGCCACAACATTTGATTTTCCGATACGAAACTCGGCATATGGCATTCAAATAAAACAAAAAAGTATTTTCCAAAAAATAAGCAAAATCCAACCAATTTTTATAGTAGTGGAGGTTTACCCTATAAACCGTAATTTAAAAATAGCTTTAGCGGCTTCTATATATATTGCAACATAACTGGATACATACGATTTTATTAAGAAAAGAAATATGTAACCCCCAAAAAAAATGGATAATAAATTCCACTAGATATTAATTTGCTTTGCACACTCAGTTGCTACGTAACGAACATTCTGTTAGTCTGCCTGCATACATTTATTGCAATTTAACAATACTTGTAAAATGCAATATTTGAAGTTATCAGATTTTTCTTAAAATGAAGGAAAATCAAGTCTCGCTGAACATATTTCAAAAACCAACATCAATTTGGCAAAATAGAAGAAACAGTAACAATAATACACAAAGAAAACAGCAAACAAAAAAGTATTATTTTGGAAGAAATGGAAATCGTCAAAGAGACAGAGAATAAATATGTATTAAATGAAAATATGTCCAGCAACCAAAGCCCCATATATAAAATTTACAAATAAATTCAACAACAAGAAAAGTCACGAAGACGAAGCTAAGACATCGAAAAGCTTTACGAAGATAATACATGAAATATTGAAATTGAGGAAGACGGAGTATAAAAAAAAAGAATATATATATATATATATATATATATATTAGCGCAAGACAATTTTGATATGGAATTCATGATAAAAAGGTTGAAAAGCACATATGAATCATGGGGTCTCACAGTAAATTTACAAAAAACAGAATATCTGGCAATAAATAGCAATGAAAGAGAAAACGTAGTATTGGAAGATGGAATCCAAATAAAGCAAGTGAAACAAACTAAATATTTGGGAATGATTATGGATAACATCGAAGGTATAGGCAAAGAGAACATAAAACATAGAATTGAATTGAGTAGCAAAATAATATCATCATTAAATTCCATATGGTGGGATAAGCATATTTGGAAAGACACAAAAAATATATTGGTAAAACATTGGTGGAATCTGTTGCAATGTACGGAAGTGAGGTATGGACAATCAATAAGTACTACAAGAATAGACTAATAGCTCTAGAAATGGATTATTTACGAAGAAGTGCCAGAAAGTCTAAATTAGAACGTGTCACAAATAAGGAAATTAGAAACAAAATGGAAGCAGAAGAAAGCATAATTGAAAGAATTGAGGAAAAGGAATTAAAGTGGTTAGGACATGTTTTAAGAATGGAAGATGAGCGATGGCCGAAGCAACTATATGAATGGCATCCTAACAGAAAGAAGAAAAGAGGAAGACCAAGGTTAACATGGAAGGAAAACATGAAGACAGTAATGCAAGCTAGAGGGCTAAGCATCGAAGATGCCCAAGACCGTAGGCTTTGGAGGATTGGCACGGGAAGACGGCAGCAGCTGTAAAAACCCGAAGATATATATATATATATATATATACTTTTTATAATAAAATATATAACCTCAACGGTGTGATATAAAATTAAAAAATGGATATGAAAAGTATAATTTAAGTATGTAAGAAATGATTATTTCCGTCTTCAGTTACGCTTTGGCTTTAAACATCTCAAACCATTCGTCAAATCTCATTTTCAATTCCTGTAATGGAAATCATGATTACTTCTATTTTATTTCTGAAAAGATAATCTCTGATAGTTTATCTCTTGGCATGTTGTATTGCACATTACGAACAGCGGGCGAAGCCACGGGGTGTTGGTATATCATTTGAAGTTATGAAAATATTCGCAGTACACTTGTGCATCAAGGTGGTTGGGTTCAAACATTTTTCATGACCAGTAATTGACTTCACTCTACAAGATCATCATTCATAGCGTCAGGAACGCATGTGGAATGGGTTAAAATGCCATGTCATATTGGATGTCTGCCATCCAGCTGTCCGCGTTTTCAATCAGGAGTTTTAGTCTTTGTAGCTCACCTTGCATCCTACCCTTAACACACGCTAATCAAAATAGTACAAAATGTTCCAAAAATGTACCCCCTCCGTCGAAAAATATAAAGTCGTAATAACCAAAATCATCATCATCATCATCCAATATCATCATAGCTGCCGCCGTCTTCCGGAAACTATATGTCATTCCTCTCTGTCCATTCATTGATCTTCCTCCAATCCTCTGATATTCATAGCCGCTTGCACACCTTCCATTCAAGTTTTCTTTGGTGTTCCTTTCTTCCTCCTTTCCATTGGGATCCATTCCGTAATAAGGTGCTCTGACATTCTTTGACATGGCCATACCACTGTAATATTTTCTTTTCTATAATGTCTGTCATATCCGATTCCTCTTGTACACCCATAATTTACCTTTTTTCTTTATTTCGTATTCTATCCATTCTATATTTTCCAGCTGATCTTCTTAAAACATCCATTTCTGCACTAAAAATTATTTTCATTTCCCTAGTGAGAATATGCCAAACGTCAGCACCATATGTTAAAATGCTCCTAACTATGGTTTGATATATTTTTAATTTTTTACTTTTAGTAATATTTTGGCTCCATCAAACAGAGTTTAAAGCATTTATTGCTTGTTTTGTTTGTGCGATTCTATTTTTAATTTCCACTGTGTTATCGCCTGAATGGTCTAATTTCCTTCCTAAATAAATGCATTCAATACTAGGTTTTAGTTTTCTCTATATTTATATAAAGTCCCCATTTTTCATATTCTTTTTATAGTTTTCTTGCCATATACTCTCGATGAAAAAAAGTCCGTCACGCAGAAAATTGCATATACTAAGCAAATTCGTGAGCATTTATTTTGTTAGTTAAATCGTATGTTTCTAATTGCATTGCCAGAAAATAAGCTTGAAATCCTCTAAAATATTTTGAAATTATGGATTTCAGGCAAAATTCCATTTTTAATGGTGGATCCACGTGATATTTTGTTAAATACCTTTGCGTTTCATTTGAATGGTATACCGAGTTTCTCTGCGAAAAATTCAAAATTGCTACCACTACAACAATTTTTAAATTTCTGACTCAGGTAAAACTCCACTCATAATTGTCCGATTTTGCTGGTATATGCACTGGATCATACTTTTCTTAATTGACTGTTATATGTGACGAGTTTGAGTCAATAAAAAAAATTGAGACAGGTAGGACGTCGACACACACACACACACACACACACACACACACACACACACACACACACACATATATATATATATATATATATATATATATATATATATATATAAACTCATTGGCACTATCGACCCATATGTTCATGGCTGCGCGGACATACGCTCTCCATACATCCCTATCCTGAGCTAATAGTTTCCAATCATCCCCTGAATAATCTGCTTCCCTCAAATAAATTGCTAATGTTATTTTCCCACCTAATTCTTGTCGCACATACTGTCAGCTTTTCCTCTGGTTTCCTTACAAAGATTCCATGACCCTCTTTCGTTTCCCATTCGAGCCACATGTCCTGCCCCCACAGTCTACGAGACTGATCTTATTATAACTGGTTTCCCATGAAGATCATGTAGCTCACTTCTCCATTCGCCTGTCTTTTCATCTCTTTGGTCCAAAATGTTTCCAAAGAACTTTATTCTCAAATACTCGTAATATTTTCTTCTCCCTTACAGTGAAATCTAAAGCACAAGGAATAGACAATATAACAATAACTCTCCTGCAAAAAAATAATACACATTATTCTCCCAACAATAACCCACATTTTTAATGCCTCTATAATGACCGGGACTTATCCCAGACTCTGGAAAATGGATCTAGTTCGTCCTACACCGAAATCAAACACTCCCACAACACTCGATGATTATAGACCAATTAGTATTCTTCCCTGTTTATCTAAAGCACTGGAACACATAATACACTCACAGTTAACAGACTACCTCACCACACACGACTTACTTGATAAACATCAGTCTGGTTTTAGAACAGGACATCACACAAGTACTTCACTACTTGACATTGTAGAGGACATAAGAGACTCAATGGACAAAAGCAAACTACTCGACTACAGCAAAGCCTTTGACACAGTAGATATAGACTTAATGCTAGCGAGTCTAAAGACACTACATCTGTCGGAAAACTGCCTTGATTGGTTTAGATCTTACCTCACTAATCGTCAGCAATCAGTTTCTGTTAATAATCGCATTTTTTCCTGGCGCTTGGTGAGGAAAGGGGTACCTCAAGGCGGCATCCTCGCTCCTCTTCTCTTCTCGATTTATATTAATGACGTGACCAAGAAACTACAAAACTGCAAGCATCATCTTTACGCCGACGACCTACAGATTTACACACAACTTTAGGCCTGACGAAATTAATGAATATATTGACAAAGTAAACACTGACCTCAGGCATATATCTTTATGGTCCAGACAATATGGGCTGAAACTAAATGTAAACAAAAACGCAAGCAATAATTATCGGACATCCAAGGCTATTACACCTCATAAACAATGGCAATATGCCGGCTGTCATATTACATAATGAACAAATTCCTTATACCGACGTCGTTAAACACTTGGGATTTTACTTAGATTCTAATTTAAATTGGCATGTGCAAGTAAAACAAACATCTAAAAGGATCTTCTCCATAATGCATTCCCTAAAGCGACTTAAACACTTTCTTCCTACAACTCTTAAAAGAATTTTAATCCAAACTTTAGTGATGCCGCATTTTGACTACTGTGACGTTCTACTAACTGACATAAGTGACGGATTGTCGGACAAACTGCAGCGTGTCCATAATATGTGTATAAGATTCATATTTAATGTTCGAAAATACGATCACATTTCTCCATTATTCCACGAATTGTCATGGCTACATCTAAAAGAGAGAAGAAAATCGCACTGTCTAATTCTCCTATTTAAGATCCTACATACCTCGATTCCCAATTATTTATCATCCCGTTTCCAGTATCTATCCTCAAACCATAACTTAAACACAAGATCACAACATAGTCTCTTACTTAATATACCGCAACATAGGACAACACATCACTCCATGTCATATACCATCTCCACTTCTCGCAACTGGAATTCCCTACCACAAGAAATAAGGGGCTGCCGGACATTGGCATCTTTTTAAAAGAAATCTAAATTTATATTTGCTCTAAACTAGACTTCATTATTATCCAGTGTAAGATATATATATATATATATTTGTGTGTTAATTGGTATAATCCGTATCATATTTATATTTTTTATTATTATTATTATTATTATTATTATTATTATTATTATCGTATCATTATTGTTATTACCCTATAAAATGTTGTTTGTACATGACATTTACATTGCTACATTTATTGTATCTTTAACTGTTTATAATTAGTATAGTGTAAGTTATATCTATATTTGTCGAATATTTATTTGTATTTGTGCTGGTTGAGTGGAAGAGAGGGCCTTATGGCCTTAACTCTGCCAGAATAAATAAAGTATTATTATAATTATTATTATTATTATTATTATTATTATTATTATTATTATTATTATTATTATTATTAAGAGTCCGTGTTTCGCAACCATATAATATAATTGGGAGAATAACAGTTATATACATATGCAGTTTAATGTTTTAGAGAGAAGTTGGGACGGCAAGAGTCCTTGTAATACATAATAACATGCATCTCCAGAATTGAGTCTTACTTACTTACTCAGTGGCACTATCGAACCCGTAGGTTCATGGCCGCGCGGACATAAGCTCTCCATACATCCCTATCCTGAGCCAATGTTTTCCAATCATTCCCTGTATAATCTACTTCCCTCAAACCATAGTTAATATTATTCTCCCACCTCATTCTTGGTCTACCAACTGGGCGTTTTCCCTCTGGCTTTCCTACAAGAAGCTTCCATGCAAGTCTTTCATTCCCCATACGTGCAACATGTCCTGCCCATCGCAGTCTACGAGACTTAACTGTTCTTATTATATCTGGCTTCCTATAAAGACCATGTAGTTAATTGTTATGTAGTCTTCTCCATTCACCTGTGTGTTCATCTCTCTTTGGTCCAAAAATTTTCCTAAGTACTTTATTCTCAAATACTTGTAATCTCCTTTCCTCCCTTAAAGTAAGAGTCCATGTTTCGCATCCATATAATATAACTGGTAGAATAATAGTTCTATATATTTTCAGTTTAACATTTTTTGAAAGGAGTTGGAGAATTGAGTCTATGTTTAATTTTTTTTATTCACCTCATTATTATTTGTAAATATTGTTCCTAGGAATTTGAATTCAAAATTCCTCTCATTTGTCTCTCATTTGTTCAATGTTTTCAAAGTTTACGAAATTTCACGCAGAAATCAGCGAAATGGACCATGGATCGAAACAGTAGGCCTATTTGAAGGCGCAAGATCAGGACTATATGCTTGGCACGGCAGCAGTTCGATTCATCCCAATTCCTCAGTTTTTGTCATTTTGTTCGTGCAACATGAGGTTCGGTCGGGTTTGAAACCGCGACCCTCAAAATTTCATTAACTCATCTCAGATGTTAAAAATAAATTCCGCATCGACTACAAGTCCGTTTCTAACAAACTCTCAGTGAATCACGCCTTTAACAATCCCCCAGACACACGTAAATTAAAAAACCGACGTTACTTATGAGATATAATAATCATTTATCGACTCTGATATCAAAAAAAAAAGAAAGGAAATTCTACACGGTGACAGCGATACCAATTCTACTACGTGGATCAGATACTTGGACCATGCCATAAAATGTCATTAACAAATTGCAGATTACAGTAATGAGGTTTTTGAGATCAGTTAAGGGTTTTTCTAGGTTAGGATAAATTTAAAAATGAGGATGTAAGAAACTAATGAGATATAATATAATTAGAAGAGTCCACCGCTGTGGTTTCGAGGTAGCTTGCTGCCCCTTGTCATGCAGCGGGCCCGGGTTCGATTCCAGGTCGGGATAAGCTTCCTGGTGAGTTTTGTTTTTCCTCGGGGTTTTTCCTCACTTGTAAGACAAATGGCAGGTAGCTTTGAGGCCCTAAAGGTCCCCGAACATCATCTGGCCATCATCATCATTATCATCCCCGATGTGGAAAGTAACTGGAAGCTACCACACCTACAATTCTCTAGTAAAGCTGCAAAGCATAGCATGATAATGCTACGATTGCAGTAAAATACCAGTTCTAGGGCAGAATAGAATCATTAGAGGAAATGATTCGTGTTCTACTAGTTATATTATACGGATGCGAAACATGGACTCTTACTTTAAGGGAGGAAAGGAGATTATGAGTATTTGAGAATAAAGTTCTTAGGAAAATGTTTGGACCAAAGAGAGATGAACAGACAGGTGAATGGAGAAGACTACATAACAGTGAACTACATGGTCTTTATAGGAAGCCAGATATAATGAGAAAGTTAAGTCTCATAGACTGCGATGGGCAGGGCATGTGGCGCGAATGGGGAATGAAAGAGGTTCATGAAGCTTCTTGTAGGAAAACCAGAGGGAAAACACCCAGTTGTAGATCAAGAATGAGGTGGGAGAAAACATTAACTATGATTTGAGGGAAGTAGATTATACAGGGGATGATTGGAAAACTTTAGCTCAGGATAGGGATGTATGGAGAGTTTATGTCCGTGCGGCCATGAACCTCCGGGTTCGATAGTGCCAGTGAGTTACTATGTTAGAGAAAAGGATTCATCATTATAGAGATCAGTGGATTGAACACCTAGAAAGAATGAGTTATAGTCGTATTCCTAGAATAATTATTTATTATAAACCTGAAGGAAGGAGAGGCTGGGGAAGACCACGGAAACGTTGGTTTGAGAATATGTGAAGCCGGAACAGGCTTAAGAGCCTAAATCCCGGTTTGAAGAAGAAGAAGAAGAAGGCTCCGATATCAGAAATAAGCCTTGTGGCCAAAATTGTTTGGAAATCAGTTCCAGTTCAGAGTACACTGGAATTAACTGGAATATTAACTTTGCGTTTCTCATCAAATGAACCGAGATATGAAGCCAAATGGAAATTGCGGAACAATTGAAATTGATTAATTTGACAGATTGTATAGAAAACAATGTTCTGTGCCTACGTATGTCTGCTGCGTTTAAAATATTATTTCATAAAGCCTGTGCGTTGGTACCTGTTTCTAAACTCCTACTCTGTACGTAATTGAAATATTGTACTTCGGTAAATATTTACATTTTCAAAAGTAAACTGAAACATGTTTTACAGTTAAGCTAAAACATTTTCATGGCATCTCTGAGGACGTACGTAAAATCTCTAAATTAATAGTCAATACGATAATTGGTTCCTCACGTGTATTTAAGTAAATATTTACTCTCGGTTAATGACTTAACTAATAAAGCACTTTACACTAATTTAAGACCATCAGCATGTTTCAATAAATTGTTGTGGTTTTATATTTGTTACTAGCTAATACCCGGCGTGCGCTGCTACGCCTAAATAAATGAAAATTAATGTGCTTTTATGTTTAGTTGAATAAGTAGAAGGAAAAATAATTATAAATTTATATTTTTAGATACCCCGTGCTGATTACCCGGCGTTGCCCGAGAATCTACTTATCCCGATCTTCATGGCATACTGTATCCATCCATCCATAGTAATTCTGCCCGAGGGCAGGTCTATCACTGCAATCATATCATTTTCAAGCCATGCTTTGCAGCTTTACTACCGAATTGTAGGTGTGGTAGCTTCCCGTTCCTTTCCACACCGGTGAAGGATGATGATGATAATGATAAGGATGATGATGATGTCCATATGATTTCGGGGATCGTTTGGGCCTTAACGTTTTCCTGACATTAGTCTTACAGATGAGGAAAAACCCCGATAAAAACCTCACCCAGAAAAACTGCCCCGACCGGGGATCGAACCCGGGCCCGCTGCGTGACAAGGCAGCACGCTACCGCGAGACCACAGCGGTGGACAGCATACTGTAAATGAGCTGAAATACGAAAATTAATTTGTTTTATGTTTAGTTAAATAAGTAAGAGGAAACATTTATATCGTAATTATTTTTAGATACCCAGTGCTGTTTACCCGGCGTTGTCCGGGAATCTACTCATCCTGATCTTCTTGGCATAAATGAGCTGAAAGACAAATATTAATGTACCTCTTATGATTACTTGAATAAGTATAATGAAAAATAATTATAAATGTACACCGTAATTATGTTTAAGATTCCTTAACATAAATGAGCTAAAAGACAAAATTCGTTATTATGAGTTTTCCGTAAAAGAATACCCGCCATGTGCTGCTAAGCTTGCACAGGAATCTACGTACTTGTCTCGATCTTCTTGCCATCAATGAAAGACAAATATAAACACATTATATTTCGTATTTCAGCTCATTTATGTAAAAAAGATGGGGATAAGTACATTCCCGGGCAACGCCGGGTAATCAGGACGGGGTATCTAAAAAGTATAAATTTATGATTATTTTTCCTCTTAAATATTCAACTAAACATAAAAGTGCATCATTTTTCATTTATTTAGGCGTAGCAGCGCACGCCGGGTATTAGCTAGTATTTTATAAACGCTCTTTGTCGTATATTCCTGTACTAAGTACGCATTTTGGTTAACCAACCCCTGCTCTCAATGGTTTCGAAATCTCTCATCTATCTTTTCTGTCAGTAAAATTTGACAGCTAGAATGAACGTTTTAAAAACGTGTAATAGTTATTTTGAACGTTTTAACTATCATGTTACGCACCGCACGTCATTCTTCAACATCTCATCCTCCTTCAAAGTTCTTGTATGATTGATTTTCATGATTTAGTCAGTATATAGAGCGTTCAGAAAATTTTACTCAAAAAGATAAGACATTTCTAGAGAACAAGTCATTTGTCGATACACTAATCATATTAACTAACTCACTGGCACTATCGAACCCGTAGGTTCATGGCCGCGCGGACATAAGCTCTCCATATATTCCTACCCTGAGCTAATGTTTTCCAATCATCCCCTGTATAATCTACTTCCCTCAAATCATAGTTAATGTTATTCTCCCACCTCATTCTTGGTCTACCAACTGGGCGTTTTCTCTCTGGTTTTCCTACAAGAACCTTCCATCCACGTCTTTCATTCCCCATTCCTGCCAAATGTCCTGCCCATCGCAGTCTACGAGACTTAACTGTTCTTATTATATCTGGCTTCCTATAAAAACCATGTAGTTCATTGTTATGTAGTCTTTTTCCATTCACCTTAGTGTTCATCTCTCTGTGGTCCAAATATTTTCCTAAGAACTTTATTCTCAATTACTTGTAATCTCCTTTTCTCCCTTAAAGTAACAGTCCATGTTTCGCATCGATATAATAGAACTGGCAGAATAATAGTTTTATATATTTTCAGTTTAACGTTTTTTAGAAAGGAGTTGGGACGTCAAGTGTCTCTGTAATGCATAATAGCACGCAATTCCAGAATTGAGCCTATGTTTAATTTTTTTGTGCATCTCATTCCTGTTTGATTATTGTTGTATTATTATTATTGTTATTGTTATTATTATTATTATTATTATTATTATTATTATTATTATTATTAAGAATTGGAAAGGGAAGATTGAGAAGAAGGAGGAAGAAGATAGAAATTTGAAACGCTTTGGATACAGGAAGATTTTTTTACATTGTAAATCTATGTATAAATATTATTATTATTATTATTATTATTATTATTATTATTATTATTATTATTATTATTATTATTATTATACCTATTATTATTACAATTACAATGGTCTTTTTCATTTTGTTGTTAGAAACTTTTTTGTAAAATAATTTATTTTCATCGTCTATTGGACGAGTAAAATGTAACCGTGTTTTACAAACCGCATTGAATTGCAATTATTGGTGACAAACTGGGAATGTTGTTTCATAAGCCTCGAGGGCTGACACATAGTTCGTAGAATCAATTAACATGCATATTTCGCTTGTACGAAACTAGTGTAGTTTATACCAACACGCCACACAATCACATGTTACCGATTATTTGAATAAACTGCTATAACCATTAAAATTTCTATGTACTGTGCAATGCCAGAAATGGCATGCTTTTCCAGTCTAAAAAATCTAACAGCACAATGACCTTTATATTCTTCCTCATCACACTTAGTTTTACTATCGTTTACATTTCCACTTACTAGAACACTACGCTCTCTTCTACGCTATTTGAGGTACTGTCGAACTACAGGTTGTTACGAAACTTCCCTGACAAACTTTTAGGAAGGATAAGTTATAAATCTTTCTTAATGAGTTCTCATTGATTCCAGAGCTTCCAGATTATTATTTCCTTGCTCGCAAAAGATATACGAATGACTGATTAGTCATTGATTTACAAGTGAGTTGCGAGAGCCAGTTGTGTCTGGACCGTAAAGGTTCTCTGAAGAGTGAAGAGTGAAAAAAGTTTGTAAGTGAAGTCGTCTGCGAGTGTGAAAAAGTGACTACACTCTAATTCAATCTAGGAAGTTACTACCGACCTTATGGGCTACGCCAGTGTCCCCCTACGTACAGGGGGTAGATGTTGCCAATCTGATAATAGCGGTATTTGTTTGTTTAGGGAGGGGAGGAGAGGCAAGGTTAGTAGTACGAGTCTTTTTTTCCAGATCTATGTACTATACATTTAAAAACATAGTTTTTCTTTTAGGGCAAGCAAACTAGTTTTATGGTAAATATGAGAGTCGATACTTCCACACAGGATAGTACAGGTCCGCACGAGCTCAGTGACAAGTGGTAACTGTTTTTTTCGTTAAGAGGGAGTGGCTTGGATGGTTACAACTTACAACTCGGTGCCTACTGTGTTGCATACTTTAGTTTTTTATAGGAAATGTGCACTCAGTTGAGCATAAGTGGTGGGACAGGACACACACCCAGACCCAAGGTGGAGATCTAAAATTCCCTACCCCGCCGGGAATCGAACCCGGGTCGCCAGAGTGGAAGGTAGGAACTCTACCGACTACGCCACGGCGACGGACATACTTCAGTTTTATTTAAGGATTTCTCTCAAGAAAATAGTGTTAAAATGGCAACCTAGTTCCCTATTCCAAACACACAGTAACTTCCTGGTTGAATCTGACTGTATGAGACAATCTGGGTTTATACAAGACTCAAAGCACCAAAATAATATACGCTTGTGAAATGAATATCGCAACTAGCGGTAATATATTGTTCAACTATTTTCATATGGAACTAAGGACAAAAAGCAGTCAGAATTCTTACTTCTCATTACACTCTGCAGTGACCTTAATTTTTAGCATATAAAAATGCGTGTCCTTTTACGTGCCTTTTTTTCAATGCCACCAGGTTGTCTTTTATGACATATCTGGTTTTCTCCCCCTGGTATTGGCGGAATTGTAATCCATTCTCAGGTTGGGACATACGATGATATGATGGGTGATAAATAATAATAAAACACCAGGAGAGTCTTTAACCTTAATTCTAGACCATAGACAACCACAGGAATGGTTCCCTTTAAGGAAAAATTCCTGTAGTCTAACCGAGAATCGAACCCGGGACCTCATGAACTGTAGTCAGAAATGCTGATCCCTAGCCCATTTGGCTGGTCAACGTACTAAATGTTAAGATTGCAACACAGTATATATTATTGAAATGTTTGTATTAGAACCAAGACAAGATAGAGTCAGTCTTACTTTTTATTATATTGGTTGGAATATTATATCCTATAAAATCCGTCCTGTAGTAATAAGATAAAAGAAAATTTTATTTTAGAAACGTCAGGTGTTGTGTTATTGAAAGGAAATAATTGTTCCCAGAAGAGTTTTTATATTCTAGATAAATTTTTCAGTGTTATTTTCCAGCTTGTTGCCCAATGTATGTCACTATAAAAAAAAAGTATTCGTGTATATGAAAACGTGTTGTTGCCATTTTATCAGCAGGAGTGCTGTAACAATGTAGCTGTGTTTGCGCAAGTTCTTTGTCCTCTCAAAAATCTGTCGTTATCGTTTGATTCAGAACGAAGCAGTAGCCTGGCTTTATCGCTGTGTATTGTTCACTGACGTGGATATAAAGCTTTCACATTTGGATATTGATTTTTATAAACTAAGTTATAGACTTCAGATGTTTGATTTATTTGCTTATATACAACACTCCAATAGGGGAATCCCTGCCTATACAAAATCACATGACAATGCAAATCACTTGTAATCCAAGTTTAGCTCGTAGTAAGGTTTCATATTCGATCTTAGAAATTGATGGATGGTGTAATGAATGAGAAGATTGTTGGACGAATAGATTAATAAATGAATGGATATATAGGCGTTATCAGCGGGATAGTAGCACTTCTAGGATGGGTCACCTGAGCGATATACAGAGTGTAACTAAATTCCCGTTACAGATTTCGAGGACGTGTAGTGAGGACCAATATAGTTTATATTTAGCATAGAAACTCCTGTCCGGAAACGTACCGTTTTCCCTCTACACTCAAAATACCACAACACTCGTTGCTCTCTCTGACGCCTGCTGCTTGTCGTCTGGGTCCACACGAAGGGCTCGATCTGGCGATTACCTACAGCAACATAAATACGGTACCTTCGTACCATGTTCTGGTACTCACGATCACCAATCCTTGGTCCTGCAACATCCGCCGGAGTTATAACCCGCGCCAGCAGGTCTTCCTCGGATGCCACACCGGTCTTGTAAATCAGGAGTTTCTTGTGATTCCACAGGTCAGGTGGGAGAATGTGCAAGGCTTTGGTGCCAAAAATGCTTGCAGGTTGAGCGAATATTGTGGTGTTTTGCATACATGTATCAGGAAAACGGAATGTTTCCAGATATGAGTTCCTAAAAGTCTGTAATGGGAATTTAATTTAAACCCTGTATACTATGGCCATCTCAGCTGTGAAGTTCTGGAACCTGGAGTGCGGGAGACAGCGGGAATTTGCTAACAGATGTTGATAGAAATAAATAAAGTAGATACAATTTGAATAATTTTTGTAACAATTCTAAATCCGTTCAAAATTTACTTAAACCATAATATTTTACTCAAAAATGGTTAAAGATTATAAAGTAGTTGCTCTAACATGCCAAAAAGATGACTGTAGAAATACAACACAATAATGTTATATCACCTTGCAATTAATGGTTTTTCTGAAACGTTTGTTGCATATTAGGTCAATTTTCAACGTAATTGAAAAGTTCAAGGATTTTTAAAATCTTAAAAAAAACTTTAGTATGAAACAATGGTTATCTGAAGAAAAGAGGCAGGATGTAATATACATATAACATGAAAAGAAAAAATAGATGCTTGAACGGGGATTTGAACCAGGACCTTTGAATTGATTCTTCAGTGCGCTACCAGTTACGCTATCCAAGAATCCTAGTACAAACATTTATTTTTCTGTATATATTCTCTTTTACTAGAGGTAGAGAATTATTGTTATTTATAACATCGAAATATGTTTTTTTTTTTTTTTTTTTTTTTTGGCTCAATAACTTTTCAAATGCTGTAAGGTTCAAACTCAGTAGCGGAGGTAGGTACATACAAACCTGATAATTGATTGAGCTCCATGTGCGTGCAAAGTTCGTACGATTTCAACCAGATTCCAACATCGCGATAAATGTGGTTAACTCTATTTAAAAGCTAATTTCAATATTATGACAAATAATGTATTGTCTAAAAGAATTCCGGTAGAGAACTAAATTGCTATATATTTATTTAAGTAAAATTTTCTCACCTCATATTCTTGTGTCTTCTTTCTCAGACCGGTTTTCGGAACTTTCTTCTTCAGTTCCATACCTCTATTTAAAACCCTGACATAAGTACTCACCGATTGGAGATGGTTAGGGACATATGGAAAGGATGGGAAAACATAGAGTTCCCGAAAAAAATATTAAATCCCAAACCAGTAAGGAAAGCCGATCGGGTCGGCCGCCCCGAGACATAGATGGATGGACAACGTACAGCAGCCTTTCTGCGTAGTTTTTGGAGGATTCAGAATTGGAGGAGGCAGATTTGAGGCTTGAATGGCGGAAACAATAAGTCGACAAGACCCCGGCTTCTTCCATGGGCAATAGCGCCGGATATATGATGATCATATTCAATGAATAATATAGGTCATAAAAATCGATAATTTTTTCATTTTCAAATCAGAAGAGAAGACCTATATAAATGGAACTTTACTTACTCCAAAACTCGAGGGGGCTGCCCGACATGATCAATTCTTTTAAAAAAACAATCTAAAATTTAATTTTGTTCTAGCCTCGACTTCAATCCTTACTCAGTGTAAAGGTACAATATATTTAATTAATTGGGGTTTCTCGTATAATTTTAAAGCATATTTATCACCTAATTATTAATTATAATTATTATTATTATCCATACGTATTAATGTTGTTATTATTATTACTATTATTATTATTATTATCATTATTATTATTAAATATTATTATTATATTATTATTATTATTAATGAATATCAGATATTCAATAGTAGATCATATAAGATATAAGTAATTAAATTGGTATGGGCATGTACGACGAATGCAAGAAAAAAGGTTACCCCAAAAAAAAAACATGGGAATGGTGTCCACCTGGAAGAAGAAGGAAAGAAAGACCTCTAAACTCGTGGATGCAAGAAATAAGAACTGGAATGAGAACAAGAGGACTTGGAGGACATGGAGTGGATGATTAGAGACGAGTGGAGAAGAAAAATGAAACTTTAGGCACAGAAAGGTATGTAGACATTAAAAATATACATATAAGTAAAATTATCATTATTATTATTATTATTATTATTATTATTATTGTTAAGGTTTAAAAAATACATATCATATGAATCCGTTCCCCAATAATGACAATGGTATTTACAAAGTATTCACATAAAAAAAAAATGGTTAAGTTCTTGTTGTATGGTTTTGATATCTGATAGGTCCTAAAACTAACTCTTTATTTTTTGCGAAGTTATTCACGTATTCAAACGGGAATTTATTAAAATGAATTATGTTGATTCATATGAGAAGGACATTTGATGTTATTCAGGTCCTCTCGTGTATGTATGTTGAAATGTGTTTTATCTGAAGTTATGATTTTTTCATAAGTGGTTTTACATGCAAGACTAGATACCCCATCGCTTTATAAAATAAAGTTGTAGAACTTGTTGAGCTGAATTATATTGGCAACCCTGCTGCGGTCAGCTCAAACTTTGTTGCATTCAACAGTTGAGCTAGAATTATTGCGCATATGCGATGCTTTGCAATGTATCATTTAGATATATTGTTATGTCTGTAGTTTTTATGAGTTCGTGCAGATGTATCCGTTTTAAGACTTGCCGACAAAATGAAACTATGTCTTCGTAATATATTCACATCGTTTCCTTCATAATATGTATTTAAATGCTTCTTCAGTTATTCTGATTTCATCTTTATTACACATCAGTTCGAACCTGAGAGTTGCATATTTAGCGTGGCCAGTTTGTAATTTTTATTTCATCATCATATTTATTTTTTAATAATATCAAATAATAAAATAAACAAAAACTCAATATATGGTAATTGGTGATAGGATGGGGAAAAAATGGTATTAGACGATTTAAAAGATATTATTAATATTTGCAACAAAATTAAATATTTAGGAGATTAAATAAATGAAGATGGAAACAATGATTTGGAAATAAAAAAATAATAGTTAAAGGTAAATTTGCAATAGCAATGTTGAATGGAATTTTTGTGTAATAAAAAAATATTCAAAGAAAATGAAATCCATATTTATAAATCAATAATAAAACGTTTAATTACCTATGCGGCTCGGGAGTAGGATTGAAAGTGCAGAAAATAAATCTGTCACTTTCAGACTGTTTTAGGGTCTTATGGTTGCCCTCTTCAGCCCAGTATTTAAAAGAATCTAAGGAATTGTTTTATTCGGTCGGGGAAATAGTGCATCTAAGTTTCAGATAGATTATCCATCCGCCCTTGTGACTGTTCGTAGTGGTGGGCGAATCTAGGTTTGGGCTTCTTGGCGTTTTCCTGGCTCTTCTGCTGCTGGTCGCTGATGATGTAGATGCTGGCATGCCAAGAGGAAACCCGCGACAAACCGCGGATGTCGATCTCAATCCGCGAGGCAAGGCCCACCCGACCACGCCCCCAGAGCTCCCATCCTCCAATCAGAAACGACCATTTTCGGGCTAAGCTGATCATTGGTTAGCGTTAATTTAGAATTTGGAAAATGAATTTAAGTTATAGAATGATTAAATATATTTATATTTTAATGAATTTATAAATGTTGTGGAATTTAACAGAAACGTAGACTATAAATACCAAATTAAAGTCAACATTAAATCTACAGAAATTGTATTTTTAAGAAGATCTGAACGATGCTCTAAATTAGACAGGATCACAAACAGTACGCCTAATATCCGAAAAACAACTTTAACGAAAGATTAATGCAATTTTTGTGAGAAGTAAACAATTACAATGGTTTGGAAACGTGAAGAGGATGAATGAAGATAGATTGCCAGCTACGAGTTTGGAGTGGATTCCAAAACGGAGGAAAAGAAGAGGGAGACCTAAGAAGTCTTGGGTGAAGGAAATTATGAATTTGATGGACAGGGGACTGCAGGATGGTGACTGGAAGGATAGAGATGAATGGAGGAAAGAAACAACACTTAATATTGGGCACAGAAAGATGTTGTATAAGTTATATTTCAAACCTGTTGAATATAAATACAATATCAAGAATTACATTAATTATTTTAAGAGTTTACTTTATCATAAATGAGTTAATTTATTTTTACTGAATGGGAGTCATCATTATCATCATCATCATCATCATCATCATCACGAATTTGCGTCATTTGTTGACCTGTTTCGGTTTCAAGAGAAACACCATCCAAAAGTCTTTTGGATGGACGTCCTGGTCTTCTTCTTCCTTCAGGTTCATATCTTACCATTTGTTTGGGTATCCTGTGATCTTCCATTCGATGAACATGTTGCATCCATCTTGAAATGTAATCAGAAATGTTGTGGATTATGAACCTTTCCTTGTTCCCATCTCACAGTGTTGAAGTCATATCTTCCTCTCTCCCTTTAGTATACAATCTAGTCTATACCCGTACATACCCACTTGGGGACATGGGTGTTCCCTAGCATAATTTTCTTAACTAAGCTAATTTAGTTACGATTTTTCCCAACAGATGTTAGCGATTGACATGTGGTTAGCACATGGCTCAACTAGACATATAGTAGGCAACAATATGGTATTGTTTGGTATAAGATGATTAAAGTTTGCTCAGAGGCACTAATTTAGGTTTGAGGCTCTTTTACGATCCCGAAAATCTTGTGATTCGGCGGCTTAAAGTCCCTCTCAGGCCTACCTTATATTTTTGTATTCCTAAAAATTAATGGAATCTGGCCAGGTTTTAAACCGTGACTATCCTGACCAGAGGCAAGGAACTTAATGCCTAGACCACCGAGGAAGATTCTTCTCTCTTTAGGATGGTAAGTACTCATGGGAACCAGGTGGGAGTCAATGATCAATCGCATTTCAATTAATTTTGTTTTACAACCAATGACAGTCATGTTTCATCTCGCTCTTTATCAGCTCTTGCTTTTGTGATGAAGAAAGCTCCTCCTTTTTAATATTCTGAACAACTCAGAACATTATTTTTCTCCAACAAATACTTTGAATATAGCAAATAATGAACAGATTCCTTGATTTTACTAAAAAAATAAATTAATAAGCTATAATGTTAATTATAATATACAATTTGATTATTTCTCCACCAGGGTGCATTCTTACAATATTGCGATCATATTTGACAATAAATAATATGATCAGGTTGCAGTGAATATACATAACCTCACATTTCTGATTTGTTTCAAACATCGCCGATTACATTAAATATATAAATATTTTAAATACCGGTAACTAAATTTAAATAATAATTTTTTTAGTAAAGAGCTTAATATTACACGTTATATAGTCCTAACAAAAAATGCCACTTTTGATTTTCAGATCCTTTTGATAAATTCACTTCTTACTTCGTGACTCATGAATTTATCGATAATTTAGAAATCACTCGTGGCATTACTTGTTATATATCTTTCCATTATATTTATTTCATACATTTTTTTTAATTTACGAATATTCCACAATACAGTGTTTCTCCTTCACCCCAAAGTGATTTGTCGCCAGTGGTACCTGTCTAAAGCATCTTCTTCTCTCAAATCTCTAGCTTCCATACTTCTCTTCACTCCATCCATCCATCGTTCTCTAGGCCTGCCCCTTCTACTTCTTCCATTAGCTTTCCAATTAAGGATCTTCTTTGGTATTCTCTCTTCTTCCATTCTTATGAGATGTCCATACCATTTCAAAAGTTTTTCTTCTGTTTTTCCTAATATGCTTTTTTCAACTTACATAATTTCCCTTATTGTGCTGTTTCTGACCTTATCTCTTCTTGAAGTTCTTGTCTATCGCCTCTAAAAATCTATTTCTACTGCTAAGAGCTTGTTGGCTTGTTTTCTACTTACTGTCCAGGTAATAAAATGATACAATTTGTATTTACTTTGAAAAGTTGCAATAGACAAACTTGACAATTACAGCTTTGTTTTCGAAGTATTAAATAACAAATCAATATAAATTTTACAATCACAAGTGTGAGTAAACATAATTCATATAATGTAGAAAGTCTGCGTTACAGCACTGCTTTGAAAACACTTGAAATTGTGAGCTGAAGTTGAGAGAAAGAGGGAGATAGAGTGAAATCAGTACATATATCTTCGTTCAAAGAAAGAGGAAAAGCAATGAACAACAAAGAAAACACGCAAAACTCTTGGAAATGTTAGTAAAGTGGAGAGAGTAACTGAACAAAAACAATCGATTGTTCGGCTGAGTTTCTGTATGAATGGGCTACATCGGATTCCTTAAGACTTCTACTTTTCAACAAGTCACATCGCTGCCATTCGAGTTTACTTCTCCAGTCCATATTAGGCTTCTGTAGGTTGACAAATATTCCGCTGATGGAATGCATTTAGTCGCTTAAGGGAATGTTTCTCGGTTTGTAATTTCCCACGGAAATAGAATGCAGAATGTGTGTCTCGAAATTCCAGTGACATAAAAAAAGAAACATTCTCACATAGCTGTATTTGTAAATTAATTAAATATGCAGCGTGCATTACAGATACTCTTGTCCCACTTCTCTCTATATGATAATATAACATATATTTATAATTGTTATATATATATATATATATATATATATATATATTATTTCTGGATTGTTTCTGTTGCATACACAGGTATCCTCAACCAAAATATACAGTTTTTTTTCTTCCACACTTCCCGGTCTTGCGTGTCTGCTTCTGTCATATTTCTCTTCTTCGTGTTGTCGTGAATTCCATTCATCCACGTTGGTTTTGGTCTATCACGTTTCCCTTTTCCAGGAGGTATCCATTTCAATACTTCGTTTGTTTCTCATTATATGCCCATACTATCTTAGTTAGATTTCTTCAGTCTCTTGTACAATACCCTTTTCTATATTAATAATTTATCTTATTGTATTATTTTTCATTTTGTCTAATCTTGATATTCTTGACAATCATCTTAAAAACTAAATTTCTGTGACTAATAATTTATTTTTGTGTTTTTGCTTCAACCTCCATGTTTCCGCAACGTATAATAAAATACTCTTCACAATTCTGTTAGATATTAATAATTTAGTCATATTCCTACTCCATAAAATATAATTTAATATGCCAGTAACTTTCTTTGTCTCTATTATTCTTTTTCGATGTCTAATTCACATGATCCATCTTTTTTAAATTATTGATCCCAAATACTTAAAATATTCCACTCTTTTAATCTTTGTTCCATTTTTTTCCAATTCATATATATATATATATATATATATATGTGTGTGTGTGTGTGTGTGTGTGTGTGTGTGTGTGTGTGTGTGTGTGTGTGTGTGTCTGACAAGAAAAGAAAACATAAACGCCTGAACTGGGTTTGAACCCGAGATATGTAGCTTTATACGTTAGTGTCATAATCACTAGTCCACTCAGGCTCCTAGCAGAAACATTTTTTCCTTCCTTATGTATGATAATCAATCATGAGAGGTAAGGGGACGTCCCCCTCATTGCCATCTCGCAGCTTCTATAACAAGTAAACATTTTAAAGAGAATATACATATGATTTGAGAATAAGCTAGGAGAAAAAGGATAATGTGAGAATAAGTGCTTAGGAAATTGTTTGGATCAAAGAGAGACGAAGAGACAGATGAATGGAGAAAATTACACACCTGTGAACTATATGATCTTCGTGGGAAACAAATTTCATTAACTGCTATAGTCAGGACTTGTGGTACGGATTCATTAACTGCTATGGTCAGGACTTGTGGTACGGATTCATTAACTGCTATGGTCAGGACTTGTGGTACGGATTCATTAACTGCTATGGTCAGGACTTGTGGTACGGATTCATTAACTGCTATGGTCAGGACTTGTGGTACGGATTCATTAAATGCTAGGTCAGGAATTGTGGTACGGAGCATTAAATGCTATGGTCAGGACTTGTGGACGGATTCTTAATGCTATGTCAGAAAGTGTGGTCGGATCATTAACTGCTATGGTCAGGACTGGTGGTACGGATTCATAACTGCTAGGTCAGGATCTGGAAGGATCATTAACTGTATGGTCAGGACTTGTGGTACGATTCATTAACTCTATGTCAGGAATTGTGTACGGATTCATTAACTGCTATGGTCAGACTTGTGTACGGATTCATTAATGCTATGGTCAGGACTTGGGCACGGATTCATTAACTGCTATGGTAGGACTTGTGGTCCGGATTCATTAACTGCTCTATGGTCAGACTTGTGGCAAGATTCATAATCCATGGTCAGGACTTGTGGTACGGTTCATGAACTGCTATGGTAAGGACTTGTGGTACGGATTCATTAATGCTATGGGTCAGGACTTGTGGTACGGAGTCATTAACTGCTATGGTCAGGACTTGTGTACGGAATTCATTAACTGGCTATGGTCAGGAACTGTGGTAGGATTCATTAACGCTGGTCAGGACTTGTGGTACGGATTCATAACTGCTTGGTAAGGACTTGTGGTACGAATCATTAACGTATGGTCAGGACTTTTGTACGGATTCATTAACGCTATGGTCAGACTTTGGGACGGATTCATTAAATGTATGGTCAGGAACTGTGGTACGGATTCAATTAACGGCTATGGTCAGGACGTGTGGTACGGATTCATTAACTGCTATGTCAGGACTTGTGGTCGGATCTTAACTGCTATGGTCAGAATTTGGTACGGATTCATTAACTGCTATGCTCGGACTCTGGGCACGGATTCATTAACTGCTATGGTCAGAACTTGTGGACGGATTCATAAACTGCCTATGGTCAGGACTTGTGGCACGGATTCATTAAATGCATGGTCAGGAACTGTGGTACGGATTCAGTTAACTGCTATGGTCAGGACTTGTGGTACGGATTCATTAACTGCTTGGTCAGGACTTGTGGTACGGATGCATTAACTGCTATGGTCAGGACTTGTGGTACGGATTCATAACTGCTATGGTCAGGACTTGTGGTACGGAGTCATTAACTGCTTATGGTCAGGACGTCTTGTGGTACGGATTCATTAACCGCTAGTGGTCAGGACTTGTGGTACGGATTCATAACTGCTATGGTCAGGACTTGTGGTACGGATTCATTAACTGCTATGGTCAGGACTTGTGGTTACGGATTCATTAACTGCTATGGTCAGGACATTGTGGTACGGATTCATTAAAGCTATGGTCAGGACTTGTGGTACGGATTCATTAAACTGCTATGGTCAGGACTTGTGGTACGGATTCATTAACTGCTATGGTCAGGACTTGTGGTACGGATTCATTAACTGCTATGGGCAGGATTGTTGGTAACGGATTCATAAATGAACTGCTATGGTCAGGACTTGGGTACGATTCATTAACTGCTATGGTCAGGACTTGTGGTACGGATTCCATTAAACTGCTATGGTCAGGACTCTGTGGACGGATTCATTAACTGCTATGGTCAGGACTTGGGGGTACGGATTCATTAAACTCTGCTATGGTCAGGAATTGTGGTACGGATTCATTAACTGCTATATGTCAGACTGGTGGTACTGATTCATTAAAATGCTATAATGGCAGGAATTGTGGACGGATTCATTACTGCTAATGGTCAGGACTTGTGGTACGGATTCATTAACGGCTATGGTCAGGACTTGATGGTACGGATTCATTAACTGCTATGGTCAGGAATTGTGTGGTACGGATTCATTAACTGCTATGGTCAGGACTTGTGGTACGGATTCATTAACTGCTATGGTCAGGACTTGTGGTACGGATTCATTAACTATGGTCAAGGACTTGTGGTACGGATTCATTAACTGCTATGGTCAGGACTTGTGGTACGGATTCATTAACTGCTATGGTCAGGACTTGTGGTACGGATTCATTAACTGCTATGGTCAGGACTTGTGGTACGGATTCATTAACTGCTATGGTCAGGACTTGTGGTACGGATTCATTAACTGCTATGGTCAGGACTTGTGGTACGGATTCATTAACTGCTATGGTCAGGACTTGTGGTACGGATGGGGAATGAAAATTATGTATGATAACCTCTTTCGGTGTTATTCACTTACAAAGCATTTTCTACGGGCTTCTCCCAAGCAGTTCGTTAGCTCATAGTTGCTAGCAGAAATACTAATATTAAAGCCATTCTTGATACTAGCTGTTAATTTGGTATATTGCTTTGAGGATTTTGCTTTAAATTTCTCATTAATGGTTTTTCAACATTAACATACAGTTTTCTAGGACGTCCTGATCTGTGGCTATTTTCGAAAAGATTTTCGTTCGCTAAATCTATTCATTATTTGCAATTTGATTGCTCTTGATCTTCCAATTATTTCACTAATTTCATTTAGCGACTTAGACTGATTATACAAACGAATATTAATTTCCTTTCTTCTTCTGTAGTCTCTCTACCTTTGTGCCCACTTCCAGCGTTAATCTGCAGCCAGAACACACACAACTACACGACAAAGTATTCATAGAGATATAGTGAATAAGTCACTATCAGACCCACCCCCACTCGACTTCTTGTGCATATTCTGTTGACCAAAACTTACTACTGTATCAATAGGTTTTGGTTCTTAATTTTTGTTGTTCGTGTACAAATTATATACTTTACTCGTTAATTGTCATGTTAAAACAGAGGAAACTGTGTGTATTTAACTCCATAAAGTGCAATTTAGAAGGCCTAGCATATTACAATGCGAGGTTGGGAAGTGGTTTTTACAGAAGCGATGAAATGATTAAAAATCTAGCGATAGCGAGGATTTTAATTTCCGAGATTCTGTATAACATTTCACAAACGTGCGTTGTACATTATTTTTTCCACGATGGTGTTTAAAAAAATAGTAAACAATAGTAAAATAATAGCATCTTTGTTGGAAATATTTGCGTTCATTATAAACAACTGACTTACGTTAGCAGTCTGGCCAATGTATACACGCTAAATGCCGAAAATAATTTAGTTGAGGCTACAGCAGACCGTGGCACCAAACAGCAATATAATGGCGGCAAGTACGAATTCATTCTTTTATATTGTTTCATCTAAAATTCAGTTCATTTAAAATGAAATGATTTGTTTCGTATAATGTATTTTAACACTACTTTTTGGATATAATTTCGTATATACATTGTACGCAGTACACATAAAGGGCAGTGGTTTTACTTCCCGTCCTAGGTGGATAATTTGTAATATTATAGTATAGTTATTTAGTTATTTATATGTTGGCAATCCCGAAATTTAGGAAATTGAACTTTCAATCATGGCCGCATTTCCTGTACGATAGAACGCACTACCGTGCAAAAAGGTTTTTTTTATATAGTGGAGAATATTTAAATTATTTATTTCTGTTGTGATATTTTTAAGTGTATCAATATTTTCTACTCAAACAGTTGAATAGTATAATGAGAAGTAAGAGTCCTGTATCTTTTTCACACAAAATTAGTAGAATAACATATATCATAATCATCATCATAGTACATTCACGAATTTAGGTCATTTTTTTACCTGTTTCGGCCTCAAAAGAAACACCATCAGGAAGTCTTGAGTGGACGTCCTGGTCTTCTTCTTCCTGCAGGTTGATATCTTAGCATTTGTTTGGGTATCCTATGATCTTCCATTCGATGAACATGTTGCATTCATCTTGACTTATAATCATAAATTTTGTTTTCTAAAGTTTTCATGTGTAATTCTTCTAAGATGTCTTCATTTTTGTGATCTAGTAGTGTGTATCCTGCAGTCCTCCGAAGGTATCTCATCTTCTCTGTATATCCTCCTGTTTCAGCGTTCATACTTCGCTACGATACAAAAGAGTTGGAAGAGCCAGTGTTTTATACACTTTTAGTCTTGAAAGTTTTTGGACTAACTATGGCTTGAAGGTAGAATTTATTAACCCTAAAATTCTTTAAAATATATATATTTTTGTATTTACATCCTTTTCTTCTTCATATAAGATATTGCATCCTAGATATGTAAAATTATTCACCTGCCCCAAAATTGTATTGTCAAGTATAATTTAACTTCTGACAGGATCTACACCTTAAAATGCCATAATTTTAATATACTAATATATACTGTACTGTAATCATATTTTCTTTAATAGAAATCACGATTCTTAGTAATCAGACACCTGCACTACAATCCCCCAAATGTAATTGTAATGTAAAATACTGATAAAATTGCAATATTAGGAATTGCTGTATAGCAATGATATTATGGTCTAATTTAAAATGTTAACTTTTCCCTGTATCGCCAACACAGAGTTCATGCAAATATGGAATCAACGTATTAAAATTGCATACACTAATTTCCGTATTGACACAGGCCTGTTGGCCTACATATAATATAAACAGGATATCTGTTATTCTCATAATGAAAACAGTATTGGTTTGGTTTAATTTAAATTAGAAGTGATTCATTATTTATGTCGATGTTGTTTATAGCTGCAAAATTGCACGTAAATAACTTTTTAACTCCAACGTTTCTCTTTAATGTGTACTGCAAAAAGACTATCATTGATTATACAATTTTTAACAGTAATTTGTGACAGGTCAGCTGCGTCGAATGTTAATAATAATAATAATAATAATAATAATAATAATAATAATAACAATAATAATAATAATAATAATAATAATAATAATAAAATGTTTAAGGCCAACGGCAGGCTACACTCTTATGGACCAGAAAAGAAGTTCTGAGATTAGAGATCAATTAAATATTCTTAAATTGACTGATAAAATTGACAAACAAAGACAAAATTGGTACGAACTTCTACTAAGAATGCCAGATGATAGACTTCCTAAAATGATTTTAAACTACAGGCCCACAGGATCTAGAAGTCAAGGAAGACCATTTGCTAGATCTCTTGAAGTCGGAACGGGCCAGAGGGCCTAAGCCTTGATGTTGATAATAATAATAATAATAATAATAATAATAATAATAATAATAATAATAATAATAATAATAATAATTTACCCCAGGAAACCAAATGTGGAAAAGTTAAATGAGTTTCACAATTTGAATATCTTGGTCAAATTATTCAGGAAAATGGAATCGAAACTATAGCCAACAAAAGTAGATGCCAAAAAAATGGAAACAACATTTCGGCTTACACAGCACATCTATAATAGGAAATACATATATTTACATAAAAAATTAAGGCAATATAATACTGCAATTAAACCAGAGTTCCTCTATGGAGCAGAAACATTAATTTTGAACAGAAAAATAAATATCGAAAATATAGTCAGGCTAGTAAATAAGTCTAAACCGTGAAGAAGAAGAAGAAAATATAGTGAAAAAGTGAAAAAAGAAACGAAATTATAAGAACAATTTTAAGTCCTCAAGTCATAGATGAAGCATACAGACTAAATAGTAAAAAGGAAATAAAATAGTGATATTAGAAAAGACGGTTAAAATAGTATGGATATATTAAACAAATGGACTTTAAAAAAAATATTGGATTCCACGAAAATAGAAGTAAAGCACCAGTAGATTTATGAAATAGATTGGTGAAGTGAAAAAGGACTTAAAATTGGCAATTATTACTCTCAAGTTATCATAAACAGATATATCTTTAAAATGAATGTGCACAAGTAGTTGACCAAGAGGACAAACCCAAGAAAAAAACTGTAACAACATGGACAGAAGAGAGAGAGAAAAAACCCATAACTAAACAATGAGGGAGATACGGAGTAAAAGGAAACGCCTCTAAGTACTTTGCGTAGTCCTACATGGGCTCATTCGCAATAAAAAAATAATAATAGTAATAAAAATATTAATATTCTTACTCATCATCATCATCATCATCCGGTATCATGGCAGCTGCTACCGTCTTCCGGAAACCAAACGCCATTCCTCTCTGTCCATCCATTGATCTTCCTCCAATCCTCTCTGATGTTCATAGCCGCTTGTACCCCTTCTATGCAAGTTTACTTCGGTCTTCCTCTCTTCCTCCTTTCCTGTGCTCTGGCTTTCTTTTGACATGGCCATACCACTGTGATCTTTTGTTTTCTATAATGTCTATGAAGTCCGGCTTCTCTTGTTCACCCATAATTTCCCGTATTTCTTTATAGTATTCTATTATTTATATTATTATTATTAAAATATATATGTAGTCAATATGCCCATTTCACCAATTAATGTTTTAAACATTAATTGGTGA
The DNA here is from genome assembly GCA_030220185.1 of Diploptera punctata. Classification (NCBI taxonomy): domain Eukaryota; kingdom Metazoa; phylum Arthropoda; class Insecta; order Blattodea; family Blaberidae; genus Diploptera; species Diploptera punctata. Next base: position 100,864 of record JASPKZ010007345.1, on the reverse strand, counting down.
AATGGGCATATTGACTACATATATATTTTAATATTATATCACCAAGAAGATCACTTGTGTATTAAATTATTATTATTATTATTATTTATATTATTATTATTATTATTATTATTATTATTATTATTATTATTATTATATTATTATTATTATTATTATTATTATTATGTGTTAGTATTAAAATAGTCCAACGCTGTGGACTCGGGGTAACGTCGCTGTCTCGTACAAAGAGGGCCCGGGTTCCACCCCCGTCGAAACATGTTACCTGTGTTTTTTTTTTTGTTTTTTTTTTATTTTTCCTCACATTTCACAAATGTCAGGAAACTTTAAGGCCCGAACGGTTCCCGAACATCATCTGAACATCATAATCAACCGTATCATATTCACCAGGTTTGATATGGCTGCCAACGTTCAAATATTTAAACATTATTTTAGGCTGAATGGTTAATATATATATATATATATATATTATATATATATATATACACATATACTTAACACAAAACTGGTAATAATTAAAATCGGGCATATATTTTATTACGAATTAGGGTCTACTTACCATCCTTCTTCACAACTGATTCCCCTTAAAAACCAAAATTAATGAATAATAATTAATTAAGAAGCCATTAATGTAACTGTCAGTACAGGATTAATGGGGGGTTGTTTAATTTCCAAAGTATGGTTCTCAAGTGTAGGATTAGATCATCTTAATTATTTCCCCCTGGAGATTGGCTCGTTTGAACACGCCCTCAAGCATTATGTAACGCACATATATCTTGTTTGTGTCGAACTCTATAACCATATTCAGTAGTCCCTCAGGGATATTCCCCTGGCTATATCCAAGTTCAAAATCCCAATAAATTATTTACCGGCATAGAACTGGATTCCTTAAGATATTGTTGTAATACTACCACAAGGAGCCAGCATGCTACAATCGTATAAAGTTATCATAATTAGATCTATATCTAGGTATTTGTTTTAACTTTTGTTTTAATTTCATTCTGACGCATGGCTTCATCATTCCGCAGCGTAAGGTATATATATATATATATATATATATATATATATATTAATTGGTGTCTCTCGTATGTGGGGGAGGGTTTAGCACATTTATACTATTGTGATTATTGATTGATTCTCTTATGTAGTATTCATTATTATATTATTATTATTATTTAATTATATTATTCTAAGTTCTGTAACAAATCATTTTATTATTTGGTCCCAAAACCTGGACAGTAAGTAGAAAACAAGCCAACAAGTTCTTAGCAGCAGAAATTGATTTTTGGAGGCGATCGACAAGAATTTGAAGAAGGGATAAGTTAGAAACAGCACAATAAGTTAAATTATACAAGTTGAAAAAAAAATTAGAAAAAATATAAGATAAACAGTATGGACATCTCATAGGAATGGAAGAAGTGAGAATACCAAATAAGATCTTTAATTGGAAAGTTAATGGAAGAAATGGAAGAGGCAAACCTAGAGAACGTTGGATAGATGGAGTGAGGAGAAGTATTTAAGCTAGAGATTTGACGGAAGAAGATGCTCTAGACAGGAACCTCTGGGACAAATCACTTTGGGTTGAAGGAGAAACACTGTGTTGTGGAATATTCCTAATAAAATATATTATTATTGTTATTATTATTATTATTATTATTATTATCATTATCATCATCATCATCGTCGTATAAAATGTTATTTGTACATGAAATGTACATTGCAGCATTTAATAACTTTTTAATTCTTTATAATTAGTATCGTGTATTATATAATCTATAGACTACTGTTAAATATGTACTTGTAATATGTGCTGGTTGAGTGGAAGAGAAGGCCTTATGGCCTTAACTGTGGCAGAATAATTAAAACATCATTATTATCTTTATAACGTAAATGTATATCTTAAGTGATATCACTAAAGGGCTCGAGAGGTCCTTGGTTAATGGGAGATCAAGCACCCATCTTATTAGACAATCGGCGAGATGTCAGCTATGAGTGACGGCCGCCATTACACCCTGATCATACATCTGGTACTCATTTCCATTAAGAGGCTGATTCGATATCAGGGTCATGGTGACGCCAGAAGGTTTAGGCCAGTTTCAAAATTCTGACTCAACTGAAACTCCTTCCGATTTGTAGCCCATTGCCTCATTCGATCACCACAGCCACGTATTGAAACATCTGTGGTTTGATAAACCAGACTGTTTTTTTTATCTAACATGAGATGAGGAGAAAGGTGATATGAACTGAATGGATGGAGATGAAATTAAACGATGGGAAGAAAAGAGGAGAGTATTGGTGGGTGAAATTCTGAAAAAGGGATAAAACCCCAAAAAATCCCGGTGTGGCTCATCAACAGTATCCCTCCGGAATACCAGAATTCGAATATATTCGGGGCAGCCGCGGTATATTATAGTAGACAGCATTATATTATTTTTAATTTAAAATTAAGAGTGTTTTATAATGGAAATGTTGTATAGAGTACAGAGTGATTCAGAAACATGGCTATACGTTTTATCACATTTTGCGACGAAAATATTATTATTAAAGGAAATATGATGTTATCATTGGAAAGGGAATCCTTCAAATAACAAGAATAGAACAAAACAAAACAAATCACTGCTCACGTGCAGCTTCGTGGGTTGATTTTTGTGGGCTAGCGTCGAACGCCTCCACAATTCTCTTCGTTGTTTCTGCATCCGTGCTAATGCGAGGCCCAGGTTTGATTTTCTGGATCCTTCCCATTTCCAGCAGTCGTTTTCTCCACTTTCCCACAGTCGACGACTGCAATGCTACGTTAAATTCACGTCTTGCCCGTCTTGCGGCCTCACGATCTTTAGCATACGATATTGCCCATGCAGCAATTGTAATTTGTTGTTGCATATTCAACGCAATTTTGACTAATGACGTAAGTCCTACACTGTTTTGTTTTATTCCATTGTTGTAATTTGAATAATTGCCTTTCCAACGGTAATTTAATATTTCCTGTAATGGTAATATTTTCATCACACAACGCGATCAAACGTATAGCCATATTTATGATTCACCCCGTATATGGTTTTCTAAGTAATTTATAATGAATTGTAATTGTAAAGTTACAAATATATGATATGTGTAACAATTTATACATAGGCCCCTATATATTACAATATTAGAGAGGAACTAAATGTACAACCACTTCTTCAAAAAATAGAAGAACACATAAACAATTGGATAGAACATCTGCAAAGAATGACAGAGGATAGGATACCAAAGATGGCACTGATATATAATCAAGGATGACGAAGACCGGTAGGACGACCAAGAAAGCGCTGGGCTGAACAGATGTGAGATCGGAACAGGCAAAGACCTAATCCGTGAAGGATGATGATGATTATGATGATAATTATAAAGTTACAAATATATAATTCAATATGGAACTGAAGTATGGAAATTCAACAAAAACTTATGTCGGTGGAAATTAATTTCTTGGGGAGAGCAGCAAGATGTTCAAAATTGGGAGAAAAAAAATGTTAGGCCTATACGAGAAAAAAATGAATAGGCCTATTAAGTATTCAATATTAGATTATATACGATATCCATCCATTCATCCATAGTAATTCTGCCCGAAGGCAGATCTTTCACTGCAATCATAGCATTTTCATGCAGCTATACTAAGGAATTATCGGTGTGGTAGCTTCCGATGAAGGATGATGATGATGATGATAATGATAAGGGTGATGATGATGGCCATATGATTTCGGGGACCGTTTTGGCCTTAAAGTTTTCCTGACATTTGCCTTATCTGAGGAAAAACCCCTATAAAAACCTCACCCAAAAACTGTCCCGACCGGGGATCGAACCCGGGCCCGCTGCGTGACTAGGCAGCACGCTACCTTGAGACGACAGCGGTGGGCTGTATACAATATAAGCAATTAAACTGGTATGGGCATGTATGACAAATGCAAGAAGAAAGGTTACCCAGAAAAACATTGGAATGGTGTCCATCTGGAAGAAGAAATGAAGGAAGACCTCGAAACTCGTGGATGCAATAAATAAGAAATAGAATGGGAACAAGAGGACTGTAGGACCTGGAAGGAGTGACAGCGACGAGTGGAGAAGGAAAATAAAACTTAAGGAACAGAAATATGTTTAAACATTGAAAATTTGTATATAAATAAAATATAAAGCACGCACTATAGTAGGATCTGAAAAGGAAAGATGATTCGATACACTATGTCTTGTGCATACAGAAATAAGCTACAGTCTCACTTGTTTGACATGTGTGCATTACTTAGACGAGCCGTGAAATTGGTGACGCAGCCCCTCACAAACTGCACACTTGTAACCCACTGCCATTCCAACAGCATGAGATATTTAAAGTTTCAACATGAATCTCGAATGACAGAAAGTTTGGAAATATCATGCTCCCATACTTCTTCATCTCTTCTTATTCTTAATTTGTTTGATTTTGATCCTGTTTTTTTTTTTTTTTTTTTTTGCAAAATCACTCCTCGGAGAAAGACGTATTGGATGTGCATCCACTGTCTATCCATCTATTGACTGGTCTTCCTCTTGTTCTTCTCCCGTCCATTGGTCTATCTTTTTTAGCTCTTTTTTCAAGTCGCTTGTTTCCCATTCTTTCTATATAACTTTTTCCAATATTTTCGTCTATATATAATACATTTGGATATGTCTCCCTAATTTCTGCGTTACGTATCTTATCAAATTATGTTTTCCCCTGAATAGTTCTTAAGATTTTCATTTCACATGTGTTTTTATTTATTTGGTTTTTATTGTATCAGCCCTAGTTTATGATCCATATACGATAACTGGTCTAACTATCGTTTTGTATATGCGGATTTTGCTTTCTATTGACATATGTTTGTTGCGCCAAATTAAATATTTCATATATCCTGATATTTGTGCTGCTCCCATACGTTTTGCGTATTTTAAATAAATAAATATCAATATGTACATATCCAAACATTGATACAAAAATGACATTCGTAAGTTGTATTCAGAATTAACTAAGAGAATACAAAAAAAAAAAAAAAAAACTATTTTTTGTTTGTATTTTTTTAAACCTGGTTGAGTGGTAGACAAGGCCTTAAGGCCTTAACTCTGCCAGGTAAAATAAAGCTATTATTATTATTATTATTATTATTATTATTATTATTATTATTATTACAATTTTAGAGTAAGTTAATAACTACCTAGGATGTAACATCTCCTATCAAGCCGAGATCTATCTTAATATAAAACTCACATTGTTTTACAAATATTAGACTTAAAAAATAATATTTAAAACCACATCTTGTACAAAAACATTCAAGCTCGAATTATATAAAACTCTCGCCCCTCCCCCCGATTTTCCTGTATGGAAGTGAAATCTGGGTTCTAAAAAAGAAATACATAACCAGATTAACAGCTGAAGAAATGAGATTCATGCGCCGAACTGCTGGATAAACTCTACTTGATCATCAGAGGAATGAAGATATTTTAAAGGAACTCCACATGCAACCTTTAGAAGAAAAGAATCCACCTACAGAGACAGATTGCTTCAACATGTATCCCGAATGTCACCAATTAGGATCACTAATGCAGTTCTTCGGTATCGCCCACGAGGACAACGATGACCTGGACGTCCACAAAAACGACTTTTAGATCCTGTCTAGTTGAGAGCGAAACAGGTGAACATTGGTCTATATCCATGAATGGTGTATGTTGATGAATTAACTAGGACTAGATAGAATGGAAGTAAAAGTAATACATTCAGAATATGTTATAAAGTAAAATAATACCACTGCATTTGGGGTAGTGTGGGGTTAAGGTTCCCATCTTTGTAGACAATCAGGACGAGATATCAGTCGTATTGTTCGCCATGTGTATCGAACAGAACCTGGGAGAGCTCTAAGGGAGAAAAGTGGTAAATATAATAACATTTTCACTATCTTCTTTTCGTTATTAATTAAAAAAGTTATATTGATGAAAAACACTTGAAGACAATTTATAATTAAAATGTTTGATAACGTTAAAAGTGAAGTAGAGTATTCATATATTAAGTCTAGTATTCATTTCCGTTAGTGGCTGAGTCGATCTGAAAAGCTTTGGATTAGTTTAAAGACCGGGAATCCAACCCTCGATCTTTCGGCTCGTAGCGTGTTGCCTTAATCAGCTACGTTATGGCGTGTCCCAGAATAAGTATACATACATGCATAGTGTTCTGCCCATGAGCAGGTCTTTCACTGCGAACTATTGTTTCAAATAAAGTTCAGTTCATTTAAGATGCTGTGATTTGTTTCGTATAATGTATATTAACACTACTTTTGGATATATTTTTTTGTATATACATCGTACGTAGTATACATAAAGGACAGTGGATTTACTTCCCGCTGCGAGGGAACAATATAAAACAATAAATACATACTTACCGCCATTTTATTACTGATTGGTGCCACATCCTGCTATAGTCGCGAGGAGGTTTACGACCAAGTGTGCAATGGTTACCAAAACGTTTCAAGCTCTATACATCGATTTCTGGGAACTGGATTATAATTTATTTTAATAACAAGTAAATCAAATTATTTGGAATAAATAAATAAATTATATTTTAATAAAACATACTGGCGGCCGAATTTTAATAGGCAACTCGGCAAAAATGTATTCAATAATTCACAATTTTATAAAAAAAGTTGATTTTGTTCATACACTCGATGAACGTAGTAATCTTGCAGCCGGATCTTCGTTTTATGGTGCCACACATATAATTAAATTAATTTATTTACTAAATATTTTCTCCATCTTAATTTTTTTAGAGACGTTGGGACGACTAAGTGTCCCTTGAATGTCCCGAAAGGCATAGAGCATTTAAAAGTGCCTATAAAGGTAGAGATTGAACTAAGTAAAGAGAGAGAGAGAGAGAGGAGAGAGAGAGAGAGAGAGAGAGAGAGAGAGAAGTAATAGTAGAGAACATTCTGGCACAACATTGTCTTATGTCATATCATGGAAGAACTTCTCATATGCATATATCGTAATACATACACCTGAAGAATGGATCTCTTAAGTTGGTACAATTTTCTAATGTTGTTAGAGTAATTAGTATTCCTTTCAGTAAACTACCAGTTTAGAGCAAATTGAAACAGCAGCTCGGCAACTGATTTCACGGCAAGTTTGCGAGCGAAAAAGCATAATAAATAGTCCTCTTGGGAGCTAAAACCTTCAACGAGCCATGAAATTTGAAATTAAAGTTGTGCTTTTCATGGAAAGAGAAAAACACTTTACAGAAATTCCGTTGTACTCTTGTTATCTAGACGTGTAATTGCACATCAGTTGTTAACTCTTGTGGTTTCTAATAAAATGGATAATTAAATTCGAAATACTCTTGTTAAGACGAAAGTAATTATCTGCTGGAATTTATTGGCTGTATACAACAGGCATTTTTACTCTACCTTAATACAATAGTCGCATTTCTATTGTCATTTCAGTTTCGAAATTTCTTATGTACTAAATGTTGTTTATTTTTCTTTAGTGCTATACTCAAATACAGTTGTTATGCAATGGGAAATGAATGTAATTTCTATATAGTTTTTAGCGAATTCCGATTGAATGTACATAACAGAGAATGACCGTGACAAAATATGTAGATACATTACGAAGCCTTTATACAGAGTCATTCTGTAAGAGCGTGCAAAAATTAGACAGTAGGCCTAAATGAATTCTTCTTCTTCTTCTCCATGGCGCGACAGACCGGATGCTTGTCTCACATCCAAATTTGCTAATCACAGAGGTAGACGATCATCTAGCCAGTGTAGGGGTGACGTGTGGTCAGCATATCGGGTTCTCCAGCAGTTATAGTTGTGTTTTTCAACCAGCCTTTATACAGAGTGATTGTGTAGAGCGTGCAAAAATTAAACAGTAGGCCTAAATGAGGAATTCTTCTCCTCCTCCATGGCGCAAGAGACCTAGAAGGTTCTTGGCCTACAGCCGGTTTCTGGCCTCACATCCAAATATGCTAATCACAGAGGTAGTCGATCATCTAGCCAGTGTAGGGGTGACGTGTGGTCAGCATATCGGGTCCGCCAGCCGTTATAGCTGGTTTTATAAACCAGCCTTTATATAGAGTGATTGTGTAAGAGCGTGAAAAAATTAAACAGTAGGCCTAAATGAGGAACTCTTCTTCTTCTCCTTGGCGCTACAGACCTACAATACCCTTGGCCTACAGCCCGATGCTGGTCTCACATCCAGATGTGCTAATAACAGAGGTAGACTCTCATCTAGACATTGTAGGTGTGAAATGTGGTCAGCATGTCGGGTCCCCCAGCCGTTATAGCTGGTTTTCTCAACCTGGAACCTCTACTTATTGTAGCTACCAATATTCCTCACGATGCTGGGTGGGCACCGGTCCCATACTGGCCGAAATTCCATAAGAAAATTTCTTCTTCCATGGAAATTCGAATCAGCCCAAGTCCCGTAGCTCTGCGCCAAGACATCAGCTACTGCGCGGGATGCTCCGCTAAAAAATTGTGATATGGAACCAAGGGTCCGAGAAGCCAGCTTAATAAGATATGTCTTTCGCATTACTGTCTAGCCTTTTTCATTTACATTATCAGTCAGTTGAAAGTACCATCATTGACACAATTAACGTACCTTACAGTTTCTCAAACTGAGGCCACCAACTTCAATGCAAGTATGACATAATTGCACTAGATTCTGACGCATTCTAGTATGTTTCGAATCACATCACAGGTCCTTTTGCATTGGAGTCTCAAACAATCAAGTGACTTCAGATATCTCCATAGAGAATAATCAAGCTGAATCAGGTCAAATCTTGCATCATGACTTCCTAGACAAGTTTAATTCCATATCTCTTTAGGCTGGCTTTTCAGACCCTAGGATCCGTACTTCAGATTGCTCAGATTGGATCATCTATGTCCTCTTTAATTTTTGCACATTGTTACAAAAATCACTCTGTATTTATACAGTTGCGTTTCTAATGAAATATAACAGATTTATACTGAAATATATGTTTTCGGTTTTCTTTTTTTTTTTTTAGCAAGTATCCATTAATTGAAACATAAACTAAAGTGAAATTCACAAAATTTCAAACAACAGCAAAATTAATTAAATAGAAAATAAAACATTTACTATGTTGTGCAACATTTTTATTTGTACACTAGCTATTTCAAGTTAATAAATAATAATTAGTAACTTACTTGCAAAACTGAAATACTTAGTAATTTATGGAATGTCCCTAAACAGTTATACTGTAACAGCTTTACATTTTTTTTTCTTCCATTGATTGTACTAATTTGAAACAAGTTTCTGTAGTATTTTTCCCCATTCTTCCAGAACAGGATTCTTCAGTTAATTTTTAGATGAAACATTCCGTTGACGAACCTTTCTTTTTAGAATTCCTTACAAATGCTCAGTGAGAGTTTAGGTCCGGAGATTGGGCAGGCGTTTTTAGCTGCTTGGAGACGTTTCAGATGATGGCAGTTGGCAGTATCTTTCCGGACATTGTCTTAGTGAAAAGCATAATTCTCGTGAACATGCTCATTTTCTCAGCACTTCTGTTTTATTCAGAATGTCATTGCAGACCCAATGGCCCATAGTCCCGTAAGAACATAAATCCCCAAAGAAGAATGATTTCTCCTCCGTATTTAACTGTAGGAAGAGTATTAGCATTTCCATATGGAACGCTATTCTTTCTAAATACTCTGTTTATTCCAACGAATCCGAAAATGTACATTTTCATTTCATCTGACCAAATCTTTTGTTCCAGAAGTCCTGGCTCTTTTCCTGGTGCTCCTTGGTAAAGTTTAGTCTTGCTTTACGGTTCCTCTTGTTTACGTATGCCTTTTCCTTAGGGATTCTGCCTCGATAGCCATGCTGCCACAAAACTCAACGAACTGTTTGGTAGAATATTTCCTTTCTGACACCTGTTCCAATGATTGCTTGATTTTGGCTACTCTTCTTCTAAGGTTAATTTTACTTGTCTGATGATGAAGTTTTCTTATCTCTGATTCAGCAATTTTGCCTTTGGTTTTCTTGGAATGTTTGCAGTTGAACCACTATTTCTGAAATTGTTAACAGTACATTTCATTGTAGAGTGGGATTTATTAACCTATGAGCTTATTTTTCTTTATGAATAGTCCCTCAGTGCAAGATTACTTATTGTTTCTTTAAGTTGACTCTCTAGCACCTTTCATTTATTCATATTGAACTCTACAGACGAGGGAGTAAGCAAATGGACGGTTTTACCCTTCCTCTATCTAACGTCTTGAATACAGCGTTTATCTTAACCCCCGTGTCGTAGATTTGCGGCACGTAGAAGAATCTAGGACTGAAATAACAGACCCCCGAACAAAATTTGTCGATCAATTCACACCCAGATTTGAATTTAGAGACTAATGAATTCAGCTGTTAATGTGCGTCATTAAATAAATTCTAACTTTAGTTAACTTTGTAACTAGTAGATATATATTTGAACTCTATTTTGTTAACGTCTAGTATTTTTAACGTAGAGAAGGGTTAAACTTATCCAAATTTAATGAAGGAATTGTTTGATACTTAAATATGAAGTGAATAGGTTAAGTGCATATGCATTGGTGGTTTTCAGCGAGTTGCTTTATAAAAGGCGGGACAGCTGCGCATATTTCTTTCTTTTTTAAATCCGTGCTTATCTGGACGTCACTAATTGGAAAGGTTACGAAAGTTTAACTTGTACTATTAATTCTATAGACATCCTCCTCAGAGACTCAGTAGCAGATGTCTGTTGTTTGTAAATATGCAATGATAAAACATTGACCTTCTTTCCTTTGAGACTTGTAACTTATAAGAGGAATAGAAACACTCTAATGAATTTATCTTATCTAAATTAGAGTAGAAGGTTTTCCTTTTGATGAAAGAACTCGTTTTAGATAGTAAGTGAATCATTTCTAGATTAAAAGTACTCTCTTAGTCATGTTTCTCCTTGAATCTATACAGAATGGAGATGTTTATTTTGATCTAAGGATTTCATGGCGATCCATTATGTTGATTTAAAGTCCTTGGATATTTCACCGAATCAATGTATGCTTCGACATTTCTTGAGGTTTTGCTGGATCCTTCTCATGGGCTAAAAATGTACGGATGATAATCATTATCGTCATTATATTCACCATGTTTAGTTTGAATGTGTGTATATGAATGGTGAATAAGAATTAATGGTTTTGTTGTCCCACTTCTTCAAAATTTCCCTCTTTTGTCATTAACAGTCCATTTTCATTATATGATGTATATCTTCGTGTGACCGTATATATAGTTTTATTGATATTTTATTTCCAGTCTCGTTGTCTTATCTTACTCGGTAGAATAGGCGTGTTGACTTCTTAAGTCGGTATTCAAGAACCAAGCTCTCTAGGCCACGCCATCTTCGCCTTCCGTAAGCTGAGGCTCTCATCTTTCAATTGTTCCCGGATTTTTTAAAAATAATTATATTGTTAGCACATGATGTTGAATAGAGTGAGTCAGTTAGAGTAGGTTCTGCATGACCCACATAATTAACCACGGAGAGTCGAGCTGAGAGTCGCTATTCGCGGAAAGTTTAGGTTCTTAAATACCGGCCTTAGTATCTTCTCGGGGTGTTGGGCTAAAAATACTGAGTATGGCTTCATTCTAAATGGAAGTAAAGCTTTGGGTGCGATGTTATACCGTACATTTACAGCACGTAAAGAGCTTCTTTGGTCTAGAGGTTATGTTCCTTGACTCTGATGACAAGATCGCAGGTTCAAATCTTGTCGGAATCAATGTACAGGGTGAATCATAAATATGGCTATACGTTTGATCGCGTTGTGTGATGAAAACATTACCATTACAGAAAATATGAAATTACCGTTGGAAAGTCAATTTTATTCAAATTACAACAATGGAATAAAACAAAACAGTGTAGAACTTACGTCATTAGTCAAAATGGCGTTGAATATGCAACAACAAATTATAATTGATGCATGGGCAATAACGTATGCTAATGATCGTGAAGCCGCAAGACGGACAAGACGTGAGTTTAACGTAGCATTGCAGCCGTCGACTGTGGGGAAGTGAAGAAAACGACTGCTGGAAACGGGAAGGATGCAGAAAATCAAACCTCCTGGAAGGCCTCGCATTAGCACGGATGCAGAAATAACGAAGAGAATTGTGGAGGCGTTCGACACTAGCCCACAAAAATCAACCCACCAAGCTGCCCGTGAGCAGTAATTTGTTTTGTTTTGTTCTATTGTTGTAATTTGAAGGATTCAATTCCCAATGATAACATATTTCCTTTAATAAATAATATTTTCGTCACAAAATGCGATCAAACGTATAGCCATATTTCTGAATCACTCTGTATTTTATAGGATGGAAAAATTCAAAGCACAAAGTCCTCCGGTAAGAACTTCAAGCCGTGGATCCCATATCTTAAGATTTTCTGCTCATAAAAGAACCTCAGCCCTAAATTAGCGCCTCTAAGCAAAATTTAATTGGCCTCTTCCTCCAACTAATACCTCGGTTGCCTATTAAGTGTCTCTTTGAAACAATGAACTAACCACTTGTCACTCAATGACATCTATAGGGATATAAGCGTACCTAAATCAGATTAAGTAATTCCCGTAAGTAACCCTCTCGCAAGGGTTACCTTTGTCCCAAATGGGGATGTACGGGTATAGACGAACAGCCTCAGGTTAGAAATAAAAGGCCTCTTAGCAACACCTTTCTTTCCTTTCACGCCCAATTTTGATTTGGTATGGTGAAGTCCTCAATTATAAAAGACGAATAGGTATAACTACACTGCTCAAAACAATTAGAGGAACACTTGTAATAAATTGAATAAGTAATTGTTTTTTAAAGCTGTGATGCTGAAAGTTGGACAATATGTAAATTGAATAATTAATTTTATCATTTGATACAAATTTTAAAGATCCATGGCCTAAATACAGAGAACTTACCTCAAATAACTAATATATAGAGATTTTTTTATTTTGGAAGGGACTGGCCACTTCTAATTGGTTAGCTTCCTGATGTTGCTATAGTGACGAATGTTGATTATTGCCTTGTTTATTGAAGTCTTTGACAAAATGAGGCATTTAAATGAGTTTGAAGTGTATCATGCTCTACATCTTTTACGACAAGGTCAATCTCTGTGACAAGTGGCTAGAGAGCTTGGGGTTTCTCCTTCCGTGGTGTCCAGGTTACGCAACAGGCACAGAGAGACATGTCAGTATTGTAGAAGACGTGGCCAGGACCGTAAATTTAAAACAAGCCCCCAGGATGACAGATACGTTGTTCTTTCTGCTCTTCGACAGCGTACAAAAACTGCAAAAGACCTGCAGAATGACCTTCATATGGCTTCCGGAATCTGGGTTTCAGACCAAACCATAAGGAACAGATTAAGGAAAGAGAATATTCGTCCAAAAAGGCCCGTTAAAAAATCACGCTTAACATACGGGCATAAGGCAGCAAGACGTACGTATGCTGAAAACCATGGTGATTGGAACCTGAATCAGTGGGAGTCTGTGCTCTTCTCGGACGAATCCAGGTATCGTCTTACATGTTGTGATGGTCGATTGAGGGTGTGGGGATGGCCAGGAGAAAGATTTTCTGCAGAGGCTGTACAGGAAATTGATAGATTCGGAGGAGGTTCCATAATGGTGTGTGCCAGAGTTATGTACAACAATCGTACGGACCTTGTACTTGTTCCCCAGCGACTGAATGCTGCCCGGTATATCGAGCACATTCTGGAAGAGCATGTAGTACCTGCTGCCATTGGAGTAGGCCCTGGATTTTTGTTTATGCAGGATAATGCCAGGGCACATTCTGTGGCTGTCACCAGGGATTTCCTGAGGAGGAATGAAATTGAGGTAATGGAGTGGCCAGCGGTCAGCCCAGACCTCAACCCTATTGAACACTTGTGGGATCTTCTAGACAGGAAGGTCAGGAACCGACATCAAGCTCCACAAACTCTGCAGCAACTTGGAGATGCTCTGAAGGAGGAATGGGAGAATATCCTGCAAGAGGAAATCCAGAATCTTATTGGGAGCATGCCACGAAGGTGCCAAAGTGTCATCGAATGTCGTGGAGGCCATACACGATACTAACTCTATATAACGGTGTTTAACTTTGAAAAATAAGCACAAGATTCAATTGCTTACATAGCGGAATTATTTGAAAAGTTAATTGTCAGCGTTATTCATTTGTTTTTACTGACATGAGCAATAAATAAATAACCACAAATAATGTACTTTATTAATTTCATGTTTGTACCTTTATCCAATGAAAAAATATTTGCATATTTCATAGTGTTCCTCTAATTGTTTTGAGCAGTGTAATAAAACTAAATATATGGTTACACATAGAAATACATTATATAATTGAAATGGACAACTAATGACAAAAGAGGGAAATTTTGAAGAAGTGGCTGAATTCAAATACCTAGGAATGACAATCACAAATAGTAATGAGAAATTAAACATAGACTCAATTCTGGAAATGCGTGCTATAATGCATTCAGGAGGGCATTTCCCATTGTACCCATCTCCTTTCAATAAACGTTAAACTGAAAATATACAGAACTGTTATTCTCCCAGTTACATTATATGGATGCGAAACATGGACTCTTACTTTAAAGGAGGAAAGGAGATTACGAGTATTTGAGAATAAAGTTCTTAGGGAAATTTTTGGACCTAAGAGAGATGAACGTACCGGTGAATGGAGAAACTGAATAACAATGAGCTACATGCTCTTAATAGGAAGCCAGATATAATAAAAACAGTTAAGTCTCATAGACTGCGTTGGGCAGGACATGTGGCACGAATGGGGAATGAAAGACGTGCATGAAATCGTATTGTCGGTAAGACAAGAGGGGAAACGGTCAGTAGGTGGACCCAAGACTGATGGAGTGGGAGTGCAATAAACTGTTATCGTGTGATTTAAGGGAAGTAGATTATATAGGGGTTGATTGGAATATATTGGCTCAGGTTAAGGATGTATGGAGAGCTTATGTCCGCGGGGCCATGAACCTACAGGTTCGATAGAGCCATTGAGTTAGTTATGAAGAAAATTATGATAAAAGCATGAATTGTTATAATATTTTGTTGTTTCTTGATTAAGAATTGGGTATGGGAAAATATTTATTATTATCATTGTTATCATTATTATTATCATCATTATTAGCATCAATATCATCATCATCAGTATCATTATTATTATTATTTATTATTATTATTATTATTATTATTATTATTATTATTATTATTATTATTATTATTATTATTATTACTTACTTACTCACTGGCACTATCTAACCCGTAGGTTCACGGCCGCGCGGACATTAGCTCTCCATACATCCCTATCCTGAGCTAATGCTTTCCAATCATTCCCTGTATAATCTACTTCCCTCAAATCATAGTTAATGTTGTTTTCCCATCTCATTCTTGGTCTACCAACTGGGCGTTTTCCCTCTGGTTTTCCTACAAAAAGCTTCCATGCAAGTCTTTAATTCCCCATACGTGCAACATGTCCTGCCCATCGTAGTCTATGAGACGTAAATGTTCTTATTATATCTGGCTTTCTATAAAGACCATGTTCATTGTTATGTAGTCTTCTCCATTCACCTGTCTGTTTATCTCTCTTTGGTCCAAAAATTTTCCTAAGTACTTTATTCTCAAATACTTGTAATCTGCTTTCCTCCCTTAAAGTAAGAGTCTATGTTTCGCACCCATATAATATAACTGGTAGAATTCAGTTTAACGTTTTTTGAAAGGAGTTGGGATATCAAGAGTCTCTGCATTGCATAATAGCACGCATTTCCAGAATTGAGCCTATGTTTAATTTCTTTGTGCATCTCATTCCTATTTGTGATTATTGTTCCTAGGTATTTGAATTCAGCCACTTCCTCAAAATTTCCCTCATTTGTCATTAGCTGTCCATTTCCATTATATAACGAATTTCTACGTGTGACCATATATTTAGTTTTACTGATATTTACTTCCAGTCCTAATTTCTTAGTGTTACTCAATAGTGTGTGCGTGTTGGCCTTTAGTATCTCCTCGCTATCGGCCAGTAGTACTACATCATCAGCATAAACTAACAACTTATTAATATCATTGAGTTGTAAGCCTTCCTCATTCTCTAATGATTTAATGGCATGCTCTAGTACAAAATTAAATAGTAGAGGAGATAGTGCATCTCCTTGCTTCAACCCATTCTGGATTTCAATAGTGTCCGAAAACTGTTTGCCTACACGCACCCTACTCTTTGTGCCATTTAGACACATTCGTATAAGTCTAACTAACTTTTTAGGAATTCCATACTCCAGCAGGATACTATATAACTTCTCCCTCTTAATTGAATCATATGTTTTTTTTAAGGCAACATATAGTTGATGTACAGTACCATTATATTCCCATTTATTTTCTAAAATCTGTCTTATACTAAAAATCTGATCTATTGTAGACCTGTTTCTTCTAAATGCACATTGATGATCTCCTAGAATGTCATCAATATAGGGAGTAAGTCTGCTTACTAATATATTTGTTAGAATTTTGTACGAAGTTGAAAGTAATGAGATGCCCCTATAGTTGTTGCAATCAGTTTTATCTCCTTTCTTATAAATTGGTACGATAATTGATTCCTTCCATTCATTTGGAAGAGCTTCTTTTTCCCAAATCATACTAAGCAACCAGCGTATCTTGTCCATCAATTTTTCTCCCCCTGATTTGATCAGTTCTGCTGGGATCTCATCTGAACCTGATGCTTTATACATTTTCAATTTTTCTATTGCCAATTCAACCTCTAATGCACTTGGTTCTGGGACTAGCATTTCTGCTGTCTGTAAATTATCCTCCTCAATGTCCTGTTCTGTATGTACATTTAATAGCTGATTAAAGTAACTTTTCCATCTATTTAATATACTCCTGGAATCTGCAATCATATCCCCATTTTCATTCCGAATTATGTTTGTTCTAGCCTGAAACCCGTTCTTCTCTATCCTAATTCCCTGATAAAATTCTCTAAAGGTACGTACACACTTGCGCGCGCGCACCATGTTCGTCAGATTTGGACGGGGTTTTAAGGTGCGCGCGAACGGCGCACGCGTCTCTTACCACGATCCACTCATTGTCGGTTTTTTCCACAAACACTTTGATGGTTCGCTGTTTAGATTTGGACGGGCACCTGAGAGGTTCGTTGTTTTCGGTGCGCACCTATTATTTGAATATGGAGTGGTCAGAGGAAAACATGTTAAAACTTATTGATATTTATAGAAGCAAGCAATTATTGTGGGATCCTCAACATAAGGATCATTTTTAAAAATCATTGAAAGGAGATGCCTGTTTTATTTTTCAATGTGTTTTTTTTTCATGTGTACTGTAATTGTATGAATAAATTAGAATTATTTAGAAAACATTATTTATTTAAGACGTTCATTTCATAATATTATGCATGAAGTATCACAAAACAATACAATATATAAACACATTTATTACTAATTATTTATTTATTTCTTCAAAGACTCCAAAGAGCAAGATTGCTCATGTTAAGGGGCAATATACAAAACATAATGGCCATAAAACAATTAACAATAAAACAAGAAAACAAATTCAGTGATAAGTTTAAGTAATACAAACTACTATAGATGCATGGGTAATCCTATCGGCAGCAATGCTACCGCCGGCATAGCTCTCAGGATCATTTAAGCACGCAAGCCACTCCACCACGACAAGGTAAAGATACCATGGAGGGTCCCTCAAATCATAGTTAATGTTATTCTCCTACCTCATTCTTGGTCTACCAACTGGACGTTTTCCCTCTGGCTTTCCTACAAGAAGCTTCCATGCAAGTCTTTCATTCCCCATACGTGCAACATGCCGTGCCCATCGCAGTCTACGAGACTTAACTGTTCTGGCTTCCTAATTATTATTATTATTATTATTATTATTATTATTATTATATTAGGATAAATGAAAATAGTATTAATTTCTATGATAGATTAAACATTTAGTTTGATGATTAGTTTTGTAAACACAGAATATCGTCAAATAGAATTATGAACTTACTAGAGAGTATGTTATTGAAATAACTGATAAATGTTGTAATAATTCTGGTATTGGACATAGCTATAATTAAATGCAAATATTATGTATGTAGGCGTTTCTCTGAACAAATCTCCCAATGAATAAGATAAATCTTTATTAGTGAAAATTCTAGAAACTCTTTCTTTTTTTAAAACACACAGCAATATTCTTTATGTAACCAGTCACCTGGAAATTATTGTGTTCAATACGTATATAGCATAAAATGCTTAGGGCCTTTGTTTTATTTCATATTTAAACCAGGCTTACAATGCACACTAAAGCAAGTGAAAGTCTGTAAGAAGGAAGCCTTAGGAAATTGAAGTTATAATTTTTGCAATTCTAGCTGCAGGACCACTAAGGTATTGTGGTTTCACCTCAACATATGTATATAACTGAATGAGTGAGAATAAAAGAGAAAATATTCCATAATTACACTTCTGAGAACATTAAATAATGTATTGTGAAACTTATGCTTATCGCATTATCAAAAATCTCTGTCGTTAGACTACTAACTTCTGTGAATAATCGCAAAACATTGATTTCCATTAATGTCTGATAATAATAATATAAATACCTACAAAGGCAGAAGTTAAACTGAGAGGTTGAGAGAAAGATAGCTATAACATCAATTATTGAAAATTTTGATCTAAACTGTTGAATGGTAGACAAGAGCTTAAGACTTTAACTCTGTCAGATAATAGTATATTACGATGCGAGGTTGGGAAGTGATTTTTACAGAATCGGTTTTAATTTCCGAGATTCTGAAAAACACTTCACAAACGTGCATTGTACATTACTTAGTAAATAATAGAACTTCTTTGTTGGAAATATGTATGTTCATTATAAACAATTGACTAACGTCAACAGTGTGGGCAATGTTTGTTAGTTGAAGCTACAGGAGGCCGTGAGACCATTTAGTGATAAAATAACAGGAGACCGTGAGAACATTTAGTTAAAAATGGCGGCAAGTACGTATTTATTGTTTTGTATTGTTTCAAATAAAGTTCAGTTAATTTAAAATGCAGTGATTTGTTTCGTATAATGTATATTAACACTACCTTTTGGATATTTTTTGTATATACATTGTACGTATATACATGGAGGGAAGTGGTTTTACTTCCCACACGCGTGTTTGTAATATGTAATGTACCAATATAGTTATTTTATTATAGTACAGTTATTTAGGTTGGCAATTCCGAAATGTAGGAAGTTGAACTTTCAATCATGGTCGACATTGCTGTAAGTACCACAAAACGCAGTATCGCGCAAAAAAATAAAGATTTTATTATTACTCGTATTATTATTATTATTATTATTATTATTCTTTTTGTGCCTAAAGTTTTATTTTCTTTCCCCACTCGTTCCTATCCATCTACTCCACGTCCTCCAGTTATCTTGTTCTCATTCCAGTTCTTAATGTCCTGCATCCATGAGTTTCGAAGTTTTCCTTTCTTTCTTCTTCCGGGTGGACACCATTCCAATGTTTTTTTCTGGGTAATTCTTCTCCTTGCATTCGTCGTGCTCATGTCAATTTAACTGCTTATATATTTTATAATAGAGTATTGAATATTCAATATTAATTCTTTTCTCATATGTTTTCATTTCTTATTTTTTTCCAATGATGAACATCTTGCTTCATTTCTTAAGACATCCATTTGCACCCACATAAGTTTTTGTTGAATTTCAATGCTTCAACTCCATATGTGACAGTACTTCTCACTATTGAATTATATATCTCCAGTTTATTTTTCCTGGTTATATGTCTGTTCCATCATTTATGTTACCGCCCTACCTTTATTTATTCTGTTCTTAATGTCACTTTCTTGTCTATCTTCTGCATCTAATTTTATCCCCAAATACTCAAATTCTCCACATCTTCTGATATATCCCTTCTGATCTTCTAATCTTCGGTTTCTGTTCCACATCCCACTTTTTTAATCTATTTTCAAACCCAAAATATAATTTTCTTATATATAAACGTCCACCGCTGAAGTCTCGAGGTAGCGTGCTGCCTTGTCACGCAGCGGGCCCAGCTTCGATTCTCGGTCCGGACAAGCTCCTGGGTGAGGTTTTTTTCGGGGTTTTTCCTCACCTGTAAGACAAATGTCAGGAAGCTTAGGGCTCAACGGTCCCCGAAAATCATCCGGCCATCATCCTTATCATTATCATCATCACGATCATCCTCCACCGGTGTGGAAAGCGACGGGAAGCTACCACACCTATAATTCCCTAGTAAAGCTGCAAAGCATAGCATGAAAATGCTATGATTGCAGTGAAGTACCTGCCTTCGGGCATAATTACTATGGATGGATCTTAAAGGTCCGTCTCCTCAACTTTATTAGTTATTTATCTGTAGCGCTTTCGGGACTAGTCCCATCATCAGCAGGATTCAAAACTGGTGTTTCATTGAAGATCCAGTGAAACCCCCTCTACCGTATCTTCAGTGAAACACCAGTTTTGAATCCTGCCGATGATGGAACTAATCCCGAAAGCGCTATAGATAAATAACTAATAAAGTTGAGGAGACGGACTTTTAGGTAAATATTTCATAATTTTATATTTTAATAGTCATCGTCATCATCATCCAGGGATTACGCCTGTTGGCTCGTTCCGGTTTCATGAAAGCTAGAATTGATAAAATTGTTCAGACCATCTTCTGTGTGGGCCTCAACATTTCTCCTTCCGTGCGGTTTATAATTTAGCAATAATTTTGTAAATATTCCTACTGGCATTCTATCAATATGTTCTTTCCAGTCGTTCCTATATTTAATTATTCGGTCTGTAAGTTTAAAAATATTTAGTTCCTTTCTTATATCTTCATTTCCTTTCTTATCCAGCAGAGTATATCCTGCTATAGTTCTTAAAAATCGCATCTCAGCTGCTTCCAATCTTTGTTCTTGTCTTTTAATGGTATTATTATTATTATTATTATTATTATTATTATTATTATTATTATTATTATTATTATTATTATTATTATTATTATTATTATTATTTATGACTCCAGTCAATGCCCAACTTTTTTTGTCAAACAACTCTGTATATTTTTGATATTACAAAATCAAGAACTTGCCGCATTCATTATAAACTAACTATAAAAGTTTAATGATTGCTAACATTTTTTTCTGTTGGAAGTTAAGATGTTTTAAACATTTTAATGTTTGGTTTATTGTTAGTTGTCCTGTGCAGTTAATTGATTGATATACATAGCAGTGTTGCTAACTTGTACAACTTGATTATAACCAGTTATAATGGTTAGGTCATTACATTTAAACATTACTGTTGAAACCTCTGCCAACACCACTCAATTATCTTATTTTAGCAATTTAATACTTTGTTAAAACTAGTTTTTACCGACAATTAATGTATATATTTTGATATTTAATTGATAACTGATGCAATGGTGACAGTTTTGTCGGTTATCTTGTTACTACACAAGAAAACACTTTTGCAACTTATAAGAGGACTTTGCGACTCCCGTTTAAAAACATCTGCAATATTGAAACAAATATGTTGGATAAGTTAAAAAAGTTTTCATAAAAATTAGATTTTGGATCTCCAAACGTCACGCATTCTTTCACCCTGGTTTTCAAATTTATTTTTTGTTTTCTCTCTATATATACATATATATATATATATATATATATATATATTCTATCACATTTAATCTGGTGACCAGCCTCATGGACTAGTGGCCAGCGTTTCTGACTACTGTTTATAAGGTCCCGTGTTCGATTCCCGGTCAAACCTTAGGAATTTTTCCTTAAAGGAAATAATTCCATGGTTGCGCATGGTCTGGAATATATGTTAAGTTTAGGTTAAGGGAGGCCCTAGCCTCCATCATGACAGCCGTCCAATTATTCCGATCCAAACAAGCATTCAGTCTCCATATTTTATACCTGTCTTTGTCAGATCAGCCTGGACATCATCAAATTACACTGGTCAACATGATTTTTGTCTCAAGAGTACCAATAGTTGTACTTAATGCAGTTTTTTTATCGTGTTTTCAAATATGTATTCGGAATTTGTCCATCACCCACAGTTTTCTTAATTTCAATTTCAATTAATGGATTTAAATAATTATTTTTTAATAAACGTTTTTTTCGTCCATTTGTCCATTGTAAAATAAAATCAAATCAGCTAACTCAAATGATTTCAGCTATGGAAAAGATATATAAGGGCAAATGGAATCCTAATATGCTGGCCGATTATTGTTGGACCATCAAGAGAGATGCTCCACAAGCGAAATATAGCAGAAAATCGTCATTTCTTACTTTCTAACTGAGTCCGAATGTTCGAATATGGTGCAGTTACGAATGTAGAAAATATTAAAGTGTTTGAAAATATGAATGCTGTCTCTCGGAAACCTTGCGTGATGGAGAAAACCCGATATCATATTTGAATTCAGGAGAAAAAAAATACTATCAGAATAATAAAAAAAAGTGTATTTTTTGTTGCTCAGTGTTATTACCAGATTTATCATCTGAATGGAAATGGTAGTGGTAGCATTTGAGTAGGCTGAATTTCTTTAGTTCATTTAAACACCAATGTTCACAAAAATTTCAAATCTTATTTTTATGCACTATTATAAAATTCTAGGAGTATTTATTGACAACAACTTAAATTGGAATACACAAATAAACCATACATGCAAAACAGTCTTCTCAATAATACATTCATTAAATCGCGTAAGAAATTGATTGCCATTCGCTCTAAGGAAAATGTTAGTAGAAACACTTGCAATGCCCCATTTTGATTATTGTGACACTCTTTTTACAGACTTAAATATTATTTACACTCAAAGACTTCAACGTGTTCATAATTCTTGCGCACGCAAATTTGAGCATGTTACACCGTCCCTGGAACAATTATCGTGGCTTCGTCTAAGAGATCGTAGAACTGTCCATTCACTATCCCTTCTCTATAAAATCCTTCACACATCATCGCCTAATTATTTATCACGCCGCTTCATCAGACTATCCGACACACATAATCTTGACACTCGATCCCATCAGCACATTGTCCTTTATATCCCTCCTCATCACACTGTATATTATTCATTATCTTTTACGGTCTCACTTACCAAAACATGGAATTCCCTTCCGCCCTATGTCAGAGACTGTCAAACTATAACATCCTTCAAAAACAAATTAAATAATTATTTAATAACAAACTAACTTATACACCTCACTGATACTATTCTTTTAACAATTAATAAATTTAATTATCTATGAAAATAATATTAAGATTAACAAATATTTTCTTTTGTTTTGTTTTAAATATTGTACAAACGTAAAATTAGTTTTCGATATCTCATTATTTTTCTTTGTTTTATATATACATTAGACAGGGACAATTTAATATGTCTTGATTGTATACATTTTATTATTAGTTTTAGTCTTAATTTTAACTAACATTAACTAGTTGCATTATAGATCGTAATATAATAGATATTATCAACCTGCAGGAAGAAGAAGACCAGGACGTCCACTCAAAATACTTCTGGATGGTGTTTCTCTTGAGGCCGAAACAGGTCAACAAATGGCCTAAATTCGTGAATGTATATGATGATCGTTTTGATCAAATTTTTATTTAGTATTTAATATTAGAGTTCATTGTGATGGTTATATTCTGATGTAATATATGTTTGCTCTGGTGAGTGGAAGAGAAGGCCACATGGCCTTAACTCCACCAGGCTGAATAAATCTAATCTAATCTAATCTAATTCACTTGACAAGCACATCAATTTTGCTGCCCTGAATGTCATATAAACACATTAATCTCATAGTTTCTTTTCATACTCGCAGATGTTTTCTCTTACAACACAATCTTTACTATCCATATCACCTTCACAGGTCATCTGACTCTCGTGACTCACTCGCGATTGATTGACTGGTCAAACCATTCGCATCTCTTTTATATGCGATGGACAAATACTCTGCAAGCTCAGTGTGAATCCCTCTAGAATGGAAACTCCGAGAAGCTGATTTCTACACAAATAGAATCACCGATGCATCTGAAAGTTCCCAGCTAGCCTTATTGATTCATGAGTCGCCAAGCTCACACGTAGTCCCCGCTCGCGAAATTCAAAGGAAGTAATTTGAGCTAAGGATCAAGAATGCGTCACAACACACACACATACACACAAGCTTATTATATATATATATATATATATATATATATATTATAATTAAATGTTTAACATTGAGCAATATATATATATATATATATATATATATGGCTTATTTCGTGGTATTAAGAATTTTTAAATACAAAAATGATTTAAAATACTCATTACAGTTAAATATATATTTTAAAAAATGGAATGGAAACATAAGCTTCCATTATATACTAAATCACTTTATAACTTCGATGTACACACAATTAATTTAATTGTAGCGAAATTAAAATGCACCACTAATAGTCGAATTTACCCTATATATACATAAAGCAAATATTCAGATACCTGGCAGATGTCGTCGTCCTCAACTAGGTTTTTTTTTATTTTTTAAGAACTGTAGACCTTTCAGAAACCTCTTTCATCAGCAGAAGGATATGTGCTACTGTTTTTTTACGACGCTGAAAGTCCGCTGATAACAAAAGAATAGCAAAAAATAGCGCACATCCTTCTGCTGATGTTTCCGAAAGGCCTATATATAGTTCTTAAAATATTTAAATTGATTAACCTAATTGAGGACGACGGCACCTGCCAGGTATATATTTTAATACTTTACTTTGTGACTATTCCTAAGAACTTGTAATTATATTTCTTACTATACTGCACGTATACTTAGTTTATTTTTATCTGTATTCGAGTTCGATCCCCGGTCGGGGCAGTTTTTCTGGGTGAGGTTTTTATCGGGGTTTTTCCTCACCTGTAAGACAAATGTCAGGAAAACGTTAAGGCCCAAGCGGTCCCCGATATCATGTGGCCATCATTATCATCATCATCATCATCATACCATCATCATCATACCATCATCATCATACCATCATCATCCTCCACCGGTGTGGAAAGCAACGGGAAGCTACCACACCTACAATAACCTAGTAAAGCTGCAAAGCATAGCATGAAAATGCTATGATTGCAGTAAAAGACCTGCCCTCGGGCAGCATTACTATGGATGGATGGATGGATTATCTGTATTATTATGAACTAGGTAATACCCGGCGTGCGCTGAAAATTAATGTGCTCTTTGTTTAGTTGAATAAGTAAGAGGAAAAAAAAATTATAAATTTATAGTTTTTAGATATCCTGTGCTGATTATCTGGCGTTGCCCGGGAATCTACTTATCCCGATCTTCTTGTCATAAATGAGCTGAAATACGAAAATTAATGTTTTTTTATGTTTAGTTAAAGAAGAAAAGAGAAAAATTTAATGTAATTATTTTTAGATACCCGTGCTGTTTACTCGGCGTTGTCCGGGAATCTACTCATCGCTATCTTATTGGCATAAATGAGATGAAAGATGAAAATTAATGCACTTCTTATGATTAGTTGAATAATTAAAATGAAAAATAAATATAAATGTATATCGTAATTATTTTAAGATTACCCGGTGTTGCCCGGGAATCTACTTACCTCGATCATCTTGGCATAAATAAGCTAAAAGACAACATTCGTTATTGTAAGTTATCCGTAAAAGAATACCCGCCATGTGCTGCTATGCTTGCACAGGAATCTACGTACTTGTCTCGATCTTCTTGGCATGAATGAAAGACAAAATTGGTTATTGTGAGTTATCCGTAAGAGATAAACATATGCTGTTGCGGACTTTTTTGTAGAGCTTTTTGAGATATTTAATTCTATGTACATTAATATTGCGTATTTGTTATGGTTTAGGCAGCGTAGGCCATTTAATAGTCAAAAGAGTTACTTTTTTCATGTGTTCCACTACAAAGGGCGATTTTTAAGGGAATAGGAGTTGAGTGTCACAACTCTCTTATAGCCTATGTTCATCCCGGGAATCTCCTGAACATTTTACAAAAAGTCCCATCAAAATAGGATCAACGGTATGGCCGCGCATAAAGTACGAACAAACAAACATTTATTTGTATATATTAGATTTACCTCAAGAAATGTTTTAAGTATGAATTTTATCAATATTGATTAATGATTATATATACATTTAATCGTCATTTTTGGTGTGTAGTATGTAGGGTTCGATGAAGGTATGAAGTTCTCATGGGTACCTCAGTAGCCACGGTCGTTCGGAATTCGCTAAAACTTCAAAATAACCTACACTACATGTTAATTCCACGATAACGTGCGCCTGGCAGTTTAATTATCTGGGTCGTAAGAGCCGAGTACACGTGTAATCCAAACGACACGTGGTTTCAGTGACAGGGGATTAACTGCATAATTCTCACTGCTTGATGCTGTCTTCACATCCCTCTAACAATAAAAATTAAACAAAAGATTTTTTTGGTAAGAGTTTAAATCTCGCTTTCACTTGTTTGAGGTGTCACAATCCATATTAGATCGCGGAGCTCCTCATTACTCATTTTGTGACCTCTCTCGTCTTTCTCATTTAAACTTTTTTTATTGTATCTCGAGTTCATCTTTAACCATATTACAAATCCCAATACACATTTCTCATTGTATCTCCTTTTAACTTTTTCCAACAAATCTCTCAAGTGTAATTGTGTAAATGTAAAGATTGAATGTTCTCGTTTTAATCAAACACAACTTCATCTCGGTCAGGGGAAAGTAGGACCATCATTATTTTATTTTAATTTCATTGTTATCACTAAAGACCGGATGTTAGGGAAAATGCTTATAGTTATTTATTGTAGATATTGTAAAAGTGACTTCATATAAGTTCATACCGATGACCCTAAAGTTGTTTTCCATTAAGTTAATTATGCCTATTTTATCCTATAATACCTATAAATGCCTATTTGCCATTTTTTTCTCCAAATTAACTTAGTATTTCCATTAAATTAATTGAAATGGACTAACTTCATGACACATATCATTGCACAGAAACCTTTAATTGACTGACAATATTATATTTGATGTTGATAACATTGAATTCAGTCTTTAGTCCTCGTTCACAGACAGGTGCTTCAAAGATAGAGTGGTGCGACAAGTGTATGTGGCTTATTTTTGTTTTTGTTTTGTGTGGTTTTCTCCCCTTTTAGAACAGTTGTTTCACGATGCCTAAAGAATGGACAACGCTAAAACAGTAAAAGACAAACTGACCAATTTCGTAAAAGAATTTGGTGCGGAAATACCTCAATTGACGATTCAATATTGTTTTGCAAAGTGTGTAAAATTTCAAGGAATTGCGCGAAGTAATGTCACGTTTCGCAGCATGTACACACTGCAAAACATAAGTATTCTCATTGTAAAAAGGCAAAACAATTTCCAAAATCATCTCTGATATCTTCATATACTGTTGATAGGAAGGATATGTTTATATTCTTTACGCAAGACTGTAAAAATTTATGTTGTAGTCCATTTTTTATAAGAGCCTATTTTGATTTTTATTGCCTATATTAATGATTTTAGTGCTTTTTTGCCTGCCTATTTTGAACTTTTTAAGTGCCTAACATCAGGACTCTAGTTATTACTCAGGGACCTAGAGATTAAATGTGATTTCTAAGTACACCTGCTGGGTATGTCACGTACACTTGATATATAATCCCGTTATATTCTCATTTTTTAAATCTTTCGTCTTCTTCTTCTTCTTATTATTATTATTATTATCATCATCATCATGAACAAATTCGTTTTAGGCCATGTGGCCTGTACGGTATTATTATTATTATTATTATTATTATTATTATTATTATTATTATTATTCTACGCATGAAAGCTGGCAGCTTGTTGCGTGTTAATTCACTACAGCTCCGGGGTATGGTGACGTCCTTCCATCGTAGTTTGTGGTCTTCCTAATGGCCTTTTCTGCTGAGGTGTCCAGTCACGTACTTTCTTCACTAATCTACTGTTCTTCATTCTATCTATGTGATCGTTCCAATTTAGTCTTCTATCATTTATTCAGAGGTTTATAGGTTCAATTTCACATTCTTCTCTAATAACAGAGCTGCGAATTTTCTCTCTCAGCGATTTTCCTACGATTTTCCTTAAAACTTTCATTTCGGTTGTTTCATTGATTTGTTTTGTTTTTTGAGTTTCTGTTCGACATTCACAACCATATGTTAGAACTGGTCTTATGACAGACTTGTAAATTCTTACTTTTGTATCTATTCTTAAATTTTTATTTTTCCAAACAGTATTGTTTAAACATCCCGATATTTTGTTTGCATTATTTGCTCGATGGAGGATTTCATCTGTTATTCTGTTGCTGCTATTAATTTCTATTCCTGAATATTTGAATTTCATGACCTGTTCTATACTTTTCCCTTCTATTTCCAATTTAACACGTCGTGGGTCCTTGGATATTGCCATTGACTTGATTTTATTTGTTGAGATTTTCATGTTATATTTTGCTGCAATGATTCTAAATTTGTGCAATAGCATTTGCAAATCATCATTAATATTTTTTTAAATCTGGCTTATATTAAATATCTGATCTATTGTAGACTTATTTATTCTAAGTTTGTATTGATGATCATTTATTACCTCTTCAAAAAAGGAAAAAAGTTTTGATACTAATATATTTGTTAGAATTTTAAACGAAGTTTAGATAATATCTAACTACACCTGCTGGATATATTACATACAATTGATGTATAATGCCGTTATATCCTCATTTATTTCCTACAATTTGGCTTATCCTAAATATCTGATATATTGTATACCTCTTTATTCCAAATTCGCATTGATTATCATTTATTACGTCTTCATTATAGGAAAAACTCTTCATACTAATAGATTTGTTAGAATTTTGCACAAAGTTGAAAGTAATGAGATATCACTCTAGTTTTTGCAATCAGTTTTATCTTCTTTATTATACATTGGTACAATAATATATTTTTTTCCGTTAATTTTTCCCAAATCATAAAATTGAAAGCAAATCAAAATAAGATAAAAAAAACAATCCACAACAGTAAATTATGTTGTTCCAAAAGTTTAACAATAGGTGTATGTTGTCCATTAATTTTTCGCCTTATTTTATCAATTCTTTCGGGATCCCATCTGAACCTGATGTATATTTAATTTTTCCATAGTTATTTCAACTCAAAAATGCGTTTGGCTCTATGACTAATATTTCTGCTGTCTGTAAATATTCAATATTCTGTTCTTCATGTTCACTTAATACCTGATTAAAGTAATTTTAGCATCTATTTACTATACTCCCAGAATCTGCTGTCACATCCTCATTTTCATACATTTGTTCCAGCCTAACACCCTTTCCTATATATTTTCATTTCCTAATATCATTCTCTGATTTTATTCATTCACTTCGATATCATTAATCCTCTGTGTAAAATGTTCTCAACTTTTACTTTTTAAAAACTTAGCGATTTCCCGTCCGATGTTACCCATTTATTCCAAATTCACTTCATTAGCTCATGTAGCCAGTTCATTTTTGCTAGCTTTCTTTTCTTTACCACATCGGCACATTTCTCTTCAAATCATTTCTTATTTTGCCTCTTTATTAAATAACACTGAGCAACAAAAATAATTTTTTTTTGTCTCGCAAAGAACTATGTGATTCTGATAGTATGTTTTCTCCTGAATTCAAATATGATATCGATTTTTCTCCATCACGCAAGGTTTCCGAGAGACAGGCATTTATAATTCCAAACACTTTAATATTTTCTACATTCGTAACTACACAATATTCGAACAATCGGACTCACCTAGGAAGTACGAAATGACGATTTTCTGCTATATGCCTGTGGAGCATCTCTCTTGATGGCCCAACAATAATCGGCCAGCATATTAGGATTCCATTTGCCTTGATATCTCTTTTCCATAGCTGAAATCTCCTGAGTTAGCTCATTTGGTTTTATAATAAATTGACAAATGGACGAAAAAAAGTTTATTAAAAATAATTATTTAAATCCATTAATTTAAATTAAAATAAAAAACTGTGGGTGATGGAAAAATTCCGAATACATATTTGAAAACACGATAAAACTGCATTAGGTACAACTATTGGTTACTCACGAGGGACACAAATTCCTGTTGACCAAGTGGAAAGACCTACGCTTTCTGATGCTGACAATTTAATATAGATATTGTATAGTATCCCATTCTCTTGTTAGATCAGTTTTGGTGTCCGCCACAAAACATGGCTGCATTGCCCAGCAGTTAGATACTGTAACTAAATATCTTTCGATTAATGTTTGACGTACATAGGGTTTCAGGTATGAGGGGTGTGTCATCGTTCAGTAGGTGTTATTCCTGACGTTGGTTTAAAGAAAACTTTACTTTTTTGAGGATGACTGAGATTCCGGGTATACATTTTATTATTTAAACATTTAAAATATATGTTTAAGTCCTATCCTTACATATTTATTCTACATACATTTTTTTTCATTATTGCTTGAATGTTTTTTTAAATGATAGTCACTTAAATTAGACAGAGCTATGGCACATAGTAGGGAATTTATTTTTGAATACACCCGTTGGGACTTTACTTTTAGGTAGGATATATGCAGAAGTAAAATGGATTCAGACTTTTTATAAGGAATTGCGGCGCCGGACAAAACTAGAGGACCACGCATACGCTCGTCAGATTGATTAAAATTTAAGAAAATTTACATCAAAATATAGTAGGCGACTAGAGTGTTGCGTAGTATAAAACAATAGTTCGTTGTGAATAGAACTTCCGATATTGAGGGACAAAATCGCGTAAGATCCACGAAAACTTCGACTCTTTGTTCCCTCAAAATACGTTACTAGACATGAAGGACATTCAAAGAGTCGTACTAACAAAAAAGATATTAAACAAAATATTCAAATAAAATTTCACGAGTCAAAGATTTTAGATGTCCCAAATATTCTTCTCTCTACTGAATTGTTTTGCTTTAAATTTGTCTTCAATTATCTTAGCGCTCATTTCTGTAATATGTCGGTACCTAATAATTTGTAAATTGTGTATTTAATAATAATAATAATAATAATATAATAATAATAATAATAATAATAATAATAATAATTAAGAATTACAAACAAAATCAATTATGGAATAAGTGCAAAAATGTAGAAACAACTGGAAATTCACGTACGAAGAACGAGCAGAACAAGAATACCACATCAGATCTTAAATTACCAGCCACCAAACAAAAGATGATTGGGCAGACACTTCAAACGTTGGATTGAGACCGTAACAGAAAGGAATAATAATAATGATAATGATTATTAATTTTATCGATATTATTAATATTAATAATATTATTGATATTAATAAGTCCACATCTCTGGTCTCGGGGTAGCGTCTCTGCCTCGTATGCAGCGGCCCGTGTTCGATCCGCAATCGGACACGTTTTCTGGATGATGGTTTATGTCGGGGTTTTTCCTCACCTCTAAGACAAATGTCAGGAAACTTTAAGGACCAAATAGACCCCTAACATAATTGGCCTTCATAATAATCATTATCATAATTGCCATGTTCAGTATGAATGTGTGTGCGAATGGTGTGTTTCGCCTTCATTTTGTGTTGTCTTGGAGGAGGCCCTTCCACTTTGCTGAGCACTCATTCTGGGAGCCTTCCATATCCTTTTGTAGTCAAAAAAGTAGGCCTATGTGTGTGATCTATAGTTTAAAATCCCTCTCCCGACAGGTCGTGCCACTGTGTGTGGCATGTAAAACGCACACATAAACTGAGAGGTTAAGGTAAGTTAATGGAATGGAATTGTTAATATCATTATTATTATTATTATTATTATTTTATTATTATTATTATTATTATTATTATTAACAAAATAGTATGAAATGTGAGCGGCTTAGTGGCGAAAGCGGTTAGACGTTCCACTCTCGCCACTGGGGTCCCGAGATCGAGTCTCGGTCACTCCATGTGGGTTTCGTGGTGGACGAAACGGAGCTTGTGCAAGTTTTTCTCGGGGTTTTCTTTCCCCTGCCACAATTTCATACCACCATTTCTTCATACTCATCTCATCCATTTAATTTCATTTCGTTCATCTGCCCCTGTGTTGATGCGTCAGACGTGGTCGGCCGGCACTCTTGTCATTCACAGACATCTATATGAGGAGCTCATCTCATCTCATCCCTCGACCCGACCCTGAGTTTGACACGAGTTGAGGATATTAAATTTAAGTATGAAACATGTCACGTGTTGAATGTATCGTTTTAAAAATCAGACAGTGCGGATATGGGTTTATAAATCCGTGTATTTATATAGTAATTTCTCCATTTCTTGATCTTTAAGACATAGAAGGGCTCTTTAAATCTGCTGAAAGGATGTATTACAAATTTAAAATTATACATTAGTAAAATTGTCATAATTTATCTCATAAATATAAATGATCTAGGTATAGAAAGATAATTGAATACTTGAAGGTACAGTTTTTTATAAAGCGTAGTGTGGTCCCGCGGTGTTTTCATGGTGTTCAAGCGTGAAATTTAAAATTACTACTTTGTTGAGTGAAAGCAATTAGATAGTTGCTCACATTAGACAAAGATTAATTATTACAACCCGACTTACAAGATCCTATGAAGACTGTGTAATGTGTGTTTTTATTTCATCTTATTTATAGACATTTTAACTTCAAGATGATATTGCGTCTTAGAACTCTAGGTGTAACTTAGTATCTTTAGTAGGGCATTCGATAAGCAATCCTGCTATAACATTACAAAAAATATTTAGGTTCTATTCTATAGAAACTCTGCCCGAGGGCAGGTCTTTCACTGCAATCATAGCATTTCCATGCTATGCATTCCAGCTTTACTAAGGAATTATAGGTGTGGTAGCTTCCCGTTGCTTTCCACACCGGTGGTGGATGATGATGATAATGATAAACATGATGATGATGATGGTTGGATAATTTTCGGGGACCGTTGGGTCTTAAGCTTCCTGAAATTTGTCTTATAGGTGAGGAAAAAACCCGAAAAAACCTCACCCAGGAACCTGTCCCGACCGAGAATCGAACCCGGGCCCGCTGCGTGAAGGCAGCACACTTCCTCGAGACCACAGCTGTGGACATTATTTAGGTTAGCTTTTGATATTAGAAACTTAATTTATAGTCTCTTGTCAAGTCAACTATACGTTACCAAATCCTTGAAAGACGGAGAACTTCATCTGCAGCTCCATTTGTGGATATCTCTCTCATCTGATCGATCTACAGCTTTCTGGATATCAACTCTTGAAATCGAATGTCTCGTAGAGTTAATTTGATATTTGCGAATTAGTTATAATCGTAAGTGCTCATGTCTGGTGAATGCGGTGAATGTTCGAGTACTTCCTAATTCCACCTTCTGAACAAATTCTACTGAATATATTATTAGGGCAGAGTCCACCGCTGTGGTCTCGAGGTAGCGTGCTGCCTTGTCACGCAGTGGACGCGGGTTCGATCCCAGGTCGGAACAAGTTTCCTGGGTGATGTTTTTTTCGGGTTTTTTCCTCAGCTATAAAGCAAATGTCAGGAAACTTTAAGGCCCAAACTGTCCCCGAACATCATCCGGCCATCATTATCATCATAAATATATTTATTAAGTATAGGATTAAGGCCTCTCCTGGCACATCATTACCATCATCACCCATCATGTATCATCGGGGCAGTGTAACTCCGCCTTCCAGGCGCCCCAACCCCAGAATGGGTTACGATAAGGCCATGCCAGGAGAGAATACCAGAATATCAAAATGACAACGTAGTGGCATTGAACAAAAACAAATATTTTTACGGCGGTATAACATACTACATGTGAGATGATTGTATTAACAAAATATTACAATTTCGAGACTTTCAATATCACAGATTTATACAACAAAGATTGCTCAACAATGTACTACAAGATTACAATGATCACCACTAGGATCGCTGATTTACAGCGGTGTTGGCATTACTTATCGAATGCTCTGGTATTTAACGACGCTCATAAATAAGCTTTGGGCTCACGTGAAGAATAACTTTTGGCTTTTAAAATTACATTATTTTCCGCTCAAAAATATCCAGTAAACAAGGAAATAAATTTTGTCATGATTTCATTATCTGCTGAAATGAGATATCTTCGAAGAACTGCAGGATATACACTACTAGATCATAAAAAATGAAGACATCTTAGAAGAATTGCTCATGGAACGTATAGAAAACACAATTTCTGATAAGTCAAGATGGATGCAACATGTTCATCAAATGGAGGATAACAGAATACCCAAGCAGTTGTTAAGCTATCAACCTGCAGGAAGAAGTAGACCAGGACATCTACTCAAAATACTTCTGAGTGGTGTTTCTATTGAGGCCGAAACAGGTCAACAAATGACCTAAATTCGTGAATGGACTATGATTATTATTATTATTATTATTATTATTATTATTATTATTATTATTATTATTATTATTATTATTATTATTATTCATCCAGAGATTAAGCCTGTTGGCTCGTTCCGGTTCCATGAAAGCTAGAATTGTTAAAATTGTTCGGACCATCTTCTGTGTGGGCGTCCAACATTTCTCCTTCCGTGCGGTTTATAATTTAGCAATAATTTTGGAAATCTTTCTTCTGGCATTCTATCAATATGTTCTTTGCAGTCGTTCCTATATTTAATTATTCGGTCGTAAGTTTGAAAATATTTAGTTTCTTTCTTCTCTCTTTATTCCTTTTCTTATCCAGCAGAGTACATCCTGCTATATTTCTTAAAAATCTCATCTCAGCTGCTTCCAATCTTTGTTCTTGTCTTTTAGTCATCGACCAACATTCTAATCCATACACCAATACAGGAACAGCCATTACTTTATAAAATTAAATTTTTGTTTCTTTTCTTGTGTTTTAAGGGTTATTTTAATAGTGCCACACATTAGATTAAATTTATTTATTTTGTCATCTTCAGTTTTAACATATGATAAATTGAAACCTAGATATTTAAAATTGTTCACTTGCTCTAAAATTGTATTATCAATTACTATGTTTGCTCTTAGGGTATCATGTCCTTTAAATGCTAAAATGTTAGTTTTATTCTTTGAAATTTTTAAATTGTAATTGGCACTTACTCTTTCCAAATTAAAAATAGCTCTTTATAGATCATCTTCTGAACTGGAAATCACTACTTGATCATCGGCAAATAATATTGTATCCAACAGTTTATTATTATTATTATTATTATTATTATTATTATTATTATTATTATTATTATTATTTTACTTCATGATTGATGAATCTAGCCCTTTGCTGATATAATAATGATGTAATAATTTCAAAGTATTGAGATGTATTCAATACCATAGTATATCCAACATAAAATTCGGACATGTTACGAAGAGAACAAGTTCTTAAAACGTCCGTCACGCAAGAACTGTGTAAACAAGTGAATTCATTAGCAACTTGAAAATGTAGTGCAATTTTGCTCCCATCCATCTCCTAATTTCTTTACTCCCAAATTTTTGCTATCTAGTTAGCCCTTTGCTTCTTCTTAAATAATCAGTTTTGCTTATAAAAGTTTTTTTACTTTTATTTAATTTACATTTCATGATGATGATAATAATAATAATAATAATAATAATAATAATAATAATAATAATAATAATGAATAAGTTGAATCTGATGAATCTTACGTCATAAAAGTTGAGTTCTTTTAGAACAGCGGTTCCCAACCTTTTCGACTCGCGAATCCCTTCCACAATGATTTGAGTTGGGTGAACCACTGACTTTTAAATATACATAGAATAGACATGCATAAAATTTAATTCAAAGAAAATGGTTTTAATGACCTTGAATTAACTTAACCCTTAACGGTTAAAACTTAAAGTTACTCTAGTTACGGCTTAAAAGTTACACAACGTATAGGCCTAGTTGCAGCGAAATGAAATGCATAACATTTTTACATAACTTTAAATCAGGCATTTGCAGTATATATTAATTTATTGTGGAAATAATGTATTAAATTCCCGATATGTAATAAGGGACATTAAGAGTTAATTTAATTTTAAAATAATAATAATAATAATCATTAGTATTATTATTATTATTATTATTATTATTATTATTATTATTATTATGTCCACCGCTGTGGTCTCGAGGTAGCGTACTGCCTTGTCACGCAGTGGGCCCGGGTTCGATTCCCGGTTGGGGCAGTTTTTCTGGGTGAGGTTTTTATCGGGGTTTTTCCTCACCTGTAAGACAAATGTCAGGAAAACTTTAAGGCCCA
This sequence comes from Diploptera punctata, assembly GCA_030220185.1. NCBI lineage: Eukaryota > Metazoa > Arthropoda > Insecta > Blattodea > Blaberidae > Diploptera > Diploptera punctata. Next base: position 64,564 of record JASPKZ010007345.1, on the reverse strand, counting down.
AACGGTCCCCGAAATCATATGGCCATCATCTTTATCATCATCATCCTTATCATTATCATCATCATCATCCTTCACCGGTGTGGAAAGTAACGGGAAGCTACCACACCTACACAATTCCCTAGTAAAGCTGCAAGCATAGCATGAAAATGCTATGATTCAGTGAAGGACCAGCTTTCGGGCAGAATTACTATGGATGGATTATTATTATTGTTATTATTATTATTATTATTATTATTATTATTATTATTATTATTATTATTATTATTATTATGACAATGCTGCAGAAATGAAGGGAACAATAATAGACATTACCTCGAAACCCGCCATTACGGAAAAGTTTTGGCGAACCCCTTGAAATGGGGTTCGCAAATCACAGGTTGGGATAACGATGCTCTAGGTCAACATTTTACAAAGCGCTGGGATTTAAATTTCACAAAGTGAGTGAGCTCTTCTAATCTATGTCATAATTACATGGTGAAATAACGAATAATTAACATTAGTTTATTTTGAGACTAGGCAACATGTCTGTCAAAATTACTTCTCTCTCTTTCCATGCAGACATCTGGCATTCCGATAGAAATGCTCTCTCTCAGAATTATTTTATCCCGACACTTTTACAGCTTAAGACGTAAAATATGGCCACTTGTGTTTGGGAAAATGATACAGATATATTGAAAAGTGGCCATGTAATATATATATATATATATATATATATATATATATATATATACATACATACATACATGTTTCGGAAAACTATAAAAATGTAACAAGGATTTGAACCAGAAATTTAAATGACTATTTAACTCATGCCACAAATGTTAGTCAATAACCAATCACGTTTCAATGAATGTTGTTTTACAACCAATTACAGTCGTGTTTCACCTCGCTCTTTATCGATTTATTTTTATCAGCTCCTGCTTTTGTGATAAAGAAAGCTCCTCCTTTTTTAATGTTCTGAATAGGTAAAAGCATTATTTTTCTCCAACAAATACATTGAATATAGCAAATAATGAAAAGATTCCTTGATTTTACTGAGTTGTTTACTAAAAAAATAAATGAATAACCCGTAATGTTGATTATGATAGATAGTTTGATGTGTTTCATTATTTCTCCACTTGGGTGCACTCTTACAATATTGCGATCTTGTTTGGCAATAAATAATATGATCAAGCAACAGTGAAGAACATAACTTCACATTTCTGATTTGTTTTCAAATATCGCCGTTTACATTAAATATATAAATATTTTTAAATAAGTATAGTTAAACAATGATTTGTGAGTAAACAGCTTAATTGTATTCGTTAAATAGTCCTAACAAATGCCACTCTTGATTTCCAAATTCTCTACATAATTTAGAAATCACTCGTGGCATTACTTATGACTATTTAACTCATGCCCCAAATGGGAGTCAATGACCAATCACGTTTCAATGATTTCTGTTTTACAACCAATCAGAGTCGTGTTTCACCAAATATTTATCAGTGTTATAATTACCATATTAAAGAAAGCTCCTCCTTACAATATTGCGTTCCTTTGGCAATAAATAGTATGATCTGGTTGCAGTGATAAACAAATGAAGCAGTAGAAGCGTACCTATCGTTCCTCATTTGTTTTCAAACATCGCCGTTTACATTAAATATATAAATATTTTAAAATAACTATAGTTAAATAATGATTTGTGAGTAAACAGCTTAATTTTATTCGTTAAATAGTCCTAACAAATGCCACTCTTGATTTCCAAATTCTCTAGATAAATTCACTCCTCACTTCGTGAGTCGTGAATTTATCGATAATTTGGAAATCACTCGTGGCATTACTTATGATAATGTCCTTCCAAGTAAGGTATACAGCATTTACTTCGTTCTTGTGACATTCAGGTCATTTTTAGAAACAATACAAATTTACATTAATTTATGTTATATTACGATTATTTTATCTTTATATAGAAAACCATATGGCCATCATCATACCTATCATTATCGTCATCATCCTTCACCGGTGTGGAAAGCAACGGGACGCTACCACACCTAATATTCCCTAGTAAAGCTGCAAGCATAGCATGAAAATACTATGATTGCAGTGAAAGACCTGCCTTCGGGCAGACTTACTATGGATGGATATAAATATTTAGTCTGCGTATGTTTGTGCTTTATAGACTTCTAAACCGCTCAACCGATCTTTTTCAACATTTATAGATACAGGTTTTCAGGTACGAAGAGTTTTATACGCTATATATTACGTTAAAAAACTATTACGTGTATGAATTTTACCTAAACAGAAATTTAAAAGTATGTCTACTAGACAGTACGATATTCTGAGTTTCGATTTTCCCAACGAAACTCAGTATATCCTATTAAATTAAACGCAGATAGGTATTATCCAAAAATCTGCGAATCCGGCTTTTAAAAGTGGTGGTTTAGTCCGTCGCTGTGGCGTAGTCGATAGAGTCCCTACCTTCCACTCCGGGGACCCGGGTTCGATTCCCGGGAGGTAAGGGATTTTTAAAATCTCAACATTGGGACTGGGTGTGTGTCCAAGGTGTACCCATTGGGTTTGATTCCTCAAAAAAGAAGTGGTGGTTTACCTGAAATTCGAAATTAAAAAATTGTTAACCACCCTGTTTGGTTATAGTGTATATCATAAAATATAATTAATCATTCATGTTTAATTTAAAATATTGTATGACAATAAGACATTAATACTTGTTGATGTAGCAGCAGTAGTATTTTCTAACTTGCAACCAAAATAATGGTTAAGGAATTATTTTGGGGATATTATTGCTCTCAATGCAGTTCTGTAGAAAACATATTACGGCTATGAGGTCGAGTTTTAAACTGTATTTTGTTTAATCTTTGATATCAATGTCTGCAATTAGTATACGTTTTATTAATAAGACTCAAATTGTATCTTTATTATTAATTTTTTATAAGTCAGTAGGTACCAACGACGCTGGAAGGCCGCTGAAGTCAAAAGCGTCGCAAAACAACTACTGTTAGTAGTACATATTATTCTGCTGATGATAGAAGCTGGTTTCTGAAAGACCTACATTTCTTAAAGGTTTTAAAAAAATAAGCTAGTTGAGGACAACGACACCTGCCAGGTAGATATTTTAATATTTTACTTTGTGACTATTTACCTCAACGGAATTTTAATATGAATTGTATCAGTATTAATTTCTGTGCAGTTTTTTATGATAGTGAATGCTTTTCCATTATATTAAGACCTAGCTAAGGGCTTGATAATGTTTTAGAAATCGAAGAACGTTTTAATTTACTAAGGCAGAGGAGAGTAAGTTTCTTTGTTTTATGCTATGAAATATAGTTTTGTTCCGATTGGGGGTCTTTCCACTTTTCAGCGGTTTCCCTTTTACCAGCCGGCTGCTGGCCCTTCACAACCACATGTGTCAATCACAGAGGTAGATGATCAACAGCCAGTGTAGGGGTGACATGTGGTTAGCATGTCGAGTCCCCCAGCCGTTATAGCTGGTTCCTCAACCTGGAGCCGCTACTTATTGTAGCTACCCAATTGCCTCACGATGCTGGGTGGGCACCGGTCCCATACTGGCCGAAATACCATGAGAAAATTTCTTCCTCCATGGAGACTCGAACCAGCGCAAGTCCCGTAGCTCTGCGCCAAGGCTTCCTACCTTAACCGCTCGGCTACTGCGCGGGACTAGTTTTGTTGAGAATAAAATATTTCTCACTTTCAGCCATAACGTAAACATAAATAATTATTTAGTCATGGCATAATACGTGTTCATGAACCTGGTGTTAATCACTGAAACAGTCATAAAAGAGACAGGAAATATTATATTAGGATGCGAGGTTGGGAGGTGGTTTTTACAGAATCGAGGAAAAATGTTTAAAAACCGAGCGATAGCGAGGTTTTTAATTTCTGAGATTCTGTAAAACACTTCACAAACGTGCGTTGTACATTATTTTTTGCGCGATGGTGTTTTCAAAATAATAAATAATAGTAAAATAATAACATCTTTGTTGGAAATATGTGCGTTCATTATAAACAATTGATTAACGTTAACAGGGTGGCCAATGTTTATTAGTTGAAATAACAGGAGGTCTTCCTTCCCAGTCCGGACAATACCACAAAAATCGGCCGGACTGGGAAGGAATTGTGATTGAAGATTTCAGAAGTACCCATTCCCAAAAATAACATATTTCTAAGTAGCTATACACACTCACACTACTAAATCTACACTAAGCTACAGCTGCTCACATCTCTTCTCACCAACACGCTCTGCCATGAACACACTTTAATTTTAATAATTTTCGACCTTTAAATCCAAATTAGCGGGGCTAAAGGGTGAATATCCCTGGAACCCGCGGGTGACTTCTTCACCCAAAAGGAACCCAAAACCGCTGCTACTTCGGTCGCAGCCGTATTTGGGAATTCCGCAGATTAAGACTGGACTGGGCCTTGAGAACAATTATTGATAACATGGCCGCAACTACGTATTTATTGTTTTATATTGTTTCAAATGAAGTTTAGTTAATTTAAAATGCAGTGATTTGTTTCGTATAATGTATATTAACACTACATTTTGGATATTTTCTGTATATACATTGTACGTAGTATACATAGAGGGAAGTGGTTTTACTTTCCGCATGTGGGTGTAAATGTAATATTACAGTATAGTTATTTAGGTTGGCAAACCCGAGATGTAGAAAGTTTAACTTTCAATAATGGTCGCCATTGCTGGTAAGTACGACAAAACGTACTATCGCGCAAAAAAATATATTTCTTCTCATTCTATAAAAAATAGTTTTGTATTCGAAAGCACGACCTCATAAATATCAGTTCACAACATTACCATTACGGTACAACTGTAACATGCAGAACCATTTCATTGTAGCTACAGACATCAGGATATGTTAGACCGAGTTCTAACAACGTGTAGCATTACCTTCTCCGAGTAGTACCGAAAACATTCGAACGAATCTTAATACTGTACTCCCAATGAAAGAAAGTTCCCGCGAGGATGATAGTTTAATGGGAACGGAGGCTGTTGAGTTTGCATGCAGGTGAATTCCTTGAATACCATTGACTAGTGATGACGTGGCTATTGTTTTACCGTTGTACTATACATAACAAATTAGATCAGATGGTACAGATTTTTCTGTGGAGCAAGATTAATTTGCTTATTTCACTCATACGACGTCACATTAGTTTTGAATTTCATATTAGTTTAATATATTATACTAGCTAATACACGGCGTGCGTTGCTACGTCTGATTAAATAAAATATGTTTTTATGTTTAGTTGAAAAAACTAAAAGGAAAAATATTTCAAAATTTATATCGTAATTATTTTTGATACCCCGTGATGTTTACCCGGCGTTGCCCGGGAATCTACTTATACCGATCTTCTTCGAATGAATGAGCTGAAAGACAAACAAAAAAGTTATTGTGAGTTATCCGTAAAAGAATAATCTACGTGTGCTACTTCGCTTGCCCGGGAATCTTATTCATCTCGATCTACTTGGCATCAATGAGCTGAAAGACAAAAAATATTATTGCGAGTTCTCCGTAAAAGATAGACATATGCTGTCCTGATATTCAATTTTGCATACATTAATTTGGTATTATCTACCGCTGTGATCTCGAGGTATCGTGCTGCCTTGTAACGCAGCGGGCCCGGGTTCGATTCCCGGTCGGGACAGGCTCCTGGGTGAGGTTTTTTTCGGGGGGTTTCCTCATCTGTAAGACAAATGTCAGGACGCTTAGGGCCCAACGGTCCCCGAAAATCATCCGAACATCATCACCATCGTCCTTATCATTATCATCATCATCATCATCATCCACCGGTGTGGAAAGCAACGGGAAGCTACCACACCTACAATTCCCTTGTAAAGCTGCAAAGCATAGCATGAAAATGCTACAATTTCAGTGAAAGACCTGCCCTCGGGCATAATTACTACGGAATGAAATTTGGTATTTTATATGGTTTAGGCAGCATAAGCGATTTAAGTATCCAAAGAGCATTTTTTGTGCACCGATGCCCTTTTTATTTCTCTAGCTCCGGCCTATACTACGTAGGATTTATGTTATAGGCTATACGTAATTGTCCCAGAAAAATTCTCCAAATGATGAAAAAAAAAATACCATTCATACAGTGTTTCTCCTTCAACCCAAAGTGATTTGTCGCCAGAGGTTCCTGTCTAAAGTATCTTCTTCCCTCAAATATGTAGCTTCCATACTTCTCACTTCATCTATGCAACGTTCTCTAGGTCTGCCTCTTCCACTTTTTCCATTAGCTTTCCAATCAAGGGTCTTCCTTGGTATTCTCTCTTCTTCAATTCGTATGAGGAGTCCATGCCACTTCAAACGTTTTTCTTCAATGTTTTCTATTTTTCTCAACTTGCATAATTTCCCTTATTGTGCTGTTTCTGACTTTATCCCTTCTTGAAATTCTTGTCGATCTCCTCCAAAAATCCATTTCTACTACTAACAGCTTATTGGCTTGTTTTCTACTTACTGTCCAGGTTTCGGACCCATATAATAAAATGCTTTGTAACAGAACTTAAAATATAGTTTCCTTCGTTCTTGGTCGTCCACGTTGGGGGTTGTAGCAATGAGCCAGCTTCTCATATTACTGAAAAATATGCAATGCTAAAAAACCTAAAGAGAAGAATGCCAGACGCAATTATATATAGTCCTAAACATTTTTTTTTTTAAATGATGCTTACAACGCATTGCCAAACTATGTTTTTTGAAGTGTACGGTACAACCTATATTCGCGTGACGTTCGATTCAGCCGCATTCCTTCTTGGGGACTTTCTTTTTCTGGGAGTACACTATTTAGTAATATAAGGACTTTTATTAGACTAAAAGTAAGAAATATGTTATTTGCAAATATGGGTCGCACGGGCAATACGCCGTACGTGCTGTTGACAGTCCGTTACGATAAGTTAATGCTTGGTAATAATATAACTTAAAACAAAAGAGAAAAGACAATAATATTACAATTAGGTAACAATACAATTACATTATACATTAATTAGGTTATATAGAATTATTAAGAATTAATGGCATTGCAATTTAACATATTTATTTCTTCATGAATGAGTGTTATTCTTATTTTCCGCGTTTTGTCCAGAAATTTACAGAAGTTTATCCAATTTTCTGGGCTTACCAATAACTCGTAGCATGCCAATCTTTCACGATTTGAATTTAGAAATCTTTCCGGTAATAACTGACGCCTCCAATAATCCAAATCGTTACATTTTCCTAATATATGTATCTCGTCTTCAAAGCTCCCGCACATTGGACATATTCGCATATCGTGATCGTCGCTAATTTTAAAAATTTCCATGCCCCTAGCGTAAACCAAGCAAGCCCTGGTCTCTTTTTAAATCCTAGATTGAGTATATAAGATTATTTTCCCCAAACTTGTTTTAGGTATCTTTGTAAAAACAGTGAGCGTTTTCCCGCACATTCGGCGAAACTATTTTGTTGGTTTATATCTAAGTTCCTCCTCCTTATTTTCCTCTACACATTCTTGCGATTTTCAGTCCCTTTTTCCCCATAACAACCCATCCCAATCTTTTGGAGTTCCCCGGAATTTCACGTACAGTATTTAAGAAAATGGTAATTTTTCATTCTTGCCAGCTGTAGATAATAGTGTGCTTCCAATTCTTCCACCATGTACTCCACATGGAGTGAGAAGAAGAGAATTCGAAATCCAGAAAGGAAGAGAGAGGGGCTAAATATTTGCGCCCCGGAGTCGCCATGTCGTTAAATAAAGTACTTTGTTAGAAACATTTTTTTGCAATTAAACTGCAAACATAATATAAAATAAAAACTATTACATTTGAGGCTACTCTAAATCCAGTTTTAAATTAATTTAACACTCATTTAATTATATCCTAGAGCTGTAATTTTAAAATTACATTTCAACTTATTAGAAATGTTAGAAACCAGAGGCATTATATTTAATCATGGTGGAGGAAATTAAATTTTCTGTTTAAAAATAAGCTAAAATAAATATTTGAAACGTTCACAAAATAAAAGTGATTTAATGAATCATATGTACCATACAGCGGTCTAATTTTGCAGACCAAAGTAAATTATATTTAATCTCCATTTTATAATATGTAGACATGCAGCAGGTTAAAAAATCGATATATCGATACGTCTCTTTTTTTATATTCATCAGTTATAGTTGATACTATATAATTGGCAATACACAATTTTCTTCAAGCCAATCACTATGTTGGCCCATGGTTGAAGTGGTTATACACTAGCCCCCACTTCTGGGTCACGAATTTGCGTCTCGTTTACACCATATAGGGTTCGTAGAGAACGAATTTGAGATAAGGTAAGATTTTATCGGAGTTTCTATCGTTTATCTCAGCCGAAAACTTCATTCCACCATTTCTCCACACCCTAGTCTTCCATAAAATGCTAAATACTAACTCTCTTATCTACCTACAATGGCGTAACAGCCCATTGTTGGACATAATATAATAATAATAATAATAATAATATAATAATAATAATAATAATAATAATAGCTTTATTTTACCTGGCAGAGTTAAGGCCTTAAGGCCTTGTCTACCACTCAACCAGGTTTAAAAAAAAATACAAAAGAAAAGTCTTAAATCTAAATTACAATATATATATATATATATATATATATATATATATATATATAAACGATTACAAGTTATGAATACAATACAATTAATATTTATAATGTATTTTGATTTACTCTAAATTTAACGAATTAAATATATAATATGTACAAGATATATAAAAAAAACGAGGAAAAGATTAATGACATAGTATAAAATTAAATAAATAGAGAAAAATTAATTATTAGACAACAGGTAACTGTATAAGCGTGACTTAAAGGTGCCAAGTGTGCGGCAACCCCTGATATCTTGAGGAAGGAGATTCCAGGAGCGGGCGGAGGCTACTGTGAAGGAAGTAGAATAGGAGGAAGTGCTATGAAGAGGAATTGTTAGCAGACTGCTATCTTGTGACCTAGTGTCAATATTGTGGTAGGAGGATAACTTCTCAAATCTGGACGCCAGGTAAGTAGGAATGTAGGAATTCAGAAGCTTGAAAAGTAGCGAAAGAGAGTGCAATTTACGTCTGTCAGTAAGACGGAGCCAAGAGAGGTTATTAAAGTGTTCGGAAATATGGTCATAACGGCGGATATTGAAAATGAATCGAATGCAAGCATTATGAACACGCTGCAGTCTCTGCGACAAGGCATAGTTTAGATCATTATATATAATGTCACAATAATCGAAGTGTGGTAACACAAGATTCTGCACTAGGATTTGTTTTAACGAAACTGGGAGAAAATTCTTTAAACGTCTAAGATAATGTAAGATGGAGAAAGTCTTTTTACATATGTGTTTCACTTGTGTTTGCCAGGTTAAATTTGCGTCTAGATGTAGTCCAAGATCTATTACTGAAGAAGAATAAGGGATAATTATATTATTTATAGTAATGTTTGGAAGTGTAGATATGTCAAAGGTTGTAAGCAGTCTTTGTTGTCCCATTAGAATTACTTGTGACTTGTTAGGATTTAGATTTAGACCGATACTTGAAGACCAGTTAAAGATGGATATGAGATCGTCATTCATTTTCATCAAGCTGTTATAGAGAGAATGAGGAGGTGAATGTAGGTAAATTTGGAGATCATCAGCATAGAGGTGATAACGGCAGTGCTTTAGTACAGTTGGCAAATCATTTATGTAGATTGAGAAAAGAAGAGGTCCGAGAACACTGCCCTGGGGGACTCCAGCCGGCACGTTACGCCAAGTCGAAGATCTAGAGTTTAATGAAACGTATTGTTGACGACCGTGCAGGTATGAGTCAAACCAGGATACAGCGCTGTCAGACAAATGTAGGTGCTTGAGCTTTATCATAAGTAAGTCGTGGTCTACTGTGTCAAAAGCTTTGCTGAAGTCAAGTAAGGTTAAAGGAGTCAATTGACGTCTGTCCACGGCTTCACGAATATCTTCGGTAATTTTTAGCAAAGCTGTGGTTGTGCTATGACCAGATCTAAAGCCGGATTGATAAGGATCAAGGAGGTGATTTTCTTGGAGATAATCAGTCATTTGCTTATGTACAATATATTCCAGGGCTTTAGATAATGTCGGAAGGATGCTAATCGGTCGGAAGTCATTACAGTTAGTAGGTGTACTTATTTTTGGTATAGGCCGAACTCTAGACTGTTTCCATACAATAGGGAAGATAGAAGTTATAAGGGAAGCATTGAAAATATGAGTCACTGTGGGTAGTATAATGTCAATGATTTTATTTAGCATTAAAATGCTGATGTTATCTGTTCCTTGCGCATTGGATTTAATCCGCTTGAGTGCTTTTTTAACGTCTATAGGCGAAATGTCGTAAAAGTAAAATTTATCTCTTCCTATATGTGGGGATGGGGATAAGTCTTTAAGAGTGTCTATTTTAGTCTTGTTGTCTGGAGGTGTCATGGGTATTGAGGTAAAATGTTCATTTAAGTCATCTACAGAAATGTCTATAGAGTCAGTTGAGGGATTCAACTGTCTAAGTCCCATTGCACGGAGATTTCGCCAAGTGTCCCGTGCACTTATTTCAGGTCCGATTATACTGTGGGCGTGTCGTAGTTTGGCATTACGTATAGATTGTGTAGTTGTGTTTCTAAGTTGTTTGTACAGTTGCCAGTTCTCGTCATTTTTATGTCGTCTGTATGTTCGGTATGCTTTGTCTCGTTTTGACATAAGTTCACGTATTGAATCATTCATCCAGGGAGCAGGGGAGCGGGAAAATCGTCGGGTTTTTACTGGTGCATGTCTGTCGTATAGTTGTAGTATCAGTGTATTAAATGTGTCTACTTTTTCATCAACTGATCTAAGATTCCATATTGAATACCAAGGTAGTTCTAAAGCGTCTGATTTTAGTTTAGTATCGTCTATGTTTTGTAAATTTCTGTACGTAATCAATTTAGAGCGTCTTTTAGGACATTGGAGTGAGTATTCTACGAATACAATGTCATGAGCAGATATGCCAGGAGCAGGAATTTGTCCATATGACAGTACTTTCTGTGGATGTGTAGTCACAATTAAGTCCAGTAGAGTGTCGGAAGTAGCACTATGGTGTGTGGCAGAGAGAGGAACAATGGTCATATTAAAGCTTTGGAACATATTTTTAAGTTGTATGGCTGGTGAGTCAGTCTGAAGAAGATTTGTATTAAAATCGCCTGCGACAATAACGTGTTCATAATGAGGCAATGAATCGTTCAGAGCGTTTTCTAGATCCGAAAGGTGCCCAATTTTTGGAGGTTTGTATACAATGCATAAGAGACATTTTTTTAGACTGGCTTGAATTTCTACGAATAAGAACTCGGGGCGAGCGGAATATACAGAAGGGGACTTGTGGACAATTCTTGGATTAAGCTCATTTGATATAAAGGCACAAACTCCTCCACCTCTTTTATCTATTCTGTCATTTCTGAGCAGTGTATATCCGTCTAGGTGAACAAGGGACGAAGGTATGGATGGGGTGAGCCAGGTTTCCGAAATTAAAATGGCGCTCAGTCCAAGAGATGAAAATATGGTTTCAAACTCATCAAAGTGGGACAGAATGCTTTGTGAATTTACGTGAGCGATTTTAAGTGATGATTTATCAATAGAAAATGCATTCCTAAGTAGACTGGTAGTTGTTTTTGGAGGGGATGGTAGGGATTGAGGAATGTTGCTACCTGAGTTAAAAGCTGTCTGCACAATAAGAGGGTGATTGCAGAAGGTGAGTGAGTCAAGGGTTGCAAATAATTCATCATTTGTCAGCTCAATGTTGCCAATAGCAGAAAGTAAAAATAAACTATGTACTGTAATAACTCTAATAAAATTAAAATAATTTAGCTAAACAAATAACTTAAAAAATGAAAATAAAACAAGTAAGTTGTCCTAAATAAAAAATAATAAACTTAAAACTTACCTAAATTAGAAATAAATTAACAATATAATTGTTAGCAAAGAAAAGACAAATAAAGTAAACATATTTTACACTCAGGTCCTATCTAGTTGATATCCGTAGAAGATCTAATTTTGCGTTTTTCGCCATTTACTTTGGCTATGACGGCACCGTCCATTGTCCATACATTTTGAATACCGTATTTTTGTATACTGTCTTGTAGCAGGCGATAGCGACACTTCGTTAGGTCCTCGCGAACAGTGACCCCACTTCCTTTCAACTTTTTCTTGCTTAGAAAAACTTCACTGCGCTTGCGGTAACTAACAAATTTCACTATTATAGCCCGCGGTCTTTCTGCATTATTAACACCAACACGGTGACTTCTGTCAATGTCTGTCACTGATAGATCGACACCGATTTTTTTGGCCACCTCGATGGCTTTCTGGTCAGTGTCCTCTCCGGCCTCTTCTTTTACGCCAAAAATTCTGAGGCATTGACGTCTCTGGTATTGTTCTAGATCGTCTAATTTATTTTCCAACACCTCAATCTTTCTGTCTTTTTCATCGAGGGTCTTTTTCAGATCCTCAATTACTTTAGTGTTGTCCTCGATGGTCTTCTGCAGTTCCGCCACTACCTGGTCCCGCAACATGGACACAAACACCTGCAGAGTGCCGGGATCCTGCAGCGCCTCTTTCACCACACGTTTCACTGCTTCCTCCGTAGAACTTGTCGAATCATTGTTTGAATTACGTGTGTTTTTACCCATGTTGTTAAATGTACACACTTTTGGCACTAACTGATATAAATTTAAACTTAAACTGACTACGAATATACAACTTTAACTATGAAATAACGAAGGCACCTGCTGAAAAGTAACTTAAAACCTGGAGCGTAACTTGTGCGTGTTAGTAGCTAGCCGCCATAAGCCTCTACTTTGTAGCAGTTACTAGACTAAGTTAATTTAGTTACTCTTATTTGCCTACAGATGTCATGAATGGTATGCGGTTAACATACCGACGTAATGAGACATCTATTAGGCAACTAAAGTATTACTAGGACGATGAGGTTGGTAAATTTTGCTTAAATGCCTTTTTTATTAAGGCTTAAGGACTTTTACGAGCCAGAAAGTCTTCAGATTCAGGACCCATGGCCCAAAGTCCCTCCCACAGATCTTGCTCCTTGATAATAAACCCATCGACCCTGGCTGGGTTTGAACCCACGACCCTTGGGACCAAAGGTATGGAACATAACCACTAGTGGGGAGACCCTATTCTATACCAAAATGTATTTTGATTCTTTGGTCACCCAGAAGTTCATATTTTAATTCTGCCTGGATTTGGAACGATTTCTCATATTATTTGTAATGAATCTAATTAGTAGACTAGGATTAGATACCCTATTTATGTCCACCGCTGCCGACAATAACTCCCTTACTATTATAAAATATAAAATTTCATTTTTAAAATGATAAATAAGTCACTGGCATTGTCGAACCCAGAGCCCCATAGAAGCGCAAATATAAACTTTTCATATTTCTTTGTCTTAACCTTAAGTTTTCTAATCATACTTCCCCCAAGTCACTGTTGATAAAAGTGTGTCACTTATATATTTCACTACCTATTTGGCACTTTCATATTGACTTTCGTGCAAGTTTCCATGCTTCTCTTCTATTCTCCAGTTGTGCCACATGTCCTACCCATCGCAATCTATGACACTTAACCGTTCTTATTTTATGTATGATTTCCCATAAATATCATCTAGCTATATTATACTGTTTTCTCTCTTCGCCTATCCGCCTCTCTTTGGTCCAAAAAAATTCTAAGCGTATTATTTTCAAATACCCGCAATTTTCTCCCTCTCTTAAGGTAAGAGACCATGTTTCACAACAATATAGTATAATTGGAAAAATAATAGTTCTATATATTTTTAGTTTAACATTTTTTTGAGAGGATTTGAGATGACAAGAGTTCCTGTAATACATAATTCCATGCTTTTTCCAGAGTTTTAGCCTATGTTTAATTTATTTGTGCATTATATTCCTCTTTGTAATTATTGTTCCTAGGTATTTGAATGAACAGACAGGTGAATGGAGAAAACTTCATAACAGTGAGCTACATGATCTTTATAGGAAACCAGATAAAATGAAAACAGTCAAATCTCATAGACTGCGATGGCACGATTGGGGAATGAAAGAGGGGAGGAATAGAAGTTTATTGTAGGAAAACCAGAGGGAAAACCCCAGTTAGTAGACCAAAAATGAGGTGGGAGAATAACATTAACCATGATTTGAGGGAAGTAAATTATACAGGGATGATTTAAAACATCTCCGTATAGGGATGTTTGGAGTGCTTATGTCCGCGTGGCCATGAACCTACGGGTAAGATGGTGCCAGTGAGTTACTTTTTTTTAGGTATTTGAATTCTTTCACTTTTTCACATGCTAATTATTTTAGATTTCAATTTACTTCTTCTTCTTCTTATTCTTATTCTTCTTCACTTCACGGGCTAGGCAAATTGCCTGTTCCGCCTCACAGTTGTTATGTCCATCTTTTCACTGGCCTTCCTACATTCCTTGAACCTCTTGGCTTGTAGTTAAATGATACTTTTGGTAACCTTGTTACATTCATTCTTTCTACATGTCTAAATCATTATCTCTATATTGTTTGATTTTATCATTCAATGGATATACATTTAACTGTGTTCTTATATCTTCATTATTTATCCGATGCAATCTTGTGCAGCCTTTTGTTCTTCTAAAGAAGTTCATTTCTACGCTAAATCTACTATTTTTAATAACAAATTATAGGTTATAAAATTTCAACAATTTCGTTGAAGATGAGTTCATTTTAAATTGATCACATGATGTACTAAAAATGTTTAAGTTGACATTTGATCATATAAAGTCAAGGTGCTACATCCATCGTAACAGTTCAAGGAAGTTGTAATAAAAAGTTGCAAGTTGCAACTCAACAAGGACATGAGAGCGAACAAGAAATATCTCTCTAAGCAGATCTGCAGCGTATAATTGTCAATAAGTTAATGGAGTCTCCAGCTTTGGTATCTAAAAGGGCCATAAATTATTAATGGTAACATAACCACTTCATTGCAATGCTTTCATGTTACCTCCTACCGAACCATTTTAAACATTTAATGATTGTTCGAGAAGAATAACCAAACTAGCCGTATCTCCCATGTTCTCTTTTAGAGAAATTAGAACGAATATAGTTTGCTCTTGTGAAACTATTTTTGAAAAGTTTTACAAATCTTCTTCGATCATAATTAGTAGATACCATAAATTCCATTCCATTAACTTAGTTTCACCTCTCACCTTATAGGTAGTTTTTATTTATTTCATTAGCCTGGTGGAGTTAAGGCCACGTGGCCTTATCCTCCACCCACCAGGACAAACATAAATGTTACATTTAAATACAAAAAAATCATTATTATCATCATCAACAATCACGGACTAAGCCCATGAGGCTTGTTCCGATCTCTTAGATTTTTTTCAAAAAGTTGAATCCAACTTTCTTTCGGTCTTCCAACGTTCCTGTCTCCTTTTAGTTTGTAATTAAGTATAATTTTTGGAATGAGATCACCTTTCATTCTTTGAACATGTTATTTCCATTTTTTTCTGGATTCCATTATTTTATCTAAAAATTCCATTCCATTCCATTAACTTAGTTTGACCTCTCACCTTATAGGTAGTTTTTATTTATTTAGCCTGGTGGAGTTAAGGCCATGTGTCCTTCTATTCCACTCACCAGGACAAACATATGTTACAGTTAAATACAAAAAAAAAAAACAGTAATATTACCTCCGTAAATCAGACCACATAACACCAGTATTTGAAATGTTGTCTTGGCTCCGATTGGAAGACAGGCGAAAGATACATTGTCTCTGTTTCTTATACAACACTTTGTCCACCTCATCACCCTTTATATTTCTACTCGCTTCCATTCACTATCTTCCCATCATAACTTAAACACACGATCGAGAGAAAATTTAACTCTTAACTGCTCCTCTACATCGAACATCTCACTATTCCTCATCCTTCCTTGTTTCAGCCACTCGACTCTGGAATTCCCTCCCTTCGTATATCAAGGACTGCCCGACTCAAAAACAGTTTAAAAAGAAACTCACTGCATATTTCTTCAGACAATATAACATATAACTGTGTTCCATGCATACTTTTATTATTCTTTATATTTTAAATTTTCTGTACCAAGCCAATTACTTAATCTAATTATAGGTTAATATTTTTGTTGTTGTTA
Organism: Diploptera punctata; assembly: GCA_030220185.1. Lineage (NCBI taxonomy): Eukaryota > Metazoa > Arthropoda > Insecta > Blattodea > Blaberidae > Diploptera > Diploptera punctata. The sequence goes on along the minus strand of JASPKZ010007345.1, from coordinate 48,361 downwards.
TTATTATTATTATTATTATTATTATTATTATTATTATTATTATTATTATTATTATTATTATTATCATCATCATCACTCCAGGGATTAGGCAATTGCCCGTTCCGACTTCATAATGCATCAGCCCAACGTCTTCTAGGTCTTCCAACATCACGTCTTCCTCTTGCTTGATAATTTCTTGCTAACAATTGATATCTCTCCTTACTCATTCCATCCATATGATCAATCCATTTCTGTCTGTAATTCATGACCTTGTCCAATAAAGGCTGTACTTTCAATTCTTCTCTTATATCCTCATTTCTTATTCTATCAAGTCTTGTACATCCTTTTACTTGTCTTAGGAACCTCATCTCCGCCGTCTGTATTCTATCCTTCTGTTTTTTTCATTGGAGCCCAAGTTTCACATCCATACAATTTATTATTATTATTATTATTATTATTATTATTATTATTATTATTATTATTATTATTATTATTATTATTATTATTATTATTATTATTATTATTATTATTACTATTTTTCTTTCTTTCCCTTGTCGACTTTATATTGTGTAGTCTATATTATGTATAACACTGGGGAACAAAAAAATATTTTTTTCTTGGTGCCTGAAATTTTTCACCTGATTCTGGGTATTTCGGCACTGCTGATTCCAAAAATGTCATCCATTTTGTTGCAGCAGCTCTAGTTTGCAAGATATTGATGATACTGCTCTTATGTACCACCATTGTAAATCGATTGTTTGCATAATACTAATTGATTTAATCCAAGTTATATTCATGTTGTTGTTGCCGTTTGCATATGTAATTTTACTAATTTGACAATTGTTTATCCTTTTTCTAGACTGACATGGCTTCAACACGAAGAAAATGTGTGAATAATCCTGATGTGTTTTGTTTCATCTGTGGGGAGTACACATTCACTCAACAAAGAAAACCTATAACTGACTTTGTAAGAAGAGCTTATTTGGCCTATTTCAAAGTACAACTGGGAGATCAAGATAAGCCTTGGGCACCTCACATTGTATGTAAAACGTGCACAGAGCATCTACGACAATGGACAAATGGGAAACGGAAATGCTTGAAATTTGGGGAGAACCAATGATCTGGCGAGAACAAATTAACCATAGTGATGACTGCTATTTTGTTCAGTCAATGTAAAGGGCATCAATAGCAAAAACCGGAATAGATGGCTATATCCCAATCTACGCTCCGCAAGACGCCCTGTTCCACATTCAGAGGAGATACCTGTTCCAATTTTTACCAGTCTTCCAGAGTCACCAGAAGAAGAGGATGATTCAACTGAAAGCTATTCTGAGGGAAATGACAGCGATTTCCCAGGACCTTCATCAGTTTCATCCGGTTTTAGTCAAGCGGAACTGAACGACCTCATAAGGGATCTAAGTCTTCCAAAGAAGTCATCTGAGTTGTTAGCTTCCAGGCTGGCAGAGAAACAATGTCTGTTACCGGGAACAAAGGTCACAGTCTATCGCAAAAGAGAAACAGACTTCCTGCCATTCTTCACAGTAGAAAATCAATTTGTTTTTTGTATGAATGTTGAAGGACTGTTAATGAAGCTGGGTGTAAGAAAATACACACCAAGTGAATGGCGGTTATTTATAGATAGCTCCAAACGCAGCCTAAAATGTGTTCTTTTGCATAATGGGAACATATACAGGTCAATCCCAATTGGTCACTCAGTTTCTATGCGTGAAAATCAACATACAATAGCTACAGTGCTAGAGAAGATCTCTTACCGTGATCACCAATGGGTAATGTGTGTCGATCTCAAGATGGTGAATTTTCTTCTAGGACAACAAGGTGGGTACACCAAATACCCATGCTTTATATGTTTATGGGACTCTAGAGCCAAAGATCAACATTGGGTGAGAAGGCATTGGCCTCTTAGAGAAAGCATGACCGTTGGAAGAAAAAAACATCGTTGCAGAACTTTGGTTGACAGAAACAACATCATCTTGCCACCACTGCATATTAAACTTGGTTTAATGAAACAGTTCATCAAGGCGTTGAATAGAGATGGAACATGTTTTGGCTACATATGTACAAAATTTCCTGCACTGAGTAAGGAAAAAATAAAAGCAGGTATATTGGATGGACCACAAATCCGCCAACTTATTAATGACCATCAATTTCAAGACTCAATGAATGATACTGAAGCAGCCGCATGGTCTTCGTTCTGTATGGTAGTGAAGAATTTCCTTGGAAACTATAAGTCTCCTAATAGTGATGAACTAGTGGAGAATATGCTCACTGCTTTTTGTGCACTAGGTTGTAACATGAGCATCAAATTACACTACCTACACAGTCATTTGGATCGATTTCCAGACAATCTTGGAGATGTAAGTGAGGAACAGGGTGAGCGTTTTCACCAGGAATTAAGTACAATGGAAGAAAGGTATCGTGGACGGTGGGATATACATATGATGGCGGACTACTGTTGGAGCATCCACCGAGAATGTCCAAGATCATTGCATCGGAGGAAATCACAGAAACGGGGATTCTGCGACCTGATGGAGGAAAATTAATGATTCTAACGAGACTAATGTGTAAATAAATTATGGTAGTTATATAGATACAGTTGTTTCATGAAAAAGAAAGTATTTGTTCTTTTGTATTTAATTGTATGCGAGTAATATAGTTGTATATGTGGACCAGTATTTTTGAACTGGTATATAATTTGAATAAACTCTATCTCAAAAACTAGAGCTGATAGGACGAAACTGAAATCATCTTTGGAATCAGTGACCCAAATATACCCATAAATAGGTGAAAACATTAAGGCACCAAAATCACTGTTCCCCAGTGTAATTTATCATAATTCTTATTGTATGTATAATTTGGCCCTAGTGAAGTGGAAGAGAAGACCTTACGGTCTTAACTCCATCAGGTAAAATAAATAAATAAAATAAAAAATAAACATATTAAACAATTAATTATCTGGTCAACGTCGAAAATAATGTATAATAATACAATAAAATGAAAAACAATTAAAATTGAAACTAATGAAAGAATAACAGCTCGAATCTACTATACATGAAAAAAGAAAAAAATACAAAGAAAGTAATAAACAGTAATAAATTAATGTATCGCTTGTATGTAAGACATTAGGTAAAAATGTTGATATTTTTTAATAATTTTTTATTAGGAATATTCCACAATACAGTGTTTCTCCTTCAACCCAAAGTGATTTGTCGCCAGAGGTTCCCGTCTAAAGCATCTTCTTCCCTTTAATTTCGAGTATCCATACTTCTCCTCATTCCATCTATCCAACATTCTCTAGATCTGCCTCTCCCACTTCTTCCATTAGCTTTCCAATTAAGGATCATATTTGGTATTATCTCGTCTTCCATTCTTATAAGGTCTAAATACTATTTTCATCAAATAATGAAAAACATATAAAAAATGCCACCCGGGCGTTATACTCACACCATCTGTCGGGAGAAGAATTTTAAATATGTTTCACACACATAATTTTTGACCTTGCAAGGACATGTAGGGCCTCCCCGAATTAGTGATCAGCACAATGTCAGTGTCTCCTCCAAGATAACGATGAAGACGAAAAACAGCACACACATTTTCATACTAAACGTTGCAAATGCGATGATGATTAAGATGGTCACATAATGTTAAGGGACCGTTTGAGCCGTTTTCTGAATTTTTTTACGGGTGAGGAAAACCCCCGAAAAAATCATTCAGGAAACTACCGGAAATCGATACCACAAATGACCGTAACAAAAATGTAGGCCTCCTAAACTTATAAACTACACACTCGCGTCCTCACACACACATAAACACACACAAACACACATACACATACACACACACATATATAACACATACACACACATATATAACACATACACACACATATGTATATAGTCCACCGCTGTGGTCTCGAGGTAGCGTGCTGCCTTCTCAGGTAGCAGGCTCGGGTTCGATTCCCGGTCAGGACAGGCTCTTGGGTGATGTTTCTTTCGGGGTTTTTCCTCACCTGTAAGACAAATGTCAGGACGCTTAGGGCCCAATGGTCCCCGAAAAATCATCCGGCCATCGTCATCATCCTTATCATCATCATCATCATCCTTCTCGGTGAGGAAAGCAACGGGAAGCTACCACACCTGATATTCCCTAGTAATGCTGCAAAACTTAGCATGAAAAAGCTACCGTATGATTGCAATGAAAGACCTACCCGCGGGTAGAATTACTATGGATGGATATATATAACTTCGAAATAAAAAAGCGTTACTGGGAAAAATAAAGTTTCTTGTCTCTGGTACTGAAGATTGCGAGTCATATTCGCCCTGGGTCGTTGAATATTTTATGAGGGATGAATTCAAGGGATAAGTCCTTCGGGAGAGAAGATTTTCCGGCTCTTTAAAAAACCTCAAGCCTAAATTAGAGCCTCTGAGCAAAATTTAATCAGTCTATCCCATCCAAGCTATACCTTAGCTGGCTACTAGGTAGCTCTTTGAGGTGTTGAGCTAAACACTTGCCATTCGCTGACATATTTATGGAAGTAAGCGTAATTTAATTAACTTAATTTAGTAACTCCCGCAACGGATAATCCTTGCCCCATGTGGGGATGTGCGGGTATAGACGATTGATTTCTTTCGGAACTGGATGCCATGTCGTACCTTTATGACTGTAAAAGAATTTCAAGTGTGAAATCAAAGACTTCTGACAAGGGAACTGTCAACCATTACATGCCGAAACCTACCTTGAAATTTCTTCCATAGAAGCGCCGTGTGTATATAACATTATCTGTGTTTTTTTTAACTGCAAGGGATTAATCCAGCGCCAAATCTGTCATTTAAACTACAGAGAAGTAATACGACTCCCGAATTAGTAGATTGTATAATCTTCGCCACTTGCCGTTGGCGCTGCTCCCGCCCCAGTCCACTCAGCAAATATCCACGCAGGGCCGTCTGTCTGATCCGTACATTGGGTTGCCATTGCTGGGTTCTGGCTTCAATTTCTGTGCCTTACAGTTAGAAAAGGCTGATTTTTTTTTAGACACGGCCTTGGTACATCACCAACGCTTCTATGGGAGAAATTCTAAGGTATATTTCGGTATTCAATCGTTGACAGTTCCGTTGTAATTAAAATTCATCGGCACTTTCACGCCTAGATTTGAATTATGACGCTAATAACCTGAGCTGTTAAAAGAGCGTCGTCAAATACATTACTAACCTATTTTTTAAGGAATATTCCACAATACAGTGTTTCTCCTTCAACTCAAAGTGATTTTTCGCCAGAAGTTCCTGTCTAAATCATCTTCTTTCCTCAAATCTCTGGCGTCCATGCTTCTCTTCACTCCATCCATCCATCCATCGTTCTCTATGCCTGCCTCTTCCACTTCTTCCATAGCTGTCCAATTAACGATCTTCTTTGGTCATTATTAGGTTAGTCGAAGAAGACTAACCTAAATCAAGGATATATTAAGTTAAGGCAACGAGAAAGAGAGAGTACAATTATTATAAACGTTATAGGGTTATACAGAAGCCGCCATTTTCACGTCCAAATTTCAATTACGAATCTAATAAGAAGAGCTTTTAAAGAGTGACATTAAATTAAGTACTAACATAAATGTTACAATGAGGAATGAGAGAAAATATAGTATCGTTGTAAGGATATAAAGAAGCCGCTCTTTCACGCTCAAATTCGGATTATGGCGTTAATAACCACAGCTCTTATAGAGAATCGTAAAATAAAATATTAACTAACCTAAATAAGGAAGACATTAAAGTGTGGCAACGAGAGAGTCAGTCCACGTAGATTAGTGTTATCATGCTCGTCTCTGATTCATAAGTGCGTGAGTTCAAACCTGGCCAGGGTCAATGTATTTTTCAGTTATCCCGTCATTCCTCTGTGGAACTAAGAGCTTTCACAAAACTCTGGCCCTTTTTTGGGTAATTCCTTTATATCTCTTCAAATTTTCTCTTTATATTTTCTTTGAGAATTGTATATTTTAATGTTCCCTTGGATCAGCCTGTTACTTACAGCTTGTTATTATTATTATTATTATTATTATTATTATTATTATATTTTTTTTTATTTTTGGATTGTTTCTGTTATTTACACAGGTATCCTGAACCAAAATGTAATATTTGTTTCTTCCACACTTCCCCGTCTTGCGTGTCTGCTTCTGTCACATTTTTCTTCTTCATGTTGTCTTGAATTCCCCTTATCCACGTTGGCTTTGGTCTACCATGTTTCTGCAACTGATCTATGGTAGACTGGTCCTCCAGATTGGGGGTTGATGCTATGGGCCAGCTCCTCATACATTGTAAAAAATGCTAAAAAATATATAATTATAAATTATAATAAAACAGAATATCTTTCATTGGATACAATGGATTGGTTTAAATGTAATTCAGGAAGAATACATAATGTTAAAAATGTTAAATGTTTAGGATCTATTTTATACAAATGAGAGTTCAACTACAGAAATTGAAAGAAGAATAACTGATGGTAGAAGAACCATTAGTATGTTGAACTCAGTGCTTTGTGCTGCTTCTGTGCACTCCTTAACTCCACTGTTCTTTTGGTCTCTCCTTTCTTCTGTTGCCCTCCGCTTCAAAATTTAATATCATCTTAGCTATCCTGTCAGCTGACTTTCAACCTAGACTCAATTCTGAGAAATAGGATCTGCCTGTCACAAGCCAGGAGAAATAAAAAAAAAGGAACAGGATTCCTACTGGTCCGGATGATAGTACCCTGTGAGGGCTCCTAGCCTAGATACTGCAACTGCTGCCTTGTAGGGAGTGTAGGGAGACGTTGGTTCGTCAAAGCCTAGAGGAAGAAAAGGTTGAACAAAAATCACCTGATCCTCCAGGTTGGGGGTTATAACGATGGGCCAGCTCACCGTCTTATGCCAAGAAAACCAAATGTGAAGAATACAAGCAGGATTGACCATATACGACAAAAGCAACGAAAAAAGGACATTGAGTAATGGATGTTAAAACGTTTAGGGACCGTCTACTAAAATAATTAACGATAATAATATTATTTTTATTTTTTTTATTAGGTATATTTCACAATGTTTCTCCTTCAACCCAACGTGATTTGTCGCCAGATGTTCCTGTCTAAAGCATCTTCTTCCCTCAAATTTCTAGCTTCCATACTTCTCCTCATTCCATCTATCCAACGTTCTCTAAAGTCTCCTCTTCCACTTCTTCCATTAGCTTTCCAATCAAGGATCTTCTTTGGTATTCTATCTTGTTCCATTCTTATGAGGTGTTCATACCATTTCAAACGTTTTTCTTCTATTTTTTCTACTGTTTTTTTTTTCAACTTGAATAATTTCCCTTATTGTGCTGTTTCTAACCTTATCCCTTCTTGAAATTCTTGTCGACCGCCTCCAAAAATCCATTGGCTTGTTTTCTACTTACTGTCTAGGTTTTGGGCCCATATAATAAAATGTTTATAATAGAAGTTTAAATATGATTTTCTTTGTTCTGTATATTATATTTCTATTCCAAAGCACTGAGTTCAACATGCCAATGATTCTTCTTCCATCAGTTATTCTTCTTTCAATTTATGTAATTGAATTCTCATTTTTATCTAAATTGCAGCCCAAATATTAAAAATATTTAACATTAATGCGAGTAATAATAATAATAATAATAATAATAATAATAATAATAATAATAATAATAATAATAATAATAATAATAATAATTTAAAGAGAGATGCAGAGAGATAAAGGGAGAGTTAAATTATATCATCGTACGGATATACAGAAGCCGTCACTGCAATAAATTAAATAAATAACTGTACCACAAAGCTATATCTTACGTCGTTAAAGAGAAGTATCTTCATAAAGAAGAAAAACGATGGGACATTTATAAAGTAGACATGCGCAGTAAGGGCAGATTCAGTAGCCTTAATGATTGTTACATGCATTTAATCATGGAGCTTGTTTTAAAAATAAAATGGCCTAGTTTGTCCATTATTAACAGACGTGCTACATTCTGCCCACGACATAGCAATTAATAAAATCTAATTTTTAATCACGGATATCATACAAATATGTGCCATATTTTGAATATACATACAATCGGATTGCATTACATAACATCAAAACAATATTGATTTATGAATTTGTATATATACGTTATATATAGTTCCAGTGTGTGAATATATCTTTATAAACAAATACGCGTAGAGGCATTTATAAATCACATTAAATTAACCATCATGATAATGGGATAATTGTGAAACAGCAGCAAAAATATAGGCTAATACTCTCAGCCTAAACATGTTATTCCTTCTGCGATCCCTAGATTACATGATCTAACGTACAGTGTATGTGCTGTGATAAAAATATAGCAAATTATAATTTATTAGTTAACCACCCTCATGGGCTAGTGGTCAGCGTTTCTGACTACTGTTAATGAGGTCCCGGGTTCGATTCCCGGTCAAACCATAGGAATTTTCCCTTAAAGGGAATTATTCGTGTGGTTTCTCATGGTCTAGAATTTAGGTTAAGTTTTGGTTAAGAACTCTCCTGGCGCTTCATTATCATTTATCGCCTATCATATCATCAGGGTAACGTACCCGCCTTCTATTGTATAGCTGGCTTAACTTGGCAGAGAGAGAGAGAGAGAGAGAGAGAGAGAGAGAGAGAGAGAGAGAGAGAGAGAGAGAGAGAGAGAGAGAGGGAGATACAAGAGTGGATCGTTGACCGCTTTAGTCCAGATACAAAAGAAAGAGCCCACCCTGTTCTCAATTTTCCTCTTCACCTTAACATTATTAACATCTGGTAAAGAAACACCGGCAACACTGGTGCGAGTTAGAGAGGTGAATACAGTTGTCTCATTCTACAAATATCTCGTAAAGTTAAACGAGAGAGACATAGGCGCCCCAACTTCAGAAGTGGGTTACAATTAAGCCAACGCCAGGAAAGAACACCAGAAATGTCGAAGTGACAACCTGGAGCATTAAATTAAAGAAAATAATGTATTAGTTTAGTCTATACTCATTTATATGACTGCGAAACATGGACTCCTACTTTAAGGGAGAAGAAAAGATTACGAGTATTTGAGTATAAAATTCTTAGGAAAAAATTAGAACTAGAGAGAGATGAACAGACAGGTGAATGGAGAAGACTACTAAACTGTGAGCTACATGATATTTATAGGAATCCAGATAATTATAATAAGAAAGTTAAGTCTCGTAGACTGTGACGGGCAGGACATGTGGCACGAACGGGTCCTCAAGATCTGATATCGACTGACATCCTGATGACAAGAAATTGCTGTTCCATAACCTATTAATGACATGAAGTACATGCATTTATAAAAAAAGGTAAATACAACCGGTGTGATATGAATACTGCAGTGGAAATCTTGATTCCTTTTTTACTTTTTCGTATCTTATTTTGTATATCTGAAATTTCTGGATAGATATAACGTTTCTCTGGAATTTGTATCATAAATCTGCCATTCCTTTTGCCACACGTCCCAACTAGGTGTCAATAAAGATACATGTTTTGTAGACTTTTAGAATCTAACTTGGGATTGTTTCGCATTCATTGCGTTTTCCAAGACACATATTGCACTGTCACTCTCTTATTTCTTTTTTTATTTGTTTTTCTACTTCACTTTATTTTACTTTGATTATTTTTCATTCCTTTTCCCTTTGATTTTTAATATATCAACTAAGGTGAATCGTTTATACTCATTCTAGAAACATTCTCTAAGTTTCACATTCAAATAGTAAGTTTGTATTTTTAATCTAACTTGTGTGCAAGTCATCACAAATACATCTAAAAATGGTAGCCACTGTTCTTGTTCAAATTCAATTTTGAATTTTATATTTTCATGTTGGTTATTTAGGTGTCAGAACGCTCTTTAATAACTCAGGCCATTAATATCCCCTTTTCGAGTTGCGTACCGCAAATTTACGGCACGTATAAGAACCTCAAGCCTGAAACAAGAGATCTCAGGGTAAAATATTTCGACATTTTGCCACACCGAGTCTTGAATTAGGATGCTATCTAATTTATTAAAAAGAATAGATAAGAATTAAGAAAACCCATGTTAGTTAAGGCAATACGCTACAACTCAGAATGTTGGGGATTCGAGTCCCGGTAGGGCCAGGATTGTTAAACTGGCCTAAATCTCCAATGGAGTTCAGAGTTGTAAATATTTGGGCGCTATGATTCCAGAATATAATACAGGGTGGACCGCTCGAATGGACCTAATTTCAATTGCTTGTTACTGGCAAACGGTTGAAGATAGAAACTTAAAACAACGTTCATAGTACAGAAAAACTCACGAAGTTTCGAATCCTGTCGGTAGATGGCACAAAGATACGTTTCTCGTTCTTAGATTTAATTGTTTGTGAAAATGGCGACTCCGCAGATGAAAGCGCAAGCTGTTTTGTGGTATGCGGAGTTTAAATCAATCATTAGAGTTCAAATGGAGTTCCGGCGTGTGTTTAACCGTGATGCTCCAACTGCTAGAAGCATAAAGAAGTGGCGTGATACATTATTAGCTACAGGATCTGTGTTGAAGAAGCATGGTGGTGGTCGCAGAGCATCCGATGAAATGGTAGCAAATGTTCAAGCCGCATTTGAGCGAAGCCCCCGGAAGTCATTAAGAAGAGCTTCGCGGGAACTTCCAAATACCAAAATCGACATTACAACGGATTGTCCACAAACGCCTCAAACTGCACGCATATAAAGTGCAGTTAGTGCAACGTCTGGAGCCGAATGACATGCCGAAACGAGTGGAATTCGCCAATACGATGCTGGACCGTCTCGGCGCTGATCCTGACTTCATGACCAAGATTTTCTTCTCGGACGAAGCCACTTTCCATTTGTCAGGCAAGGTAAACCGGCATAATGTGCGGATCTGGGGATCGGAGAATCCTCACGCTATTCAAGAGCATGTTCGTGATAGTCCGAAGATGAATGTTTGGTGCAGTTTGTCACATAATAAGGTCATTGGACCGTTTTTCTTCGCCGAGAAAACTGTTCGTGGTACCACATATCTTGACATGCTGGAGCAGTTCTTCTTTCCACAAATTGAACAACTGCAGCCTAACATCGTTTTCCAGCAAGATGGTGCTCCTCCCCACTGGTCCAATGAAGTTCGTACGACTTTGGACAACATTTTCCCTGGCCGTTGGATTGGTAGGGGAGGACCAATCGCGTGGCCCCCGAGATCTCCCGATTTAACACCACTGGATTTCTTTCTCTGGGGCTATGTCAAAGATAAAGTTTACACCACCCCAGTCAAAGACCTTCGTGATCTTCGTGAGCGCATCATAGAGGCTATTGAGAACATTCCAGAAGACATACTCCAACGTACTTGGCAAGAAATTGTTCATCGCTTTGATATCGTCACAGTGACTGCTGGGGCTCATATAGAGATGTGGTGATCTGGATATCGAAACTTGGTGAGTTTTTCTGTAATATGAACGTTGTTTTAAGTTTCTATCTTCAACCGTTTGCCAGTAACAAGCAATTGAAATTAGGTCCATTCGAGCGGTCCACCCTGTACAATACAAGACGAAATAAACGAAAAACTACGTATGGGTAATAGATGCTATTGGGCTTTACTCCCTCTTTTGAAATTCAAGGAACTCTCAAAAATGGAAACAAGAAAATATATGAACTAACTAACTAACTAATTCACTGGCACTATCGAACACACGTAGGTCCATAGACGCGCGGACATAAGCTCTCCATATATCCCTATCCTGAGCTAATGTTTTGCAATCATAACTCACTGGCAACTATCGAACCAGTAGGTTCATGACCGCGCGGACATAAGCTCTCCATACATCCCTATCCTGAGCTAACGTTTTCCAATCATTCTCTGTATAATCTACTTCCTTCAAATCATAGTTAATGCTATTCTCCCACCTCATTCTTGGTCTACCAACTGGGCGTTTTCCCTCTGGTTTTCTTACAAGAAGCTTCCATACACGTGTTCCATTCCCCATTCATACCATTTGTCCTGCCCATTGCAGTCTTACAATCTTATGCATATTTTGCAATCATTCCCTGTATAATCTACTTCCCTCAAATCATAGTTAATGTTATTCTCCCACCTAATTCTTGGTCTACCAACTGGGCGTTTTCCCTCTGATTTTTTTAGAAGAAGCTTCCAATTCTTGGCACATGTCCTGCCCATCGCAGTCTACGAGATTTCTTATTATATCTGGCTTCCTATAAAGACCATGTAGCTCACTGTTATGTAGTCTTCTCTATTCACCTGTCTGTTCATCTTTCTTTGGTCCAAAAATTTTCCTAAGAACTTTATTCTGAAATACTCGTAATCTTCTTTCCTACCTTAAAGTAAGAGTTCATGTTTCGCATCCATATAATATAACTGGTAGAATAATAGTTGTATACATTTTCAGTTTAACATACAACAGTAATTAAACCGATAGTAACGTACGGAGCAGAAACTTGGTGTTTGTTAAGGAGTGATGAACTTAAAATTGTAGCATTGGAAATAAAGATATTACGAAGGATTTATGGATCTAAATATGAACATGGAGAGTGGAAAATTAGAACTAATGGAGAACTCTATGAATTGTATGGAAGTCCCCAAATTAAGGGAACAATTACGTAAAAGTACAAGATTTAGTTGGGCGGGACATGTGGAAAGAAGTGAGTAGGGATCTATACTACAAAAAATAAACAAAGAGAAGATGCGTTGTAAGACCGAGAAAGAAATGGGTAGTTAACATAGAGGAGGATATGAGGGAGTTCGGAGTAAGAGGATGTAGGAGAAAGAGATGCAAGATAGAAGAGAATGGACTTAAAATAATAGTACAGCCGGATCTGGCCCTACATGGACCGTAATACCATGAAGATAGATAGGTAAATCTTCTGGTGGCACCATGGCCCTGGGGGTCGACACAGCCTATAACGGAAATGTGTACCAGAAAATTGTTCGGGGATAAAAACGGTCGTCACTCAGGGTTAACAACTGAGCTGATATATCGTGCCGAGTGTCTAGAAAGGTGGGAGCATTAACCTCCTACTACCCCAAGTGTCTCTGAGGCCTACAGCGGAAAACGAATCGACATTGGCGGAATGAAAAGATAGGAAATTCCTACTACGCTATGGAGAACAGCAATATTAACCCTCCAGGGTTTATAAGCCATTGAATTAGTTACAGCTATTCATGACTTTTAGATTCAACAGAATCGTTCTTTTCAAGTTTTAAATAAGTTGAATTTATTGTTATATTTCATGAGAGGCTTGTTTGCTTTAGGGATGAAAAATATTTACATCAATTTATCAAACTGAGCGTTTTTGTTTGTATAGAAATATAGATTCCCAATATGGAAAAATAATTCAGAGGCTGTTGTGTTATAATCAGCTATTCCGTGAAAGGAAAATCTTATTTTGAAATAAGATCTTAAATCCCTTGAAAAGTAGTTCCCAAACTGTGCTCCGCAAAAGTTTCCTTCTAAGTAACTACATAATTCCGTAATATATTAGACCTAGCTAACTAATTAACGCACTGGCACTATCGAGGTTCATGGTCGCGCGAACATACATCCCTCTTGAGCCAATGCTTTCCATCATTTCCTGTAGAATCCACCTCTCTCTATAGCATACGGTAATATGTTATATACATTAATTGTTACAAAAAACAGTCTCCAAATGATGGTAAAAACCCCATCCAAATCGGTCAAGTAATTTTTGAGTCCATAAAGTATAGACAGACTCACTCATTTTTATATATAAGGTTAATTTTATAGTGTTTATTGTTAATGATTTTTGATAGTGTAATGCAGCCTTTAAAAATTACATGTGAGAACATTAAAATAACATTAATACTATAAGTATAACTTTATAACCTACAACATCAATAAAATCTTATATTTAGTCGTAATTAAAGTTCCATACTCCCTTGTAGCGTGTCAGCAACACTGATTATTGTTCTACTATTGCTATTGTTAAAATGGTTCATTCTGACGTACAATCTTCATATTTCACTTGTTCGAAACGCTCCACTTCTCGCAAATGAAGTGTGAATTCTCCACTTGAGACGCTCAGGGGTGAGAAAAGTAATTGAAACTCATAAATAACATGAAAGATACAAAATCATCGATACACGAAATACAGTAACGGTTATGTATTATCACGGATTATATAAAAACTTTACAAACTTGTAAATAATATCAGTAATTACACTGAGCAACAAAAAAGATTTTTTTTGTCTTAGAAAGAAAAATATGTGATTCTGATAGTATTTTTTCTCCTTAATTCAAATATGATACCGGTTTTTTCCATCACGCAAGGTTTCCGAGAGACAGGCATTTATAATTTCAAAAACTTCAATAATTTCTTCATTCGTAACTACACAATATTCGAACATTCGGACTCGGCTAGAAAGTAAGAAATGACGATTTTCTGCCATATTTCGCCTGTCGAGCATCCCTCTTGATGGTCCAACAATAATCGACCAGCATATTAGGATTCCCTTTGCCTTGATATCTCTTTTCCACAGCTGAAATCATTTGAGTTAGCTCATTTGGTTTTATTTTACACTGGACAAATGCACAAAAAAAAACGTTTATTAAAAAGTAATTACTTAAATCCATTAATCGAAATTGAAATAAAAAACTGTGGGTGATGGAGAAATTCCGAATACATATTTGAAAACACGATAAAAACTGCATCAAGTACAACTATTGGTACTCATGAGACAAAAATCATGTTGACCAGTGTTATATTTTTTATTTCTTCTCCACTTATTTATTATCGCAGATGGTTTGGCCAAAAATATATTAAGAGTTTAAAATACTCTCCGGATAGGTTGTGTCCCACTGAGGCCCTCGAAGATTGTTTGAAGTAAGACGAAAATAGTCGTCCCTTCCACACCCAGATTTGAATTTTGACTGTTAATGTCTCGAGCTGTTGAAAAAAGTATCTTTGAATAAAGTATTATCTAATTAATAAATCGATTAAACAGCCAGTTGAGCTACGCCAATGAAATATCATTGTACTTCAATCAACTTTTTTTTAAAAATCCAAAGGCGTACATAAAAATTAATCTACTTACGTTTAATTCTGTAAAAAAAATTAACTGAAACTTCATTGATTTTGGTAGGTTTACCTCTCTCTGTTTCTTCCTTTCCCTCTCTTTCTCTATGGCGCGACAGGCCTAGATGGCCCATGCTAATTGAACTACACCAATGAAATATGATACATTAGTTCAAAAATATGTTTTATTTCAAAATCTTCTTCCCTTACATTGATATATATACATATATATATATATATGTGTGTGTGTGTGTGTGTGTGTGTGAGTGAGTGAGTGAGTTTACAGACGAACATGAGACAATATGAGTAGTGATGTCAAAGGATCGTTTTCTTCAATCAAAATGGCGGCGGGTGTTGATTTGACTCATTTTTCTCGGTAATTACTAGTTGGAGAAACTTACGGTTTATAGACCTACCATAAATTCTTCTTTTTTATTGCACTTTTTCAAGAAATATATGGGGACCTGAATTCCAAAACATGCTACGAGTATCTTTTTTTTTAATTTTCAGGAGCATAAAACTGTGTAATATAGTTGTTATTTGAGTTTTTGATTCCAAATGTTTTCGTTATGTAAGACATACTAAAAGGTAAATTGTAAGATAAAAAATGAACAATCATGTTGTTGTTTTGCCCTTTAAAATCAAATTTTAAAAATTCACTTAGCAATATTTAGCAGCAGAATTATAGAAAAAGTGCAATATGCACTAAATATGTACATATAAATTGGGTATGGGATATTGGAAAGGGAACACAATTATAAATGTGCACTTCTTAAGAAATGTTTAACAATAAGTTACTTTTATTAATTTTAATAATGAATTCTAAATCATACCAACTCCTGCCGACATTGTAAAGAAAAGAAAGCTAGCAAAAATGAAATGGTTACACGAGCCAAATGAGATAAATATAGAGCAATTGGGTAGTGTTAGACGTGAAACCACCAAGTTACTAAAGAGTAAAAAGAGGGAATATTTGAGAGAGAAGATTAATGATCTTGAAATGAATGCAAAAAATAGGAACATTAGAGAATTCTATCAGGGAATTAGTATAGAGAAGAAGGGGTTTCAGGCTAGAACAAACATAATTCGGAATGAAAATGGGGATATGATTGCAGATTCTAGGAGTATATTAAATAGATGGAAAGGTTACTTTAATCAGCTATTAAATGTACATACAGAACAGGACATTGTGGAGGATAATTTACAGACAGCAGAACTGCTAGTCGCAGAGCCAAGTGCATTAGAGGTTGAAATGGCAATTGAAAAATTGAAGATGTATAAAGCATCAGGTTCAGATGAGATCCCAGCAGAACTGATAAAATCAGGGGGAGAAAAATTGATGGACAAGATACGTTGGTTGCTTAGTATGATTTGGGAAAAAAGAAGCTCTTCCAGATGAATGGAAGGAATCAATTATCTTACCAATTTATAAGAAAGGAGATAAAACTGATTGCAACAAACTACAGGGGCATCTCATTACTTTCAACTTCGTACAAAATTCTAACAAATATATTAGTAAGCAGACTTACTCCCTATATTGATGACATTCTAGGAGATCATCAATGTGCATTTAGAAGAAAACAGGTCTACAAACTGATCAGATTTTTAGTATAAGACAGATTTTAGAAAAGAAATGGGAGTATAATGGTACTGTACATCAACTATATGTAGACTTCAAAAAAGCAAATGATTCAATTAAGAGGGAGAAGTTATATAGTATCCTGCTGGAGTTCGGAATTCCTAAAAAGTTAGTTAGACTTATACGAATGTGTCTAAATGGCTCAAAGAGTAGGGTGCGTGTAGGCAAACAGTTTTCAGACACTTTTGAAATCCAGAATGGGTTGAAGCAAGGAGATGCACTATCTCCTCTACTATTTAATTTTGTACTAGAGCATGCCATTAAATCTTTAGAGAATGAGGAAGGCTTACAACTCAATGGTATTAATAAGCTGTTAGTTTATGCTGATGATGTAGTACTATTGGCCGATAGCGAGGAGATACTAAAGGCCAACACGCACACACTATTGAGTAACACTAAGAAATTAGGACTGGAAGTAAATATCAATAAAACTAAATATATGGTCACACGTAGAAATTCAGTATATAATGGAAATGGACAGCTAATGACAAATGAGGGAAATTTTGAGGAAGTGGCTGAATTCAAATACCTAGGAACAATAATCACAAATAGGAATGAGATGCACAAAGAAATTAAACATAGGCTCAATTCTGGAAATGCGTGCTATTATGCATTGCAGAGACTTTTGATGTCCCAACTCCTTTCAAAAAACGTTAAGCTGAAAATATATAAAACTATTATTCTACCAGTTATATTATATGGGTGCGAAACATGGACTCTTACTTTAAGGGAGGAAAGGAGATTACGAGTATTTGAGAATAAAGTACTTAGGAAAATTTTTGGACCAAAGAGAGATGAACAGACAGGTGAATGGAGAAGACTACATAACAATGAACTACATGGTCTTTATAGGAAGCCAGATATAATAAGAACAGTTAAGTCTCGTAGACTGCGATGGGCAGGACATGTTGCGCGTATGGGGAATGAAAGACGTGCATGGAAGCTTCTTGTAGGAAAGCCAGAGGGAAAACGCCCAGTTGGTAGACCAAGAATGAGGTGGGAGAACAACATTAACTATGATTTGAGGGAAGTAGATTATACAGGGAATGATTGGAAAGCATTAGCTCAGGATAGGGATGTATGGAGAGCTTATGTCCGCGCGGCCATGAACCTTCGGGTTCGATAGTGCCAGTGAGTAAGTAAGTAAGTAAGTACCAACTCCATGGATGTAGCGTGGTTTAGAATTGAAGTATTTTTGTTATATCAATAAATATGGGAAAGATTGTGATTTAGAGAGTTTTTGTCACTCAGGACCATAGCCTGAGACATTACCATAGCTATGTTGTGTTTAACTCAATTTGTCATATTCTGGAGTTAGCATGTTTTCGAATTCAGGTCCTCATTTATTTTTATTATGCGTGCGGAGCCCCAACCAACTTAAAAAACATACAGAAAATTAACCTACTTACGTTTAATTCTTAAAAAAAAAACTTAAACTGAAGTATCATTGAATTTCATAGACTTCTCTCTCTCTCTCTCTCTCTCTCTCTTCTCTCTCTCTCTCTCTCTCTATCTATCTCTATCTCTCTCTATCTCTCTGTCTCTCTCTCTCTCTCTATCTCTCTATCTATCTATCTCTCTCTCTCCCTCTTCCTCTCTCTCTTTCTCTCTCTCTATTTGGCGCGACATGCCTAGAAGACTCTTCGCATACCAGTCGGCTCAGAAACCATTATCATCTTCTGTTGTAAATATAATAAAATGTATGAATAAAACTGTAAAATAGTCACCTTATAGGTCCGTCTCCTCAACTTCAAATGTTTTAACACTGTGTAGATCTTTCGGGACTAGTCCCATTATCAGCAGAACAAATACAGACCTACTTTGTTCTGCTGATGATGGGACTAGTCCCAAAAGGCCTACAGAGTGTTGAAACATTTTAAGTTGAGGAGACGGACCTATAAGGTGACTATTTTATAGTTTTGTTCATAAATTGTATTATCGTGACTTAATACCTCAACGGAATCTTACCATGAATTTTACTAGTATCGATCCTGTTGTAAAATAAATAATTATTTTTAGTTTACAGTACCTTATTAGGCTTTTCTCCCGTGCCGTAGCCGAGTCGTTAAGGCAAGAAGCATTGGCGCAGAGCTACGGGACGTGCGCTGGTTCGAATCCCCATTGGGGGAAGAAATGTTATCATGGAATTTCGGCCAGCATGGGACCGGTGCCCACCCAGCATCGTGAGGCATTTGGGTAGCTACAATAAGTAGCGACTCCAGGTTCAGAAGACCAGCTACAACGGCTGGGGGACCCGACATGCTGACCACATGTCACCCCTGCTCTGGCTATAGTATCATCTACCTCTGTGACTAATATATGTGTATGTGAATCCAGCAGCCGGCTGGTAGGCTAAGGACCTTATAGGCCTGTCGCGCTTGGAGTTTAATTGGACTTTTTTTACTTACGGTAATATAATAATAATAATAATAATAATAATAATAATAATAATAATAATGTTTTATTTATTCTGGCAGAGTTAAGGCCATAAACAGAACAAGCCGGATTCCGCTCAGGCTTTAGTACAACAGACCATCTCCAAGCAATTAACCAAATAATAGAAAAGACAGTTGAATACCACCATACATTATATCTAGCTTCGTCGACTACGTCGACTACAACAAGGCATTCGACTCAGTAGAACATTCAAGTGTCCTCCAGGCATTACACACCCAAGGAATCGAACACAAGTACATCCGCGTTCTGGATAAGATCTACAGCCAAAGCTATGCCAAGGTGAAGACAGAAATTGTGGGACAACCATTCAGTCTCAAAAGAGGAGTACGACAAGGCGACCCAATTTCTCCTAAACTTTTTACATGCGTGCTTGAAGACATATTTCGAAAACTAAACTGGAACAAGAAATACGGAGTAAATATAAACGGGAGCAGGCTATCCAACTTAAGATTCGCTGACGACGTGGTATTGTTCGCCAGATCCCCTAAACAACTCCAATCAATGCTACAAGAGCTCTCAGAAACTAGCAAAACTGCAGGCCTTTCGATGAACAAAAGCAAGACACAAATTATGTCTAATGGTCCGGAAGATCCAATCAAAGTCGATGGAATGGATCTTCAATATGTAAGCGAGTACATATACTTAGGACAACTACTCTCCTTCCATCAGAAAGTAGAGAAGGAAATAAGCAGAAGAATAGCTCTCGCCTGGAAGGCGTTCTGGTCACTGAAATTTATACTGCTGGACAAGTCACTCAACCGGAAACTCAAAATGGAAACACTACAAACTTGTGTTCTTCCAACACTGTTGTATGGCTGCCAAACTTGGAATCTTACTGCCAAACTGAAATACACACTCCAAGTATGCCAAAGGAAAATGGAGAGGAAAATCTTAGGCATAACTCTGAAGGGACAGAATCTCGAATACAACACTTCAAGCGATATCCTCAACAACTGATCCCGCACAACAAGCCATCAGGAAAAAATGGAAGTGGGGAGGCCACGTCGCAAGAATACAGGACGACAGGTGGACAATAAAAACAACCATGTGGGACCCGTACACAGGCAAGAGACAGCGCGGAAGACCAAGACGACGATGGGCTGACATCTTCAAAGAACGAGCAGGGGCGCAATGGTCCAGAGTCGCCAGATGCAGGAAAAGCTGGAGAACGATGGAGAGCCAACTGTGTATTAACTAATCACAGAACAGACAGTGTATACAAACCAAGTGCTACATCCAAGTCAACTTCTCACCACGGAGTAGCTCACCGGGTGACACTCTCAAATAGAGCTTAACCCCTGTACAGGGAGGCCTTTGCCCTAAAGGGACATATCAGGCTTTATTTATTTATTTATTATTTTATTTTAAGGCCATAAGGCCTTCTCTTCCACTCAACCAGCACAAATACAAATAAATATTTGTCAAATATAGATATACACTATACTAATTATAAACAGTTAAAGATACATTAATTGTAGCAATGTATATTTCATATACAAACAAACATTTTATACGATAATAACAATAATAATACTTACGATAATAATTGTATTGTAAGCCCATGTTTCTCCCTTTACAGAGATTTAGGCGCTCTCCCCTACAGGGAAGAATTTGAACCATATTAATTTAGTTACACTTGTTTTCGTATAGATGTCATTTTGAGTGGTACGTGGTCAGCGTTCCGCCTCATACTGACATCTAGGAAACCAAGGTAGTACTAGGACGGGAAAATTCGGTAAATTTTGCTTAGAGGCCTTTTCATTCAGGCTTAAGGATTTTTTAAGAGCCTGAAAATCTTCAGACTCGGGACCCACGGCTTAAAGTCCCTCCCGGAGGACTTGCTCCTTGGATTTTTCCGTCCTAAAAAATCCATCGACCCCGGCCGGGTTTGAATCCGCGACTCTCGGACCAGAGGCAAGGAGCATAACCACTAGTCCACCGCGGCCACTACGATGATAATAATAATAATAATGATAATAGGCCGAATATAATAATAATAATAATAATAATAATAATAATAATAATAATAATAATAAAACGCCCAGTTGGTAGACCAAGAATGAGGTGGGAGAATAACATTAACTATGATTTGAGGGAAGTAGATTGTATGGGGAATGATTGGAAAGCATTAGCTCAGGATAGGGATGTATGGAGAGCTTATGTCCGCGCGGCCATGAACCTACGGGTTCGATAGTGCCAGTGAGTAAGTAAGTAAGCAATATAAACATAATAAATTATACGAGAAAGAACAATTAATATATGTACCTTAAACTGGGTAATAATGAAGTCAACGTTAGAGCAAATACAAATTTAGATTTCTTTTAAAAGATGCCAAAGTCCTTATTTCTTGTGGTAGGGAATTCCAGTTGCGAGAAGTGAAGATAGTATATGACATGGAGTGATGTGTTGTCCTATGTTGCGGTATATTAAGCAAGAGACTATGTTGTGATCTTGTGTTTATTATTATTATTATTATTGTTATTGTTATTATTGTTATAATTGTTATTGTTATTACTGTTATTATTGTTATTGTTATTGCTATTATTGTTATTACTATTATTATTGTTATTATTTTTATTACTGTTATTATTGTTACTGTTATTATTGTTATTGCTGTAATTATTGTTATTGTTATTATTGTTATTACTATTATTATTGTTATTGTTATTATTAAATTTGAAGAGAAAAATTTTCGCCTAGACCGGGACTCGAACCCGGGACCCTTGGCTTTTCCGGGCCAAGTGCTCTACCAACTGAGCTACCGAGGCGAGTTACGATCTAGACGCAAATTTTTCTCTTATATACGTTGTAATTCCCTATCGCCAAATGCTTTTGAAACCATTGTTTCTATCTTTGCAAATGGCGGCTTCTTAGTTAAGAAGACATTTATTGGAAATTTAACATTACTTTAAAAGCCAGTAAGGCCTCTAATGATGTTTTTATTATTAATTTAACATTTCTCAATGAAAGATAAATTAAATTTGAAG
The DNA here is from genome assembly GCA_030220185.1 of Diploptera punctata. Classification (NCBI taxonomy): domain Eukaryota; kingdom Metazoa; phylum Arthropoda; class Insecta; order Blattodea; family Blaberidae; genus Diploptera; species Diploptera punctata. The sequence continues at coordinate 26,244 of JASPKZ010007345.1, read as the reverse complement.
AGAAAAATTTTCGCCTAGACCGGGACTCGAACCCGGGACCCTTGGCTTTCCGGGCCAAGTGCTCTACCAACTGAGCTACCGAGGCGAGTTACGATCTAGACGCAAATTTTTCTCTTATATACGTTGTAATTCCCTATCGCCAAATGCTTTTGAAACCATTGTTTCTATCTTTGCAAATGGCGGCTTCTTAGTTAAGAAGACATTTATTGGAAATTTAACATTACTTTAAAAGCCAGTAAGGCCTCTAATGATGTTTTTATTATTAATTTAACATTTCTCAATGAAAGATAAATTAAATTTGAAGAGAAAATTTTTCTCTTCAAATTTAATTTATCTTTCATTGAGAAATGTTAAATTAATAATAAAAACATCATTAGAGGCCTTACTGGCTTTTAAAGTAATGTTAAATTTCCAATAAATGTCTTCTTAACTAAGAAGCCGCCATTTGCAAAGATAGAAACAATGGTTTCAAAAGCATTTGGCGATAGGGAATTACAACGTATATAAGAGAAAAATTTGCGTCTAGATCGTAACTCGCCTCGGTAGCTCAGTTGGTAGAGCACTTGGCCCGGAAAGCCAAGGGTCCCGGGTTCGAGTCCCGGTCTAGGAAAAAATTTTCTCTTCAAATTTAATTTATCTTTCATTGAGAAATGTTAAATTAATAATAAAAACATCATTAGAGGCCTTACTGGCTTTTAAAGTAATGTTAAATTTCCAATAAATGTCTTCTTAACTAAGAAGCCGCCATTTGCAAAGATAGAAACAATGGTTTCAAAAGCATTTGGCGATAGGGAATTACAACGTATATAAGAGAAAAATTTGCGTCTAGATCGTAACTCGCCTCGGTAGCTCAGTTGGTAGAGCACTTGGCCCGGAAAGCCAAGGGTCCCGGGTTCGAGTCCCGGTCTAGGCGAAAATTTTTCTCTTCAAATTTAATTTATCTTTCATTGAGAAATGTTAAATTAATAATAAAAACATCATTGTTATTATTGTTATTCCTATTATTATTATTACTGTTATTATTATTATTACTAGTATTATTATTACTATTATTATTACTATTATTATTATTGTTTCATTATTGTTATTATTATTATTATTATTATTATTATTATTATATTGAAATTTTAATTTAAATATGGCTATTACGATTTCGTGAAATGTACACTGTTAATATGCCCTCTATTTACACGTCATTAAAACATGTATAATAGTATTATTTATATACAGAATGTTTAGAAACAACACAGATAACCTTCTTAAGTAGTCCGAGATCGCAGTCTGATTTTTTTTTTCCAGCGGCAATCAATGTCATGAAATGGATGGTTTAGAAGCGATGTGGGGTCAAGTTCTTAAGATTATTTGTCATGACAGTTATGTAATTTGTTGATTTATGTCCTAATTGGATTGACAAGAAATAAAATTAACAAATTAAGATAGCAGATCTTTCGGAGTAGTAGGCCTGCAGTGGGATTAATTTAAGATTCCCACATTTATAGAAAGTTGTAAGATAAAAACTTGAAAATATGTATCTTTTTGGCAGGTGCCGTCGTCCTCAACTATGTTAAAATATTGTATTTAAAATATTATCTGGAGGCGTTTCGGAAGTTAACTTCCACCATCAGCAAGATGAGCTTCTGCTACTAGTTGTTGTTTACGACTATGTAAACTCCAAGTGTCTGTAGCAGCTGTAGAAAGTTAGTACTAGATGTTAGTCGGGTTTTGAGTAATGGCCACCTTTATCCCTAGAACATGCTTTTGGTACTAACTCCTGTTACAGGCTGAGCCAATCCTTGGACTGTGATACTGATAATATGTTTATTCCAGTTAAAAACTCCGACATAACGGGAATCGAACCCGTAACCGTACCGCTTGGAACATATTGGCTTAAGCAACTACTCCATTGCTCAGAGGTATATATATTATATATAACAAAGAGAGAGAAAGAGTGTGAGAGAGGAAAAAATGAAAAAGAAGAATATAGGCACGTACAAAGTCAATGGTTAAAAAATATTTCTTTAACACCCTGACCAGTTCTCTGTGTCTGGAAAAATCTAAACTCTTGTATGTTCAATATTTCGTTGTTTACTAACTCAGAATTTTGAATTTGCAGTTCTTTGACATCTGTTTTATTTTAACGAAGCTTAATTTTTTTAAAATATTTTATCCAAACAATAGAGCTGTGTTCGTATTTCAAACTTGGGTTATGCAATTGACTTATGATCTTAAATATTTCAATTCAAAGATGATATTAATTTATTTAATTAATATGGTTACGATGTATAAACACCTTCCTGTATCCAAAGTGTATTAAAACAAACTTTCCCCCACTCCATTCATTCATTTTTTCCCAATCACCTTCCTCTAATGTATTCTCCACCTTTGATTTTATCTAATACTGTATCTTGTATCCACGTAATCTTTCTTTTTTCCCAAGGGAAAACAATGAAACGCTTTTTTTTTTAATAATCTCTATTCCGGTATCTTCTGACATAACCATACCATTTTATTTGTCTACATTTACTTAAGTCTAATATTAATATAATTATTATTATTATTATTATTATTATTATTATTATTATTATTATTATTATTTAAGGTCATTTTTACAATAGAGTTGTTCTCCTTTAACCTAATGTAAATGTATTATTTCACAAAGTTTTATCTAAAACATGTTTCTGTCAAATTCTCCCTGTTCATGCTCCTGATTTCATCAGTGATAATAATAACTAACCTATTAACTCTCTGGCACTATTGAACCCGCGCGGACATAAGCTCTCCAGACATCCCTAATATTTTTCAATGATCCCCTGTAAAATCTACTTTCTTCAAATCATGTTAACGTTATTTTCCCAGCTCCTTCTTGGTCTACAAATGGGTATTTTCCTTCTGGTTTTCCTACAAGAAGCTTCCATGCCTCTCTTTTTATTCCCCCATTCGTGCCCCATGCCCTGCCTATCGTAGTCTACGAGACTTAACTGTTCTTATTTATATCTATAGTTCACTGTTATGTAGTCTTCTCCATTCGTTTATCTATAAGTTACATCTCTCTCTGATCCAACAATTTCCCTAAGAACTTTATTCTCAAATACTCGTAATATTTTCCCCTCCCTTAAAGTAAGCGTCCATATTTCGCATTCATATAACTGAGAGAATAACAGTTTTATTTTATTGTATTTATTTATTTATTTCAGTTTAACGTTTATTGAGAGAATTGGGGCAAGAGTTCCTGTAATGCTAATGGCATGCATTTCCAGAATTAAACCTATGTTTAATTTCTTTGTCCATATCATTCATATTTCTAATTAATAATAATAATAATAATAATAATAATAATAATAATAATAATAATGAGATGAAGAATAAGAATAGTAATAATAAATACAGTTTTAACTTTTTCCCTTCTTGTTTTATTTTTAGGAATTGGAATTTATTTATTTTATGTCTCTATGGTATAATTTATATTACAACCTAAATATATATTTAAAATAATAATAATAATAATAATAATAATAATAATGTTATTATCATTATATTCATTACTAACCATTGTCTAAGCGGTATTCAACTATTGTGTCGGTTGGGTCGACCCATGATCGTCATAACCTCAATACACAGTTGCCAATCGTGATCTTTGTCTTAATGAGATGGGAACCCCTGTGTGGAATTGCTGTGTGTGTAAATGGCGTACAGGTTGGGAATTCTGCAGTTGAAGGTGATTATTCTAAATGTTAACCACTTGAGTAATAATTCCTCTAAACTGCTTTTACGTCATGCTGCTTCCATTTTCACAAATTTTATTTGTTCCAATAACTACTTTTCTCCTTTAAAATAACTTATTTCACAATAAGTTATTTACTAACAAATCAACATTTCAGTAAAATATTCCACTAATACAAATATATAAATATAATACTAAAGTAAAGTAATCCCACTACAGACCTTGGGAGACCCTTGTGGTAGTAGGAGGTTAAGTCTCTCACTTTTTCTAGACAATCGGAACTTTATGTCAGCCGGGTTGTGAGCCCTGCGTGACGGCCGCCTTTATCCCCAGAACAAGCGTCTGGTACTCATTTCCGTTAGAGGCTGAGTCGACCCCAGGGCCATAGTGCCGCCGGCAGGTTTTGGTCAGTTTAAAAATCCTGACTCACCGGGACTTGAACCCTCGACCCTCCGACTTGTAGCGCCGTGTGTTAACCACTACGCTACGGCGTGCCCCCTAATATAGTACAAGTTTATATATATAATTTCCTGTTTTAACAACGTTTACACATTTTTCCTGCACCAATGATTTGTCTTTAATTTCGTTTTATAATTTTCTTCCATTCGTCTCTATTATAACAGAGTTCTTCCTCTATTTTCTCAGTCCTTCAAAGTTTCTCTAATCCCTTGGATCCACATGAGATTTGGTCATCCCTTCCTTCTCGTTCCTGATGGTGTCCATTCCATTATTTTTTTTTTGGTAAATTTTCATCGTCCATTCGCTTAATATGACCGTACTATTTTAGTTGCTTTTCTTGGATAAATTCTAAAATCGAGTTTTGCACATTCATGTTCTCTTTTATATAGAACAAGTTAATAACTGTACTTATGTTAACTGCAACTTTTCCTACTACACATGTAAATAGATAGACATACAACTGATCAAATTCCAAAAACGTATAGGAACAAAAATAGAACACTCTTCTCCGAAAAGTACGCCCAGATACAATTACAAAATTTTTATAAAACAATGGCTCTTCCAACTCTACTTTATGGCTCTGAAATCTGGACTCTTACTACAGGCAAATTAAATAGGATAGTAGCTTTAGCGGGTTATACGCTTTATGACCACATGCGTAATGAACATATCCGCAAAGTTATCAACATACCAGCAATAACTGAAACCATCGAAATATACCAAAATAATTGGCATGAACACCTCCTTAGGATGCCAAAAAATAGACTACCTCTGCAGCTATTGAACTACAGACCCACAGGGCGAAGAGACTCAGGACGACCTAAGAAGCAATGGAGGGACGAATTTCTATCCTGAAGCGGAACAGGCCAATGGCTTAACCCCTGATTGTTATTGATGATGATGATGATGATGATGATTCCACTACTAATAGTTAATTAATTTATTTATATTTTATCATTAAATATTAATATTTCGGTGTTAGGTAGATGATAGTATTTTATTTAATAGCCCTCTATTATAGTTTACATCATTAGCAATGCAATTCAGATTTAAATCAGTATTTTTAAAATTCAAGATAAACCACCATTGAAGTTGTTGATTAAAATATTAAAATTATAAAATTCGTACTTATTGTATCAGTCTTCCTCAACTAAAACAAAATCCCGTTTTTAAAACATCGTCAAACATTAAAAAATGTAGGTCTTTCAGCAGACAGCCTTCCATCATCAGCATCTAAAATTGTATTATTTGATAAACGTTTAATTATTTACTCTGAATTGTAGGGCTATAGCATTCTCTTTCACTAAACAAGGGAAAATATGTGTTAGATTAAAGTAAAAAATAATCATTTTAGATTAAAATACATAGTAATACATAGCCTACTAAAAAGCCCAGTGATCTAATTGATTCAACATCTTGAATCATAATAAGTTATGTTTTAGATTATAAAAAAAATTAGATCCAAAATAATGCATATTATGTTTTGTGTACTTTTACTCTTAAATGTTTTTGGATTAACTGAGGGTTAAAAACATAATTTATTAGTTCTAAAGATGATTAAAAAATTGTTTTTCAACCTGTGCAATAGTACCATCTAAAAAAAAGGCATTGTTTTGGATTTTCCACCTGTAATTTTTGTAATATATATATGCTATTAATTTCAAATTATATATAGACTTTTTTTGTAAATCATCATCTGAGGTAGCCAACAACTCCATATCACCTTCAATATATGTATTTGTTTAGTCAGGTGGATAAGGCCATGTGTCCTTCTCTTTCACTCATCAGGACAAACATATGTTACATTCAAATACAAAAAATCATAATAATATTAGATACTAAATGATTATCTAGCCCAGCGGTTCTCAACCTTTTAGACTCGCGAACCCCTTCCACAACGATCTGAGTTAGGTGAACCACTGACTTTTAAATATACATGCAGTAGACATTCATAAAACTTAATTCCAAGAAAAGATTTAAAACCTTAAATTAACTTAACCCTTAACAGTTAAAACCTACTTAGGGATTCGCGGTAAACATTAATTTATTTTGAAATGGTGTGATAAATTCCTGATGTTACACATATGTAACAAGAAGCATTATAGGGTTAATCTAATTTTAAAAAATAATAATAATAAAAATGTCGCAGAAATGAAGGAAAATTAATAGCTCTGACCTCGAAACCCGCCATTACGGAAAAGTTTTGGTGAACCCCTTGAAATATTTTGCGAACCGCAAACCACAGTTTGGGAAACGATGATCTAGCCAAACTGAACAATAATAATAATAATAATAATAATAATAATAATATTATTATTATTATTATTATTATTATTATTATTATTATTATTATTATTATTATTATTATTATCAATGAGGGATTAGGCTCTTAAGCCTGTTCCAGCTTCACATATTCTCCAACCAACGTTTCCGTGGTCTTTCCAAATCTATCCTTCCTTGAGGTTTATAATAAAATATTCTTCTAGGAATACGACTGTATCTCATTCTTTCTAGATGTTCAAACCATTGATCTCTATAACGTTGAATCCTTTCCTCTAATGATAATACGTAATAATAATAATAATAATAATAATAATAATAATAATAATAATAATAATAATAATAATAATAATAAGGTTTGTAGAGATGAACTACAAATCTATAATATAAACGAGAAAATACACACAAATAAACGTAATTGGTTTGAACATATACAAAGAATGCCAAATAATCGTTTATCAAAACAGCTGCTTCATTATAGGCCTCTAGGCCCATACCTTGAAGATGGTGATGATGATAATAATAATAAGGTCCAATAACAATAATACAATAAACTTAAAGGTAACTAAAATTAAAACTAATAAAAAAGTGTATACACAAAGGAAGAACAGCTCTTATCTACTATACATAAAAAACTTTAAAGTAATAAACTGTAATGAATTAATCTATCGCTTATATATTATATTGGCATATATAAGACATTAGGTAGAAATATTGATAAATCTTATTAAAAAAAGATAAACAATTTATCAATTGTTAAAAAATAGTATTAGTGAGATGTGTCTGTCATTTAATAAAAAATGTTGAGTTTTGTATTAACGCACCGAAAGATAAATGGATTACATCCATCAGTATCAACAGAATTGGCGTCAAACTATTGACCCAGGGTTCCTAAGAACTTTGCAACGACCTAAGAAGAGATGAATGGATTTTTTTTTTTGTCGATCGTAACAGTCCTTTCAGTACAACAACATGAGATCTCTTTACTGTTGACATGGGATGGTAGTGTTACAACTTATGAACATGTGAAGTTATTCACCCGCTCCGAGAATATGTTATCGAGCACAGTTCTACTTCTATGCCTTAAAACGCCATTACATTTTGTTTTTTTTTTAAAGATCTTTTATACAATGTATAAATGGTAATGCTATAAATAAGGAATGTTTTTAAATTTTAATTATCTATACTTATGGGCAGGTCAAGGTGAATTGTAATGGACTGTAATAAAACTATTATTACCGGATTATTGAGTTGGCTTACATGAATTTAGCATAATTATCAAATACTTCTCACATTTACCAATTTTATAGGGTCATTTTATTGGATGCTTGGGTGTTGTCTGTTGTTTGGGTGTGCCCATGTGGTCAGACTCCCACTTTATATGTGAACATGGCCCAAAACAAGCAATTAATTCAAGAATGTAGACCTCACCACATGTTTCACTATAATCTCGCACCCCCCCCCCAACCTAATCATTTTGAGTTATACATGCTAAAAATCTATGTGTAAGAATAATAATAACTGTTATTTTTATTATTCTATTATTATAATTATTATGTTTGGTTCATTTTGGCAAAGTTGAATTCATAATACTTCCATCCAACCAATACAGATTTACAAAATACAATGATACATATAATACAAAAGTTATGTTAAATTATAGTTAATGATTTTCGCTACTTCCGCTGGCTGCTAGTTAGTCATGCTAACTGTAACACCTTCCAGACGATCGGTAGGCCTATATTAAATTATAAAACATGAAAAAAATAAGATAGTTTATTTATATATATATATATATATATATATATATATATATATATATAGAATGTCCCATTCAAACCTCCCATATTTTAATTAATCATAACTAACAAAGTATGCGGAATTATGAAATGAGGCCGGTATTAAATGAAACAGAAACTCAAATAATGTTTATTGCCACACATTGCCACACACACTAAAACACCTCTATATGTGCACCATCATTAGCATGAACAATATCAAGTCTGTATTCGATTTCGTGCCACGTTCTGTCCAACATGTCCATTGGTACTGTTGCAATTGTGTCAAGGAAGATCTTGTACTGGAGTCGCAAACACACGGTCTTTTACATACCACCAGAGGAAGAAGTCCAGTGGAGAGTTGTCTGGCGAACGTGGTTTTATGTCATTATTGTCCAACATGCGACAGACGAATTAACTGCAACAATGAAAACAAAAATTCTTTGAGTTTCTCTTTCTTTTAATACCAACCTGTATTCATAATTCCGCATACTTTGAGAGCTATGATTAATTAAAATGTGGGGGGGGTTTGAATGGGACACTGTGTATGTATATATGTGTTATATTGCAGATTTTCGCGGATATAAGTATGAATATGAATTTTTTCCTGGATTTTCCGCGTCTTAGGATTCAAGTTCGGCCTCTGGCCACTGATTCCGACATTTCGGCATGATCCCACATGCCTTTATCAAGGAATAATAAGTTCGAGTCACAGGTTTAGGTCTTATATAATAAAATACATAGAGTTTTAGCTGTGGTCCGTTTCCGAAGACGTAAACCCATCCAAGGTTTAGTTCTTATGTAGTTAAATACCTTCAGTTTTCAGTGTGGTCCGTTTCCGAAGCCCTACACCCATCTAAGGTTTAGTTCTTATGTAGTTAAACATCTTCAGTTTTCAGTGTGGTCAGTTTCGGAAGCCGTACACCCATCCAAGCGTCGACCACACTCCATGTTGCCCAACCGTGGTTTTCTTCATATCTTCTTCGTTGTTCTGGGGATGACATGGTGGGCAGCGATAGCAGTTTTCCATGTAGATGGTAATCTTTGGGCATCATCTCGGGTGTTCATGGAATGTGGCCTTTTCTCAATCTCTATTGCTTCTCTGTAGATTCTTGATTTTTCAGAATATATTTTGGCCATCGTTCTAGACTCTGTGAGGTCGATCTTGTGACCCCTCTGTTTCATATGTTGCACCAGAGTTGATGTAGGTTCCTGACGATTTATTGCAGCCTTATGTTCTTGTATTCGGCAGGAAATTCGTCTGTTGGTACGTCCTACATATGCTTGTTCGCATGAGGTGCAAGGGATCTCGTAGATGCCTTGTGATTCTAGGGGTATTTTATCTTTAGCACACCTGAGTAAGTTGGAGATGGTGTTTTCCGAGTGAAATATAGTGTCAATCTGATGTTTTTGTAGTACTCGGCTAATTTTATCCATAGTCCTTGCACATATGGTAAGAAGACAATGCCTTAAGGTCTGCTCTTTCTTCTCCGATGTGCTTGGTGCGTTTCCTGCTCGTTTAAACACTCTTTTCACTGCATGTTCGGGATAGCCATTTGCTAGAAGTGCCCGTTTCAGTTGTTTTTCCTCTTCATTAAGATGTTCTTGATCTGTAAGTCGCAGTGATCGAATGACGAGAGTGTTGATTACTGAAGTTATTTCTGCCGGGTGATGGTGTGATGCGGCGTTCAGATATCTAGCAGTATGAGTAGATTTCCGGTATACTGTGTGTGCAAGTCTTCCTTCAGGTCTTCTTATCACAAGCACATCTAGAAATGGTAGTCGCTGTTCTTGTTCAACTTCCATAGTGAATTTAATCTGATCATGTTGGCTGTTTAAGTGTGTCAGGAATTCGTTGAGAGCAGATCTACCGTGAAGCCAGATTACAAAAGTATCATCAACTATCTCAACCATTGTTTTGGCTTAAGCGTTGAAGATTCAATAGCCTTTCTTTCTAAACAAGTAATAAATAAATTAGAAATAGCAGGCGAAAGAGGTGATCCCATTGGTGCTCCTTGTACTTGTTTGTACATCTGGCCTTTGTACCTGAAGTAGGTGTTATTTAAACAATGTTGAGTCAACACAATTATGTAGTCTGGTGGCTTGATCTCTGATTTGATGTATTCTATAGCTTCGTTGACAGGTCTTGAGTGGACAGAGAAACAACGTCAAAGCTTACTAGAAGATCGTCAGGTTGGATTTCTTGATTCTGAAGATGTTGTGGGAAATTTTCAGCATTCTTCACATAAGGATCGGCTTCTTCTGCGTATGGTTGAAAACATTTAGCTAAATATTTAGCTATGTTTTGCAGTGGTGACCCAATGGAGCTGACGATAGGTCAAAGAGGAATATCAGCTTTGTGGATTTTAGGAAGGCCGTAGATTTTTGGGCAAAGTGAAGATTTCTCTCGTGGTATTAGCCACCTCTTCAACTCTTCTTCTCTAGGTGTATCAAGAATCTTTTTCTTCATTGTTTTTTCCAAGTTCGTCGTAGGATCACTGGTGCGGGGTTATAGGCTTCAGAATTTAAAAGGGGCTGCCATCTTCATATCGTAGTCGGCCGAATTCATCACAACGGTGGCATTTTTTTTTGTCAGCTGGTAAAATAATTATGTCAATATTGCCACTGAATCAGTGGCCAGAGGCCGAATTTGAATCCAAGACGTGGAAAACTCAAGAAAACTTTCTTATTCATGCTTATATCCGCGAAAATCTGCAATATAACACACACATATATATATATATATATATATATATATATATATATATATATATATATCGATGTTATAATTAAATTCTGACATTAAGCAACGAAGACCAAATGTGACATTAAAAGAAAAATGAATTCCTAAACCGGGATAAGAAGATTAGAGGTCTCGGGTTCAAATGTCGATATATATATAATGGAAATGTCTCCTGTCATTATTTTTACATGACCAAACTATTTTAATTGTTTGTTTTTTTCTTTTAATGATACCCAAAATTGAAGTTCCAACATTCATATTTTGCTTAATTACACTGTTTATTTTACCTCTTCTAGAAATTCCACCTGAACGCCTTCAAAAATCCATTTCTATAGAATGTAATTTACTTTTTTGTTCTACATTTTAATTCCATGATGATGATAATTTAATTTTTACAACTTACTTTATTATGTCGTCTCATACCTTAGTAGGCGTCCAGATTTTACACAAAACCTTCCATTCCTCTATATTTAAGGACATATTCGCCTTTTCCCATGTTACTTGAGGTTCTTTAGAACTTCCTGTATGCTATAATCCCAGGTTTTTCTTGGTTTTCTCTGTGTCTACTTTTATTTAGTTCACCTATTATGGCTTCCCATATTTGTTAATTACTCTATTATCATGCATTCTGTTTATGTGAACAACCATCTGAGTTGAGATTGTTATAATATTATTTTGCAGAGATTCAACGTTCAGTGTTATTTTTCTTCGATTTTTTATTTTATCCTTACTTGTTTTTCCATTGATCTTGTTTAAAATATTTAACTTCTGCTGTTTGCATTTTTAGTTTTCGTTTTTATGTTTTATTCTGGCTCCACTTCCATAAAATAGTGTCGGGATATGTGTTGAGTTATAAACTGCCAGTTTATGTTTCCTGACTTAATTATCTTTTTCAGGAATCCACTATTAATATCGTGATATGGACTACCTGCTATTAATAATTTGAAATTAATTCAGCTGCAATTTTACCGCTTTCACTAAAATTTGCACCCAATTTTCTTCTTCTATAATTCTTATCCACCAATTACAAATGCATATTATATATAGCGCCAAGATAATTTTTAAACCAAAGTTGAAGCAAATATAAAAATTAGTTTTATTTTACTTAGATTAATTCCGTACAATCAGGAACAATAAGGCCAGTCTTAGTCTATTATTACTTATGTTACTATTTGAAATGTAATGTCATTTTTTTTAATTATTATTGATATTTTGCTATTATTTGCATATTAAAATTAATCAATAAAATAAAATATACTAATCTGAATAATAATAATAACGATGATGATGATAATAATAATCATCATCATCCGGTATCATAGCAGCTGTCGCCGTCTTCCGGAAACCAAACGCCATGCCTCTCTGTCCATCCATTGATCTTCCTCCAGTCATCTGATATGCATAGCCGCTTGTGCCCCTTCTATCCAAGTTTTCTTCGGTCTTCCTCTCTTCCTCCTTTTCATTGGGATCAATTCCATAACAATGTTAGGCAATCTTCGCGCTGGCATTCTTTTGGCATGGCCATACCACTGTAATCTTTTCTTTTCTATAATGTCTATCATGTCCGGCTCCTGTTGTATACCCATAATTTCCCTTATTTCTTTATTTCGTATTCTATCCATTCTAAATTTTCCAGCTGATCTCTTAAAACATCCATTTCTGTACTTAAAAGTCTTTTCATTTCCCTGGTAATAATAATAATTATAATAATAGATAGATCGTCGGTTCATTAATGTCTTTGGCATCGTCTGATTCCTAATAGCCAATTTTGTTAGTCCAGCCAATCTCCTGGTTGTAGATATTTCTCCTTCATGTATAGGCCGAAATATATTCCCTGACTCCAGGAGGTTTTAGGTCTTCCTCTGCCTCATCTTCCCTCAGGTTTCCATTCCAAAACATATTTTGGTAGCCGATCCTCATCCATGAGCTGGACATGTCCGTAACATCTTAATTGCTGAGTTTTAATATAATCTAAAATAGTGTCTTCAATATGATGATGTTGATGAAGATTTTCGGGCTGTAGGCCGTGGTCGTGAGGCTTGTAGTTCCCCGACGTTTCGCCAAAGACTGCGTCTGGCATCCTCAAGGGTTGTCGTCGTACGGCCTACAGCCCGAAAATCTTCATCAACATCATCATAGCAACTCCGGCCGTGAAAGTCTACGTGAATACAGTGTCTTCAATCTTCATTTTCTCCCTTATAACTGAGTTTCTAATTTTTTCACTTCTTGAAATTCTTGCTGCCCTTCATATAATAGTACATTGTGATATAAGTGAGGTAAGCACTTGTTACTGATCGAGAAAAAGTTTGAAAAAAACGAGGCGCTTGCGCCGAGATTTTTCAATTTTCGAAATCTGTTACGTGCTTACCTCATGTGTATTGCATACTATCTTTGGTCGATGTGACTAATTTTTATTAAATATAGTAATAAATGAATTAAACTATTGGTTGGATGTAAATTACTTCTACGAGAAAGAAATATTTGGTGATCGTTGCTATGTAACTTTCATTTGTTTTAGTATAAGCAAGGATTGTTGGCTGTGGAGACATTTTTATATGTAGTACCGTGATTAGAATCTGTTTGATAATTTTATTATGGAAGAAGTCATGGTAGATGATAGAGAAATTGAAGAATCCTGGAGAGTGGGATGTTCTGCATTAATTCCGGAAAAGTCTAAAGAAAGGTACGAGTTATTGTACAAAGCATTCAAGAAATGTTTTATTTTACTTACCGAACGTGTGGTTTTTGAGCCCATATCAGCATTGCGATTTCTTTTGTTTGCATAGTAACCAGATTAGATGTGGGAACGTTGACTTACTTCCAGTAACAACAATATTGGTAAGTATAAGAAATTAGTCACATCGACCAAAAAATTCATTTGCGTTGCCAAAAGATACTTATTTGTTTTTGTTGTTAATGACCAAAGTTCTGCTCCATACGTAATAATAATAATAATATAGTAATAATAATAATAATAATAATAATAATAATAATAATAGAACAATTTCATTTTAATTCAATGCATAAAATATATATTTGTAAAAGGTATTTTCATAATACTGTATAGGGCCTATACTGTTACTTTGTCATAAGTTTTGAGTTTTTTGTAATGCTTCAATTCCGTATAATTCTGTTTTCCTGAGGAAACCACTGCACTACAACGTAGGCCTATCTTTTTAAAATGAATGGCTAAATAAAATCGACCTGCTCTTCTCTGAATCTGAGTTCTGGGAACTTATTCTTTATTTGTGTTATTTCAGTAGGTCTGTAACATGCGTAATCCTTCCTCTATATTGTATTCAATATTCTCGCAAAAGGCTTTATTGTATTATGTTTCATCCATTTTATATTAAGTTGTGTTTATTATAACATCATATATCCCTTTGTTATCTTAAACTATTCTTAGCCTCTTTCTATTGATATTCAATGCCGATAAAGCCTATAACGAACTTAAAAATAACGATCATAATTATAAGAACACATGTTATTAAAACAATACAAGAGCTAAGAGCCGAATACTACAGGGTGTCCCATTCAAACTTCCCACATTTTAATTAATCATAACTAACAAAGCATGCGAAATTATGAAATGAGGCCGGTATTAAACGAAACAGAAACTCAAAGAATTTTCATTGCCACACACTAAAACACCTCTATATGTGCACCATTAATAGCAGGAACAATATAAAGTCTGTGTTCGATTTTGTGCCACGTTCTGTCCAACAAGTCCATTGGTACTGTTGCAATTGTGTCAAGGATACGGGTTCGTAAATCATTAAGATCTTGTACTGGAGTCTCAAACACACGGTCTGTTACATACCCCCAGAGGATGAAGTCCAGTGGAGTGATGGAGTCGCCATTTTGTTTTATGTTATTATTGTCGAACATGCGACAGATGGATTAACTGCAACAATGAAAACAAAAATTCTTTGAGTTTCTCTTTCTTTTAATACCAACGTCATTTCATAATACCGCATACTTTGAGAGTTATGATTAATTAAAATGTGGGAGGTTTTTGAATGGGACACGGTGTGTAATAAAAAAAACTATTTAGGCCTACATGACGATCTAATGGTGATCCTCTCGGTTTCGAAGTTCGCGGATTGAATATTGTAACCTAATTATCCCGCGTTGGGCGACCAATTTCTTACCGTATTGGGTGCCGCTATGTGATTTATGTTCTACCTTTGGGTTCTGGGTTCGATGAATCAGTAGGCCTATTACCTCAACTCGCTACAGAGTAGAGTTATCTCTTTCTCTGGGAGAAAGATGGAAAGAATAGGATGTGAAAATTAGAAAAATCAGCACTTTATTCTTTTAAATCTTCAATATTTTTTTCGTTATCGATCATACTGTTTGTCAATCTCCATATACGCCCACTGTATATTACTTGAAGAACAGTTTCTATTAAACCCCTTTATCACTTAATATTGGATGAAAAGTATTTATCTCCTAACACAGTATAATAATCTTCTTCTTGTAAGCCCATGTTTTCCCTTACCAGAGATTTAGGCGCTCTTTCCCTACAGGGAAGAATTTGAACCATACTAATTTAGTTACACTTGTTTTCGTAAAAATGACATTTGAGTGGTCCGTGGTCAGCGTTCCGCCTCATACTGACATCTAGGAAACCAAGATAGTACTAGGACGGGAAAATTCGGTAAATTTTGCTTAGAGGCCTTTTCATTCAGGCTTAAGGATCTTTTAAGAGCCTGAAAAACTTCAGACTCGGGACCCACGGCTTAAAGTCCCTCCCGGAGGACTTGCTCCTTGGATTTTTCGATCCTAAAAAAATCCATCGACCCCGGCCGGGTTTGAACCCACGACCTTCGGGACCAGAGGCAAGGAGCATAACCACTAGTCCACCGCGGCCGATCAGTATAATAATAATAATAATAATAATAATAATAATAATAATAATAATAATAATAGTTTTTTTACAAACTATTAAAATACAATTGAATAGTTTCCCCGAAAACAGATGTAACCCTCAAACTACAAATTATTGTGAAAACAAAACGAATAATGTTCATTTTGAGGCTATTACCTTTATTATATCATATATTTTTTAATCTGTCATCCTATTGGAAACATATAGGCCTACAACCGATTTGAATGCAAAACAACATGCTACTAAATGAATATTAGCCATTTAATATAGAATTGAGTGCAAAAACGATCTATCTTTATAGAGCTGACAAATGATATCATGCATTTTTAACTAAACATGCTACAATAAGAAATAGATCATACATATTGAACACTGATTCAGTTAGAAACATTTCTAACTGAATCAATGTTCAGTATTTATCGTCATCATCATCATTACCATCAAGGATTAGACCTGCTGGTTTGTTCCGATCTCATGTTAGAATTGGTCTATCCATTTTTTTTTTTTTACTGGTTCTTCCAACATTTCTTCGTCCTAGCGGTTTGTAATGAAGAATCTCTTTCGGAATTCTACTATTATCCATTCTATTGACGTGGTCCATCCATTCATCTCTGCATTGTGTAATTCAATCTAATAGTTTGAATCAGTTCTCTTCGTATATCCTCACTTCGCCTTTGTTCCAGTATTCTATAGCCAGCTACACTCCTCAGAAACCTCATTTCTGATGATTCTATTTCTCGTTTCTATTTTTTGGTTAAGACACAATTCAATATTTATTTTCCATTTAATGTTATTTCGTTACATTCTTTGTGTCTTTCTTATTTTCTCTAAATTTCTCTAAGATTCTGATAGATTTCACGGAACTGTGGATGGAATGAATTTGCACATGTGCAATAATTGTTTTTCTGCACTACTACTCGTGACTTGACTAACTGCTTCTGCCATTTTTCTACACACATCACTATTCACTAAAAAGCGAACTTTTAAAAATAAACAAAATAAGGTCTGGAAGAGGGTAGACATAGTTTTACATCCACCATGCCGTGATAATGCCGTAATATTATTCGGTTAGATCACTAATCCACTGAAAACTCAATTTTCGAATTTTTTATGTTGGTTAGATCTCTTTTCGGGGCAACTATTCAATAATTAATGAAACATATTTAATTTAATCTAGCCACCCCTGAATGAGACCAAAGTCTTGAGCTCGGGGGCGGATTCTTAAACATGTTAATTTTACAATACAAAACAAAGATAGGACCATTAAAAAATAACTACACAAAACAGAAACATAAGGCACTCTTAGATGTAATTATAAAAATATGTATTAGATAATACTTTTTTTTTAATCCCTTTTACATACTTCTTCTTCTTAAACTTAATTTGTAGGATTTTCATCCTGTTTATTTTCAAAATCACTCCTCGGAGGAAGACGTATTGGATGTGCATTCACTGTCTATCCATCTCTTGGTTGGTCTTCCTCTTATTCTTTTCCCGTCCATTTGGTCTATCTTCTTTAGCTCTTTTTGCAAGTCGGTTTTCTTCCATTCTTTCTATGTGATCCTTTCAATATGTTTGTCTATCTATAATAACGTATTTGGTTATGTCTTGAATATGACATTTGTCCCTAATTTGTGTTGTGTATTTTACCAAATAATGTTTTCCCCTAGTTCTTAAGATTTTCATTTCACATGTTCTTATTATTTGTTTAGTTTTGTTGTATCAGCCCTCGTTTCTGCTCCCTATACGATAACTGGTCGAACTATCGTTTTGTATATGCGGTTTTTTTACATACTTGATTACAATAAATAGTCCCGCGCCGTAGCCGAGCGGTTAAGGTAGGAAGCCTTGGCGCAGAGCTACGGGACTTGCGCTGGTTCGAGTCTCCATGGGGGAAGAAATTTTCTCATGGTATTTCGGCCAGTATGGGACCGGTGCCCACCCAGCATCGTGAGGCAATTGGGTAGCTACAATAAGTAGCGGCTCCAGGTTGAGGAACCAGCTATAACGGCTGGGGGACTCGACATGCTAACCACATGTCACCCCTACACTGGCTGTTGATCATCTACCTCTGTGATTGACACATGTGGATGTGAAGGGCCAGCAGCCGGCTGGTAAAAGGGCAACCGCTGAAAAGTGGAAGGACCCTCAATCGGAATCGGATTACAATAAATACTATTTTTGTGATCCTAACTACTGGTTATATCATTTCTATTTGAACAATACAACAATATCTGACCAGCCTCAGGGTTGTGGTAAACGTTTCTGACTACTGTTTATGACGTCCAGGGTTCGATTTCCGGTCAAACCATAGGAATATTTCCTAAAGGGAATCATTCCAATGGTTGCCCATGGTCTGGAATTTAGGTTAAGTTTACGTTAAGAACTCTCCTGGCGCTTCATTATCATTTATTACCCATCATATCATCGGGATAACGTAACTCCGCCTTCAAGACGCCCCAACTTCAGAAGTGGGTTACAATTAAAAGCCAATGCCAGGAGAGAACACCAGAAATGTCGAAATGACTACCTGGGGCATTGAATAAAAAATACAACAATATTGATTTTAATTCTAAAATATTTTATAATTACTACAATTAAAGTTATATAATTATCTATTTGAACAATAAAACTATATTGACTTTACTTCTAAACTATTTTGTAATTACTGAAGATATTATTTTTTTACAAATTTAGTTATATTTTTTAATAAAAGTTTATTATATATTCTAGGTCCATAGTAGCTGCAATGCATGTAAGCTGCTGTTGTTTTGCATTTTGACTCTATTAAAGTTGTAATAATTTTCCCCTTTGTTTAATGACACTTAGACGCGAACGAGACATTTTCTGTTTTGGACGCCACGATATAAAATATAGTAGAGGAACTTCGGGTAATTGGACCCCTATTTTGAATGTATTGTTTTTCTTCTTCTTTTAATTAAGGGATTTGAATTTTGTTTAATTACAGCTATATGTAGACTTAAAAAAAGCATATGATTCAATTAAGAGGGAGAAGTTATATAGTATCCTGCTGGAGTTCGGAATTCCTAAAAAGTTAGTTAGACTTATACGAATGTGTCTAAATGGCTCAAAGAGTAGGGTGAGTGTAGGCAAACAGTTTTCAGACACTTTTGAAATCCAGAATGGGTTGAAGCAAGGAGATGCACTATCTCCTCTACTATTTAATTTTGTACTAGAGCAAGCCATTAACTCTTTAGAGAATGAGGAAGGCTTACAACTGAATGGTATTAATAAGCTGTTAGTTTATGCTGATGACGTAGTACTACTGGCCGATAGCGAGGAGATACTAAAGGCCAACACGCACACACTATTGAGTAACACTAAGAAATTGGGACTGGAAGTAAATATCAGTAAAACTAAATATATGGTCACACGTAGAAATTCAGTATATAATGGAAATGGACAGCTAATGACAAATGAGGGAAATTTTGAGGAATTGGCTGAATTCAAATACCTGGGAACAATAATCACAAATAGGAATGAGACACACAAACAAATTAAACATAGGCTCAATTCTGGATGTGCATGCTATTATGCATTACTTACTTACTTACTTACTCACTGGCACTATCGAACCCGTAGGTTCATGGCCGCACGGACATAAGCTCTCCATACATCCCTATCCTGAGCTAATGCTTTCCAATCATTCCCTGTATAATCTACTTCCCTCAAATCATAGTTAATGTTGTTCTCCCACCTCATTCTTGGTCTACCAACTGGGCGTTTTCCTTCTGGCTTTCCTACAAGAAGTTTCCATGCACGTCTTTCATTCCCCATACGCGCAACATGTCCTGCCCATCGCAGTCTACGGGACTTAACTGTTCTTATTATATCTGGCTTCCTATAAAGACCGTGTAGTTCATTGTTATGTAATCTTCTCCATTCACCTGTCTGTTCATCTCTCTTTGGTCCAAAAATTTTCCTAAGAACTTTATTCTCAAATACTCGTAATCTCCTTTCCTCCCTTAAAGTAAGAGTCCATGTTTCGCACCCATATAATATAACTGGTAGAATAATAGTTTTATATATTTTCAGGCTTAACGTTTTTTGAAAGGAGTTGGGACATCAAAAGTCTCTGCAATGCATAATAGCATGCATTTCCAGAATTGAGCCTATGTTTAATTTCTTTGTGCATCTCATTCCTATTTGTGATTATTGTTCCTAGGTATTTGAATTCAGCCAATTCCTCAAAATTTCCCTCATTTGTCATTAGCTGTCCATTTCCATTATATAATGTATTTCTACGTGTGACCATATATTTAGTTTTACTGATATTTACTTCCAGTCCTAATTTCTTAGTGTTACTCAATAGTGTGTGCGTGTTGGCCTTTAGTATCTCCTCGCTATCGGCCAGTAGTACTACATCATCAGCATAAACTAACAGCTTATTAATACCATTCAGTTGTAAGCCTTCCTCATTCTCTAAAGATTTAATGGCATGCTCTAGTACAAAATTAGATAGTAGAGGAGATAGTGCATCTCCTTGCTTCAACCCATTCTGGATTTCAAAAGTGTCTGAAAACTGTTTGCCTACACGCACCCTACTCGTTGAGCCATTTAGACACATTCGTATAAGTCTAACTAACTTTTTAGGAATTCCGAACTCCAGCAGGATACTATATAACTTCTCCCTCTTAATTGAATCATATGCTTTTTGGAAGTCTACGTATAGTTGACGTACAGTACCATTATATTCCCATTTCTTTTCTAAAATCTGTCTTATACTAAAAATCTGATCTGTTGTAGACCTGTTTCTTCTAAATGCACATTGATGATCTCCTAGAATGTCATCAATATAGGGAGTAAGTCTGCTTACTAATATATTTGTTAGAATTTTGTACGAAGTTGAAAGTAATGAGATGCCCCTATAGTTGTTGCAATCAGTTTTATCTCCTGCTATTATGCATTGCAGAGACTTTTGATGTCCCAACTCCTTTCAAAAAACGTTAAGCTGAAAATATATAAAACTATTATTCTACCAGTTATATTATATGGGTGCGAAACATGGACTCTTACTTTAAGGGAGGAAAGGAGATTACAAGTATTTGAGAATAAAGTTCTTAGGAAAATTTTTGGTCCAAAGAGAGATGAACAGACAGGTGAATGGAGAAGACTTCATAACAATGAACTACATGGTCTTTATAGAAAGCCAGATATAATAAGAACAGTTAAGTCTCGTAGACTGCGATGGGCAGGACATGTTGCGCGTATGGGGAATGAAAGACGTGCATGGAAGCTTCTTGTAGGAAAGCCAGAGGGAAAACGCCCAGTTGGTAGACCAAGAATGAGGTGGGAGAACAACATTAACTATGATTTGAGGGAAGTATATTATACAGGGGATGATTGGAAAGCATTAGCTCAGGATAGAGATGTATGGAGAGCTTATGTCCGCGTGGCCATGAACCTACGGGTTCGATAGTGCCAGTGAGTAAGTAAGTTAATTACAGTGATTATTATTAGTGTTATAACTATGAAATAGAATTGTTATTTTATTCAAATATGGAAACATCTTCATAATTTATAAACTTTTTTTTTTTACGTTAAAAGAAAGGTCCACTTTAACCTCCATATTGCGGTAAAGTGGACCCCAGAGTCCATCCTAGCCTTTAGACTATTTTAAGTTTATTTACTCTATTAATTTATACAGACATGCACAAATTAATCTGAAAGTATTTATTGCTGATTGTAATTAAAAAGCGTTGATATTTATTTAAATAAGTTTTGAAAAAATATCGTTGATTGTGACATTCACACGTCATTCATCTGCAGACAGTGACGGTCTTTGGATTTAGATAAAATTGCAATGATAGTAAATAAAATTAATTAAGTATATGACTTTTTACATACAGCACCCTTGTTGATAAAATATACGTATTCTTGTAAAGTGGACCTAGGTCAATTTTAACCGCCTCGTAGAGGATCTACATTAACCGAATTCTTTTGTTATCTTTAATTATTTTATACAGCTGCCATGTCAATATCAAACCAAACCCGTCAGTATATCAAAACAACATCTACATAATATGTATAATGTATTTAGGAGTTTTTTTTCAACATTTGTAATATTCAATAGCAGAAATTAAGAATTGATTTTTAGCTTGAAAAACTTTTAAATGGTATTTTTCATAAATATCACAAATAAATCCTTCTTCGCACAAGGAATGGAATAAACTGGCCTTGAACACGTCACAGTTGATGAGGAGAAGAAATTAAAATATTTTCTGTTCCAGGGCAGCACCAATTAAAAATGATATTAACAGAGTCCACTCAAACAGAAGGGTCCACATTACCCGAACTTGCTCTAATATTCGTTTTCTTCGAACTGCTATATATTTTTTGCACTACAATCCCCATATTAGATAAAAACATTGCCTTGATACTGCAGTTTGATACAAAAGTTAGATGAATAAGAAACATTATATAGGATGAAATGTGTTGAGGGCTTTGAATACGTCATCTCTAGCTGTTTAATTATCTAAATGGAAGAATGTCTCTGTATTTTGGTTAATTCCTTATGGACGTCATAAAAAATTCTTTCTTTTTTTATGAGAAGCTGGCATTATCTTAACTGAGCGCCAGACTGAGAGAATTTAATTTGCTGGCGTAGACGCATGAGTAGAGTATGTTGTACAGTGTTCCACACTTGCATCTCTTCCTACCTGCGGCTACGTCACTCTCTCTAGATTAATGTTCATTACATGCTGCCTCAAAATTCATCCTATTACAATAGACTTCATCGCAGCACACAATAACGTAACCAACAAAATTCTCCTAACATTCTGCAAAAAAGTGTTATTTTAAATGTGTACAATATACTGGATAATATAGGGTTTTACATATGCAATATAGGCCTAACTAACTAATTAACACTCTGGGCGCACACGAAAAAAGTACCTTGGTAGAAAGAGTGACGATCTTCCACTGTAAAATTACAACCATCAAGAAATACGGACGTGCGTTCCACTGAGGTAAAATTTGCGGAGTTCAAATGGTCTCCAGGCGGGGATATTTCAAGGAACCCTTGCCAAAGGCTTAAACACAGGACCAAAGAGTGCTGAACAAACAGGTGAATGGAGAAGACAACCAAACAGTGAACTACATGGTCTTTATAGGAAGCCAGATATAATAAGAATAAATAAGTCTCGTAGACTGCGATGGGCAGGACATGTGGCACGAATGGCACTTCAGGAAACCCATGCCAAAGGCTTAAACACACAGGACCAAAGTGAGATGAACAGATAGGTGAATAAAGAAGACTTACATAACAGTGAACTACATGGTCTTTATAGGAAGCCAGATATAATAAGAACAGTTACGTCTCGTAGACTGCGATGGGCAGAACATGTGGCACGAATGGGGAATGAAAGACGTGAATGAAAGCTTCTTCTAGGAAAACCAGAAGGAAAACTCCCAGTTGGTAGACCAAGAAAGAGGTGGGAGAATAATATTAACTAGATTTGAGGAAAGTAGATTATACAGGGGATGATTGGAAAACATTAGCTCAAGATAGGGATGATGGAGATCTTATGTCCGGGCGACCATGAACCTATGGGTTTCATAGTCCAGTGAGTGTGTTAGTTAGTTAAGCATTATCGAACCCATAGGTTCATGGCCTCGCGGACATAAGCTCTCTATGTAGCCCTATCCTGAACTAATGTTTTCCAATCATCTCCTGTATAATCTGCTTTACTCAAATCATGGTTAATGTTATTCTCCCGCCTCATTCTTGGTCTACCAACTGGAAGTTTTCCCTCTGGTTTTCCTATAAGAAGTTTCCATATTCCTCTTTCATTCCATATCCGTGCCTCATCTCCTGCCCACACAGTCTGTGAGACTTAATGTTCTTATCAGGCCTACATATATGATTTTCTATAAAGATCTCTCTTTGGTCAAAATGTTCTATAACAACTTTATTCTCAAATACTCGTAATATTTTTTCCTCCCTTAAAATAAGAGTCCATGTTTCGCATTCTCCCAGTTGGGAGAATAACAGTTTTATATATTTTCTGTTTAACGTTTTTTGAGGAAGTTGTGACGACAAGAGTATCTGAAATGCATAACAGCATGCATTTCCAGAGTTGAGACTATGTTTAATTTCTTTGTGCATCTCCCCCTTTCATTTCGCTGAGGGGGGAGTCAGAATTGGTATCTGGTTCGAATATGGAGTTATATATATATATATTTGTTAGAGTTTTAGCTAATTTTCTAGCTTCTAATTCTTTAAATGTGAGTGTTATGTAGTTATTGTTGTTATGAAATCCATTTTCGAGTTTAGTTATATTGAGTTTTTTTAAGGAGCTTTCAATTTTAGAATATAATTTAACTTTATTGATGTGACGTGCACACTTGTAGCCAATAGGTCTGAACGGATTGAGTACAAGTATTGAAATTTTATCTAGGCTTTAAACCTTGACAGAATGAATCGCGTATTTGTCGTAAGAGAAAAGAAAAACCAATCCAATGTTGTTATCGAAATCCCACCTTGGTAGTGTGACAAGCGAAAAAAAAAACTGATTTCATCCGAAAACCTGTAGCTGGGTTGAGTTCCTTTGCTTTCTAATTGTATTTCCAATACTGGGAACGCGTCTATATAGAGAAAGAGCAATCAAGCTGGCATTGTCCTATATCCAGTCACATTGTATCGTTTTTCAGCGAATTTACAATTTTAAAAAATCCTTTACTTTTAAAATGTCACAATAGAGTTTACTTTGCAATTCGTCTCAGTCATTGATTATTGTTTAGGATAGTATTTTTATGTAATATTAAGATCCAAAATATGCGCATATTTATGTAATAGCAGTATATAGGATAATATGTAAGAGTACATAAAATATTTTGAGATATATTTAATTAAATAAAAATAAAACTTAAAGTTTTATGTGATTTTCATCTTGAAATATGTAGTTAAAACATTAAACATTAATTTTTTGTTGATTAAATAAAAATAAAACTGTTAACCTTTTATATTTAATTAACTTAAAAATGGATTTTCATCAAGTAAACGTCAAATCAAGTGATTCATTAATTTTTGTGCAATTCTTTTATTAAATTTTAACTTTAAGAAAGATTAACCTTGAAGGAATGGGAAAGTGGGATCGCTGAATGATTTTGGTAACATGATAAGAAGGTGTTGTCATGTTTCTGTTATAAAGTGATCCCAGTACAGCCCTAAGGAGGTCTTTTTGGGGAGTAGGAGGTTAAGGCTCTTATCTTTCTAAACATTTGGCAATCTGGCCACGAGATTATCAGACTCTTAACTACATATTCTACTTGTGTGGTACTGATTTTCGTTAGAGGCTGAGTCGATCCAGTGCTATGATCCTGTCAGAGGGTTCAACTTTAAAAATCCTGACCCCCATCTTCCGAATTGCCTTAACTAACTACGTCGTGACGTGTTCCCTATATTTTACTACATTTCATTCATAAACAGAATAGATCGTTAAGACTTTAAAAGAAAACCATATATCCAAGTCTTCAGTGTCTTTTAGTCTCTATGTTTATGGTGTTCAGTTAATGGGTTTTTTGTTTACTTTTTCTCGGTAGCTTTTATGCAGGTTGGAAAATCCGTTTCAATGTAATATCAGATATCTGAGCCTAATGTATACAAATATCGTCATATATACATAGTGTTCTGCCCAAGAGAAAGTCTTTCGCTGCAAACTCAGCCTTCTCCACTCTTTCCTTAACTCAGCCTTCCTTTTTGTATCCGCATACATACCATTTATTTTAATATTATCTATCATCTGATATATTTTTCTGCCTCTAACCTTCTTTCTGTTGGCCATTCCTTCTAGGACATCCATCAGCAGGCAGTTTGTTCTTAGCCAGTGGCTAATTCAATTTCTTTTCCTTTTCTTTATGAGTTCCGGCATTGTTCTTCCTTCACCCACTCTGTCTAGCATATCTTTATTTTTTTTTATTTTGTGTGGTCCATTTTCTACGCTCCATCCTTCCCCATATCCACATCTCAAAAGCTTCCAGTCGCTTTTACTCATCCCGTCGTAATGTCAAAGTCTCTGCACCATACAATGTTACACTCCACACAAAGTACTTCGCTAGCCTCTTTCGTAAATATTTTGCCAAAGGTCCGCAGAAAATGCTTCTCTTGTTGTTAAAAGCTTCTTTATCGTCATACAGACTATTTTAAATTACTTTCGCTTATGAAAATTATTTTTATTTAATCAAGAGGTAGGATATGTTGTTTTACATTTTAAAAAATCTTTAAGATATGTAATTATTATCAAATATGTAAAAAACATGTAATGACAAATTTTCATATACCATAAGTTTCTAACGTGGAACTGTATCACTTTTTAGCTGTGATTAAGCAAAGGAAAATAATTTGTGTTAC